>JASJET010000149.1:5890000-6490000 GCA_034092305.1 Diaprepes abbreviatus | reverse complement strand
TAATAAAAAAAACCCTTATTTATAATCAAAAAACTACATAAGAATAAATGAAGAAAGAGAGTGGTATCCAACATAGTTGCCCCTCTACAACCCACTAACAAAAAATAAATTAACTGTTACACAACATTTATTATAAAGGAATATTTGTAGTGATAAAGATAATAGTTAATAAAAAAAATGAAAGGTAAATAACAGATACAAAAGCCTAAGTGCGATTTATGTTTGTACTCTGTTTAGGTATAAATACAATTTTACTTTCTGTATAAAGAACGACGGACCGGGCAGCTTTATATTGTGGGGGAGCTTATTGTAGGTTTTTATAGTTTTATAGAATGTCGGGAAACAACAAACAGACCCCGATGACGAGTATTCAAGGCATGAACATCCAAGCCACGAATAAGTTTTTTTTTGAATAATCTGGTTCTCCAAATGACATAATCTTACGAACTAGCACTAAAAGGTTAACTGGAATGTTCTAAATTTTACCAACTGGATAACCTAAAGGTCTCAAAAAAAATTGTGCTTTAATAACAGATGTCAGAGAAAATCAGAGACTCAGTCAATTTTAACTTAATAGCTGTGTCTAAAATAGTTCTGTTACAATACAGTGTTCGAAGCTTTGCAAATGATTTTTGGACTATCGATGAAACGTGATTTTGATTGTCTGTGAGTAAATGGAAATTCTTGGAAACTACGAGGGACTTTAAAATAACATTGTTAAGAGAAATTTGTAATAATTCAGGACTTATCTTTGCAGAAAAATTATAAGTTGGATTTTATCTTTATTTATAACTAGCCCATGAAATGTAACTAAGAATGCACAACATTTTATTACATGCAGTGTCAAGGTCAGAATAGTTAAAAAAGAGATACAGCTGCATCTCATCGGCGTATTGATGACAAGGACAACGCCTAATAAATTTGCAAAAGTCAATAGTGTAAATAGAAAACATTATTGTACCGATAATGCTGCTCTGTGCAACCCCTCCAGATATAGGCACATAAAACAAAAAATTCTTATAAAAATAAAGTCTCTGGAATCGGTAAAATGGCGTTTTGACAGTCATGTTAACATACAAAAAAAACCTTAAAGTTTTTGTGCGATAGCAGTTGTTCAACATCTCAAATTTATTGTCATAGATTTAAGAACAATAGTCGCATAAAAATTAATATTATCCTTTATAATTTAGATTTCCAAACTGAAATAAGAGTGGTTTCTATAGTTTTAGCCTAGAATAAAGGAAGAATGGCAGTTGACAACCAAACCTCCAAAATAAATACATTTTAAGAAGATATATCAAGGACTTCCGTTTTGGCTGTTGAACGAACAGCCGTTACCGGGTGGCGCTTGTGGCAAGCAAGAGAAAAACGTGATTAGGACGTTTCGAGGCGAAAAGGGGAGTCCGGACTGGATGTGCGGTAATAGGGAGAGCGCTCGTTATAGGGCGAGCCCTATTGTGCAAGGGGTAAAGTTTGTGCATGGTCGCGTGCTCTATGGTGAGCGGAGTGTTTTTTGCCCTACAAAACGCAGCTCTGCGCATTAACAGAGAAGGGTATACTTGTGACGTGCGATTATTTCTGCATCCGGCAATTTCAAGCATGGAAAGGTTATCTGTTATTATTTGACAATTATTTAAGTTAAAAACTAGTCGAAGGTTTTCGGGGGCATATACTCGATTATCCGAGAATTCTCACCTTAAGCGCCCATAAATCGAAGTTCGTGTAACCTATCCAATAGGGTGGCTCTGGCTCTAGCTAAGAGCCGAATGGTGGGACGAGCTGACGAACCATCTCTGATGAACGCAAATTTGGGAAAGCAATGCAAGATATATCAAGAAAACTAAACGTTCACGATAAATCCCATTTCCATTTTTGTAATATGCGTTCCAAATTATACATATTCTGGCAAAATGATTAATTTTGGCTTCGTTTAGTATAACTAAATAATTACCATAATTTCAAATAAAATATTGTTTATAACAAATTTTAAGAGATGCAAAAAATTGTGCCCGTTTTCTTTTCCAATTCAAATTTTCCAAAGTATAAAATTCACAATATTATCACTACACCAAGCTCGGACTTTAGCTACAACACTGAAGTGGTTACAGGCTAGAATTGTGGTTAAACCTTTTAAAGGCCACTAAAAGCTTTGGCTGGTGAGAAGCCAAATCAACCTACTGGTTATTTTAGTTGTACTGTGCTAAAACTCATCGAAACCATACAATGTAATCTAGTTTTACCTTCGAATTGCGTGTCTAGATCTTTGCAACAGGGAAAGCTGTTGCGTGAAGGGACATCAGTAAAGACAACAAAGGACACGCATAACAAAGAAAAAATTTTTATTTTCGCCGCTGAACAATTCACATTTTTGATCGTTTTCAGTTTGAAAGTGCCTATTATGTGATTTTTCTTACTTTTTGAAATTAAAAAAAAAATTCCATTACCACCGTGTGCACAGGAGACATTCGCAGTTTCCACAGCTTTAACTTTGCGCTGGATTTTCACCAATTCCAAAGTTGAAAATCACACACCTTTTTATAGATTACAAACCTAATTGTTCAGATCAATTTACGCAGATATGAGTCAAATTTAAAGAAATGATAATAACTAAACACGCCAACCTCAGCATTTGTAATTGTTTGAATTCCAAATTCCCTCAAACGTGTCGATCAATCTCGCATTTCGCGAAGGCAGAGAATAGACTATCTGACTCTATTAAAAATATGTTACATATTGTTATGATTCTAATAGATTCTAGCGCAAAAAAGCGTATATTATTCTCTAATAAAATGTATTTATTTTCCGTAAAAAATGTATATTAAATAAAGATTTTTTATGTTTATTCACGTGTTGGAAACCATTCTACGATCGGTTGCAACTCTGATGACGTCACATATAAGTAAACAAGCAGGATGACAGTTTACTGATAAACGATTTTAACAATTCCTGGTGTTATCGAGGTAAGTATCGATTTATTTCTTAAGAAAAATAGTATATTAAGTTATAGATGCAGAATGCTGTTTTAGACTGCGTCCTGTTATAAATGAAAGACGGTGTTGCGCAACCAGTATTAAATAAATTATTTGTTTTGTATAAAATATTTTTTTTTCGGTTTTTATTTGGGGGAAGCTGCGCTTTCCTAGCTTCCATAGTAAACACACCACTATAAGAACAAAATAGTTTTAATAAAATCTAATAGTTATTGACCTCGAGACATTTAAGCTGTTTAAACAAAAACTTACCTCGTTGCTCGACAGATCATCACAGCTTTCCTCGTGATGGTTTCTAATTGACGGCGCTTTCAATTCCACTCCACTATCACTCATTAATGGGTCAATGAGAGGTGCTAGTATAGCTATCCCATCGTCTGTAGGAGTACCACAGCTATTTGGTGCCGTGTGATACGTACCGCTACTTAGTGTTGTTATTGTTTGATTGTCAATTTCACCTAACGCTGAATTATTGGACGGTTCTACTGCGGTTTCAACTGAGTTTATTCGTTTAAGATTAAGTGTTAGGCTAGAAAAATATTGCGTATTTAGAGAGATTTGCAGTATGCATAAAAGACAGCTTAAATAATAAAGTAATTAGAGGTGCAAATACATTTCTTTAATTGATAAATTTACAGTTTACCCTTTGTTGTGACTAATAAATATCTCAATTCATTTTAAAATGAATCACGAAAAATAAATGTAGTTTAAAACGAATTAAATTAGTTGCATAAATACCATCACTTACCCTTGTTTCTTGTGTTCAATATTCTTTAGTTCTTCATTAGTCCGTTTCGCCAAAGTGTCTTTTAAAACCTGCAATTCATTGGTACTCTCAACAACCTCATCTTCATTACTTAAATTCTCTTTTTCACTACTTAGGCTTTCTTGTGCAATTACCAAGTCTATAAGTTTTTGATCTAATTCTTCCACACTTTTTTGTCTTTCACATAATGTTTGTACTCTTCGGTTTAATTCTGCCTGTAATTCTGCTAGCTCTTTTCTCTAAAAAAAAATAGTCGTGGATATATAACAAATGTACATGAATTGAAGCATATATATATATATATATATATATATATATATATATATATATATATATACGCTATACTGACTCATAAAAAAAAATACGCCGACCATATCACAGCAATTAGGACAAGAGATGCAAGCTGTTTTGCTTTAAGAAACAGCGTGTTTTGTTTATTTTAGAAAGATATATTGTATACAAAACCTTCATGAAAATCATAACTAGCAGATTGACGACACATATCAACCTGTTGAACAAGCAGGATTCAGAAGGGGATATGGAACATGCGAGCACCTGCATACACTAAAAATATTAATAGAAAAAACCAACTAGTATAATCTGCCTCTGTACATGGCCTTCGTTGACTACGAGAAGGCTTTCGATAGCGTAGAACTATGGGCTGTTGAAGAAGCTTTGGTAAATAGCAGAATAGACTCGAGATACAAAAATCTATTGCATAATGTCTATCTAGACGCAACGATGACAGTACAACTTGATGACGAGCTGAAGACGCACCGCATCCCAATCAAAAGAGGAGTAAGACAGGGAGATACAATCTCGCCCAAATTATTTACAATGGCCCTGGAAGATTTGTTCAAATCATTAAATTGGGAAAATAAAGGGATAAACATTAATGGTAGATTCCTAAATCATCTGAGATATGCAGATGATATACTTTTGATCGCATCCGACTGGGAAGAGCTGCAGTCAATGATAAACGACCTCCATGAAACATCGCTCCAACGAGGATTAAAGATGAATCTCAGAAAAACAAAAGTAATGTCAAACTCAGATGAACAACAAGTTATAACAGTAAATGCAACCGAAATAGAACAGGTGAATGAATATATATATACTTAGGCCAGGCCATAAGAGCGAGTAAGGACAACCAGACAGCCGAAATAACACGAAGAACTCGATTAGGATGGACGGCGTTCGGAAAACTCTCCTATGTTTTGGAAAATCAGAAAATTCCCTTATACTTAAAAACCAAAGTATTTGATTGTTGTATATTGCCGGTTCTAACATACGAAGCGCAAACGTGGACCTTTACAAAATCAAATTTAGACAGAATCCGCAAAACTCAAAGGGCTATGGAACGACACATGTTAGGAATATCACTCAGAGATAAAAAACAAAATGAGTGGATAAGAAGAAAAACCAACGCAGTTGACGCTATAGAAAGGCAGCATCACTAAAATGGAAATGGGCAGGCCATAACGAACGAATAAAAGACAACCGTTGGAATTCAGAAATTGGAAAATGGCGCCCATATGAAGGGAAAAGATCCAGAGGCAGGCCACAGATGAGATGGAAGGATGACATAGTCAGACAAGCCGGCTTGATGTGGCAAAAAAGAGCCCAGAATAGAGAGATTTGGAAACAAATAGGGGAGGCCTATATCCTGTTTTGGAAGGATGAAAACTAGGCTAAAATGAAAATGAAATGATATTGTTTACAGAAAAAAATGCAATATCCTATATACATGTCAACTGAATAAAACAAAAAAAAGTTTATAAATAACTTTACTCCTAGTTCCTAAGAATATAGTGAATTTACTGTGGACCTCTCTATACTTTTTAAGGTTCCATAGCTTTTAGGAATCATTATATTTTCATCATGTTCGATCTGTATTTCACAAGGATGCAAGAGTATCATTTTTCCCTCTTTTGCGATGAAATTTTGTCGGTATTTGTTTAAATTAATCATAAAATGGATATGGAGCTAAATATCCAAAAAAATTTGGGGCACCACCCTGTTTATGAACAATTGATAATCTATCTCGTGTTGACAGCTTTATGGTTGTCCAATATTTTTCGAAAAATCGCTACTATGTGGTTGCTGAAATACGGGTATAAATATTTCACAAGTAAATTAATATAAATTATAGAAGAAAATTTATTAAGTAGTAATAATAACATAATAAATCGTTTCAAATCGTTTTGAATGATATATATATATATATATATATATATATATATATATATATACCAGTTATAATCATGCGCGGATCCGGGGGGGGGGGGGGGGGACTGACCCGATTCTGCCTCTTATGTAATGGAACAAATATTAATTATTTTACACCATCTAATGTGAACTATATTCTGTTAAAATGAATAATTAAATAATCACTCTGTGAATAGATATTCCGTGGGAATAGGGTAGTTATATTTTTTATCACTATCCACGAAACTCTAAAGGAAAAATAAATCAGTTATAGAACTTAACTTTTATGATCTTTGCCGTTTAAATGTTTTCTTAAAAAAATACATAAAGTCAGTTAATTTATGAAGACGTAATAGGACCCTCTCTTAGAATTGCCTATAAATCTGTCTAAGTAATCCTGCCCTGGTTAAGTAAATAAAACCGAAAGATAAGGGAGGTTTATAACATATGGTATATGAAATACCGTTAAAATATATTAAAATATTGAACGATTTTCTCATTATTAGGAAACAAAAGAATGATCAAATACACTCACTATAATAGAAATATATCGTTTGACCATTTGTAAAAAGAATTATGATTAATAATTGTTTTTTCTATTCACAAGAAATAATGGGTTAAGATGTTTATTGCCAAAACAGCCAAGAAAAGTGAATAGTTTTTTTACAGTCTTTAACATATATTCTTTTCATTATAGGAAGACGTAGGTTAGTTTGTTTTACTATTCTTTTATATAAAAAGTAGGATTAAGATGCTGAGATGCCAATTCGGGAATCAAACATCCGATATAGTACAGCTAACGCCCTCAGTAAGAAAACTCCCAAATCTTCGAGCATTAAGGGAATGAAATTGTCGGTCACAGGACGTACGACCGAAAAAGCAACTAAAAAGAGGAAGAAGGTGTAAGATTTGAGAACGCTCTTTTAAAAAAATACTAAAGTTAGTCACAATTTGAATGACGGTTAGAACGGTACCGTAGTACCAGTGCCGTAGAATAATTACGTCACGGGTGTAATCGTCAGGAAAGAAGGTTATCTTTGTTTGATTTGTTTTGATTTAATTCGGGAAATTAAGGGATTCTCGAGGCATTTCGCGATTTTCATACGGTTTGATAAAGTAATATAAATAGCTGTTTTTTCGCGTTTTATTTTATTAAGCTATTTATACGTGTTTCTTCAAAATTGAGTTTTAAGTTTTAGGTTAAATAACGGCCGAGAAGAGCAATTATGTTAGTTTTTCGTAATTGTTATTAGTTTTAAGTTTCTCACTGTAAATAGTTCGTTTTTATTCTATTTATTTTGTTAATAGACAAAGTTGTTTTGAGAAACTTGTTTTATTCAATTTAATTAAAACCTTCACGCGAATTAACTCGCGGGCGCGCTGTTGCGAGACCTACAAAACAAGAGATGTCTTCTGACCAACTAATTAGCAGCCTTTCCTGAGTCCTGAAGATCTGAGTCATGGTTGTGGTAAGCTTTAATAACCGTAGTGTTTGGTACTAAAGCTGCAAGAGAGAAGTTGAACGACCAGACTTCCAGAGTGTCTTTATTACTATGAAATTTATTTGTAGGTTATTAAAATAGTTACTAATTAGTATGGGGCAGAAAATGATTATAGATGAAAGGGTTACCACAGTATATCATTTGAAAGAGTCTATGATCAAATTTTGTCACACTTATACTAGAAATGTGTATGCTGCTGGCATCTTCCTCCCCCATCAAAAATTTGTTTTTCTTACAATCGCCCGAATCGAATTTAAAAAAATAGACTCGACCCTGCCTTTTACACTAGAAATGGGAATGTTGTTGACGTCTCGCCCCGTCGACAACTTATTGTGATATCACCGTCCCTCCCAAGAGAGATAAAATTTGCTATAAAAACTAATTAAGCTGCGAAAGCTATGTGTAAATTAATATTTTGTATAAGACAATACAGTAATATAGAAAAGAATAAAAAAAAAATAAATAAATAAAAATAATACAGAAGCTTAGCTAATGCAAGTCCGATATGTTCTTGCCCAGTGCTTTTTATTCGTTCTTAAATACTTACATGATGATTTACAAGCTTTTGGATGACGTTCGGTGCTCTTATAGTGTTTAACATATCTACTAAACAATCGGATTCCGTATCTGACAGAGGTGTATTTTGGGATTTTGCTGCTAATTCCTTAAAAGAAAGTTACATAAATTTTGCATTAAAAATTTTTAAAAGACATTGGAAGTCTGAATATTTGAAGCTTGCAGGGACGTGAGATCTACCTATATTAGATATTTCATTTCTTTATTTCTTTCCATTGTACAAAATATTGCCTTTTGTTACAAAATATGGATAACTGAACAAACGATAATATATATCTTTTGTGTAAAATATATTTTTTTATTAAATTTAAAACTTTTACAATAGCTGGAAACATTTACTTATTACATATGTCAAAAATAGAGAAATGGAATATCTCACTGAATACTGTGATTCAGAACAAACAACCGATGTTAACAGTACTTGGACTGGTCTTTATGAACCTACCAAAATTATATATTTTAAGAAACAATAAATTCCACGAAACATTCCAAATAATAACCACCTCCATCCGACTGGAGTGGAAGTTATTTAATATTTAAATTCTTTAGAAACGGCTTTAAGTGAGTTATATTATAATATGCAAGGTGTCCGGAAACAATATCAGAACACTACGTTACTCAAGAATAGGTCAAAATTTTAATGGTTTATAGGTAAAATATAGTAGGTGATTTTTAACTCTTACATTATCATGGAGAAGCAAAACATTCTTGTGACACAAACCAGGATGTTTTTAGTCAATAACCGTACGTAATTTTGTTGATGTTTATATATTAGAATAACTCTTGCTTAGTCCCACAAAACATTGCCCATTAGCTTCCCAGACGAAGATCTCGTGCGGGCATCGACTCTAATTTTGGTTCTGGATCCCAGTGATGTACCTAAGTCTCATGGCCTATTACTCTAACCAATATTTTACTTTAAAATATGGTGAAACTTGGTCTTTATTTTGTGGAAATCATTCGTTCGTTAGTATTTTTAGCATAATTAGGTTCTTTTGTTAAAAATGTGATGACATACCAGTGTTTTAATTTCACAAAACTGATTTTTTTGTTAAAAACATTTCATAAAATACAATATAATGAACGAATTGAAATTAAATTTGGCAGACAAGTAAAAAAAGGAAAATTATACCCCTTGTATGTTGTTGAACAATAATTTTTTGATGTGAAGTAAGAGTCGATTATGGGCGTTTTTCTCCTTTAAAATAGTGTCCCCGCTTTACTCATGTCTGTCAAATAGAAAATACTATTTGAGAAAAAATGTTCTTTGTCTGAAAGTTAGGAAAACAAATTTACCTGTGGATGAAATCATTCATTGGACATAGCCTGCATATATCAACTAAATCCATAATCTAACTTTATTTACCTATAAGGATGAAACAATTGAGATTTTGACATTTTTAAAATGATTATCTTTATTTTATCATATAAAATTACTTCTCTAAATTGCCTGATATTATTCTCGGACTCCCTGTATATGTAAAAAAAACTTTTAAGCAGACAAATATTATTGTTAATCCCTCTTCGAGAAAACTTACTTGGTAGGTACATAAAGCAAATACCGACAGTTAAACTACAATTATTTTAAAACTGGGTTAAAATAAACAAAAAAAAAAGTAAGCGTGGGGTTAATCGAAAGCAAAACATAATAAAAAAAATAAAAATACCTGAAATAAAATTTTGGACTTAGAATCGGGAAAACTAATATCATTAGCGTGTGTGGAGACTAGATTGCAGATATCTGAAAACTTGGAAAAAAAATCACAGCGCCTTTGTTGTAAAATATCGCAGTCTCCATTAATCTACAGAAAAATAAAATCAAAAATACCATTTAAATAATGATATAAAATAATATGCAGAGAGGCTTGTTTTTATCCCCAATATATAAATGTCAATAATTTGAAATGCAACTATATATCTAAAGATTCATTCGGTTAGTAAGCGTTTACGTTGCAGGTACAAAAATTTCCAACCTACCCACTTTAGAGTAATCAATGATGCAAAAGTTTAATGATATTTAGTTAGTTAACTACTCATTAGTTAACGAAAACAAGATATTAAATCGAGCTATGATTAAGTTTTTAATTAAACCAGGTAAAATGCCACAGCAATTTAAACAACGCTAAGACATTGTGTACAGGAATTTTTCGTCTTCCCCTTTCACTACAAAAGAATGGACAAAACGGTTTCCTTTAGACAAAAAATCAATTGAAAACCAACCGCGCCCACACCGACCGTCTGAGGGAATTATAGATGAAAAACATCATAAAGTCAGTGAAAGAGGAAGTATTGAAAAATAGACGACTAAACACGAAAAAATTAGCAGCAAAACCAATAGTGTTGGAAATCCTACATGAACTCATTTGGGTATCAATAAGGTCAGTGTAAGAATGTAAGATGGGTCTCGACGATTGTATTAATGCTCCCTAGAAGATGATTATATATATATATATATATATATATATATATATATATATATATATATATATATATATATATATATATATATATATATGGATCTACAGGCTGAAGAGTTAACAATCCCAGCTAAACTTTCTCAGCGTGGAAAACAGGCAGATCTATTGATCTCAGGGGTTATACCGACTGTACCGACGGCAGCAACTAAAACTAAATTTACTGGGCAAGAAAAACAAGCAGACCTACTGATCACAGGGTTTATACGGACTAAGCCGACGGCAGCAATTGAAGCTTTACTTAACCAACCTCTTCTACATATTTATCTGGTAAGCGTGACATTTAGAGTACATATGGACTATATCAAAGAGCTACTATACAGCAAAACATGTAACACGGAGGAAACCGGAATGTTGGGAGAGGTCCTTTCTAAGACCCTTCCTAAAAAGGGAAGATAGAGTCCGCAATAAAAGGAAATTGCGAAGGAAGAATATTTGTTGGTACATCGATAGTTCTAAAACCAAGAAGATAAATTATATAAGGAAAGCTCGAGAATAGAGCACCTTTGCAACAATGTTCCAAGCAGCGATATCTGCCATTGAATTCTGTGCCAAACTGATGGAAAATCGACAACTCGCTGATAAAACAATCTTCTTAGTCGAACGGCCCATAAAGTGCTTGACCAAACACTTGAAAATCCAAAACAATATGGAATTACAAGAAAGCTTGTTTATCCAGAATAGAAGTAACGAACAAGTCGCGCAGATCTGAATGCCAGGGCATTGAAAGGAACTAATAAAAATTTGACATAGCCTAAAACTGCTAAATGATTGCTGTACCTGAGTGAAACGTAAAATATGTCAACACTGGCCTCGCTTACTGGGTCTAATACATCCAAAATAGCCTTTAAACAAACAGATCATTGACAAACTACAGGTGCACAACAGAGCTCAGCTCAAGGCTCTGGCAAGATTGTACACAGAATATTACAGATTTAGACATCACATGCACAAAATTAGTCCTGAATGTCAAATGTGCATTATATTTGGTAATTACACCATGCCAAATATGTTATTTGGGAATGCGGATTCATTGAATTCTATCGTCCAACATATACCCCCGATCTGACACTTGGTAACTATTATTTATTCTCGAAATCTAACTGGAAATAAAAATTAACACAGATGGTTAAGTGAAGTCAGTGGTTTTGCGCATTTTGAATACAATTCCCCAAATTAGTTTGTGCAAGTATAGAAATGTTAATAAAATGCATCAAAATAAGTGGTGATTATATTAAAAAATAGTAATAAATATATTTAATTTACTACTCATTTTACAATTCAGGCTGGAAACTTTTGGAGCTTACTAAATATATGCAATAACGAATGTGTTTAGTACAACAAATAACACAAACCCCAAACAACAACAAAACATTCATTTTTTATTTTTCATCAACGTACTTAAACCACAACATAGAAGGGAGTGCGTTTCCTGACATGAAATTTCACCTATTTAGGGCAGATGTTAGGAAGCTTAAAAACATGTAGAGCGTTGGATGATATAATGGAAAAAAAAACGTCACAAATAATTCGCTACAGCAGTTACTTAAAATTTTGCCCTGCACTCAAAATTTTTGGATTTTATAATCTTTCCTTTGGTTTCACATTATTTCTTTCTAAACTAAATCACTCAATTCTATATTTAAATAAGCAGGGTTAGAAGCAGCCTACATTGATGGGAGCTGATTTTCTTTTCGGATAAACAATATTTAAAAAAATAATTTTTATATCCCAAAAGCAGGCAAGTAGTGAATATCCTTTGAGAAATAATTATTGTTATATTGGTACTAGATAAAGACTATTTACCCACTTTTCCGTGACAAACAACTTTCATATGTTATAAAGAAATTATACATGTTTTGTAGAATGTATATATTAAACGTTTAACAACGCAACTCAACAGATTTAAATTATTAATTCATTCAACAAATCACAACTAGTGAGTTAACGTTTTTTGAAAATCATGTAATAATTTTTAAGGGAAGAGCTAAGCATATATTATTTTGTAAAGAACGTAAAGAAAAAAATTTTACACTCATCTTATTCCAAAGTATTTTCTTAATATATTATTTTATCAAAAATTTATCTCGTCATGAGAAAGCATATTATAATTTTAAATGAATTACTACAGTTTACAATATTTTTTAAATATCCTTGTATGTACAGTGTGATTTTAAATACTACATATTGGGAAAATAAATTAAAATTAATTTGAACAAATTTACCTCTCCCAAAATTCTAAGTCTTTCTTTCTCGAGCTCTTGCCTTTGCATTACCAGGTCTTGTTCTTTCCTTTTTAATTCCATCTCTCGCTCCCTCTGTTGCTCAGTCAGAGTACGCCAATCCTCATGCAACTGGCGGGTCTAACACAAAAGTATTTCATATTCACAAGAGTTAAAATATATATATATATATATATATATATATATATATATATATATATATATATATATATATATATATATAAAATAAAATCGTATCAGTTTAATTGTGTATATATTAAAATAATGTGACATTTAGTTCCAACACATTTAAAAACTATTTAATACCTGTTCAGCATGTTCCTTCTTTACAATTTTTTTTTCGGATTCCAACTTAGCCTGGGCTTCTTCTAAACTCTTTTTTCTCCTCTCGAAGGCTTCCTTACTCTTTTCAAATTGCTCTTGTTCTTTCTCAAATTGTTCTTTTTCCTTTTCCAAAGTTAGCCTTTGCATATCTATGTCTAATTTTTCTTCATCTGCACTTCTGAAAAGAATAATTTTATTAAAAAATATAAGAAAATCAGCTTTAAAAACTAAAATGATCAAGAAGTTGATTTAATTAGCAAAATTAACATTAATTTCATAACGTGGTTCTCTTCAAATATAAAAAACACTTACGTTTGTAAATTTTCCATAGATATGGCAAGATCAGGGGTTGACCAGCTTAACAGGCTCAATCTCGATAAATTGTGTGTTTTTTCCCCTTTTCTTAGTTCAGCAGCTTCCGCAGGATCATTAAACCTAACGATAATCCGACAGATTAAGTGAAAAACAATGAAAATATTTCAAAGTTACATCTTTTGCTTTGTGAATATGATAAAACTACAATACAATGAATATGTTTTAAATTTTCTTCGATCATAATTCAATTATATACGTGCCACGTCACAATACCTATTACTTCATATATTTTGTTTTCTACCCTTTTCTATTTTAATAAGTATAAATGCGAATATAAAGTTGCACCGTTTTTACTGAACATAATATAAAAGTTACTCTTGTCAACGGAACAATGCATCAATTTTAAACATAAATAGCAGATATACCTTTTATAAAATAATATATTACCTAAATACATGCGCTTTTCCCAAAAATATTATACATCCCTGAGATAACTTTGCTGGCGATTCCAAAATTTGACTGTTTAACATTACATAGGCCCCTGGTTTGGGTGTCAATACTGCAATGCCATTTTGAAATGTTATTGTACAATGTTCTGGTTCCATACCAGCACCTAACCAAAGAAAAATGCTCTAATAATATAAAAATAGGTGTAAGTAAATTGGATATAGCTAATAAGAGTATATTGTTATGTCTTGTATTAAATACAAATATTTTACCTCTTAACTCTATATCTTGTCTAGTTTCAAAATCTCCTGTACCTATACTAGTGGTGCCTTCCTGAAATTTAAAATACAGGAAATAATAACCGAATCAGTATATATATATGAAACTTTAAAAAGAGTCAATCGTAAGACCAAGGGCAAAAAATGATGACCCAAGGAAAATTTTTTAGCTTTTACCTTTAAATGATACAAAGTAACTCCAGTACTTAAAGGGTCATCATCAATAGCAACTAAATGCGGTCTATCTGAATCTAATACTACTCCGGCTCCTGATTTTCTTAAACCCAATGCCGTCTGTTCACGTAAAATTGCCTGAGCTTCTCTCCATTTTCCTGTCCATTCTTCTGTTAATTCCTAAAAAAATGGATAATCATAATAATTATTTATGCCATATAAAACCGTATATTATTAAAAATGATGACAAAAAAAAACTTTTCGATAGCAAATGGAACGTGAATTATTCAAAGAACATAAGAAAAATTGTGAGATTTCTTCCTTATTTTCTTGTGAAAGTCAGACATTTTTTTAAAAGACCAAGTAGAATCACTTGCCTTTTCCCTGGTCTCTTTTTCATGTATCTGTTGAGCCAACATATCCGATCGCTGTTCGCAAAACATTAGAGCTTTCAGTTTGCTAATTTCGTTTCTCAATTCTCTGATTAATTTAACATTAGGATCCTCGTTAATTGTAGGCTTATTAATTATATTCTTTGCTCTATTCGCGTATCGAAGTGTACTTAGAGTTTCACCATAATTACAATCTAAAAAACCAGTACATGTATGAAAATTAATTGTTTTATTAGATGAAGGAAAAGTAGTAAGACGTGATATAAAGTTTTCTACATTCCCAATCAAAGTGGTACAAATACGGTAAAAAAACAAACCTGCATTTTTAGTTCTCATACTGATAAAATATTTTTAAAATGACATTTTGATATCCCACATGTCAAATTCGAGAAATAAAAACAACTAAGGGCAAATTTTACTAATAAGGATTACAAAAAATTTAAATAGCATTGCGTTATATATATATATATATATATATATATATATATATATATATATATATATATATATATATATATATATATATATATATATACAGTGTGCGACAAAACATATGCACGAACTTGTGGATATTAAAATATGCCTTAATAACAAGACAAAAACACATTGCTTTTCAAAATGTTTTATTTATTTACAAAATTAACAAACTAAATTTACTAAAACAAAACAAAAATTTCCAACATTTGTTATGAAAACCAACAAAAACCATATTTCATTATTAACAATACTTTCTTTATGCGACAAAACAATAAAAATTTAACTAATATTTAGTTGCGTAGCCCTTATTTTTTAAAACCTCCTCGCATCTGCGTGGCATGGACTCTATAAGGTTAAATAAAATTTCATCGGAAATTCCATTCCATGCAATTTCCGCTTGTCGGAAAAGGTCATCCGCATTTTCTATGAGACTGAGATCAGGCGATTGCGCTGGCCATTTCAAAACGTCAATCTTGTTGTTTACGAACTACTCTTTCACACATTTAGCAGTGTGTTTTGGGTCGTTATTATGTTGATACCTCCACTTAAGTGGCATTTCTTCCTCTGCGTGTGACAACATAACATTATTTAGGATATCCTTATACACAAAACAACTGTCTACTTACAATTCTCATATCATAAAATATCGGCTGGATATTATCCGCAGAAGTTGATGTCAGACTGTTAGCTTAAATAGTACAAATGAACATCTGAATATATCCCGGGATATATTCAGATGTGTTGAAGTGCATATAGGGAATACCAAATTAAGTAAGACCTTGGAAATAACATTTCACATTAATAATGTAACAAAAAAAATAGTTTCAAGATTGTTTCCAATAAAAATAGCAAAATGCTTTAAATAAAATGAATACAAGTTTATTATGCTCTGGTTTATAATGCGGTATTCAGAAAAAAACGGATTTTTGTTCCGCAAAAGATATTTTAGATGAATTTTCAAGTATAGTGACATGTAGACCAATATTGAAAAAACTTAACATATTAATTTTTGTTCATCCTCTTAATAATTTTACATAATTACAACTCAAGCAGATTCTTTCAAAAATGATATCATGTACATAACCATTTTACTATTTCTAATAATAATAATAATACCTTAATACCCCAATTTAATAATTCCCTAATGTTTATCTCTTCGTTCCATCAAGGAAAAACCTTCCTAACAGTATACCTATGCATTTCAAAAATTTTCCGACGAATGAATTTTAAAATGTATTAAAAAAAATCTAATAAATTGTATCAATTATTTACTTCTTTTTTAATTGTTTTGTTAATGTTTTAATTATTATGTATGTAAGTCAGTTACTACTTCTTTAATTAATATTATCATTATTTTTTAATTGCCCTCTTTTTTATAAATTTATGTTAAAATATTGTATAACACTTTGGTACTTTTCAATAACGGATTTTGATTTTTTGATGAATCCATTAGCAAAGATAGACACAATTTCTAAACCCTTAAATGAAATGGATGATGAGGTGTACTACGTTACACGTTAAAACAAGTTCTTCAAATATACCCTACTAAACAAGAGTTAAAAGTTCCAGAAGACTTGTATTCTAAAGTTCATGAACCTGTGAAGTTATGTATTATTAAATGCTTTTTCCAATTTAATTTTTTGAAAAATGACTACAACCACGAAAGGAAGTTAAGAAAAACAAAATCAAATATAATTAAATTTAGAAAAATTTTGAATCCAGTTTAAGTTTGGTAAAATAATACCATAACTCTACCTAAATTAATTTTAATTACTTATAGTATTAAGTATACATTTAGAATAGCTAGAGTTATGAGTTCTCCACACACAGAATAATCCATCAAAACCTAATTACTAATTTTGTAATTACAAGGTATCACTTCTATACTGACAATGTCCAAGTTTCCAAGCATCTCATAAATTATGTTAATAGAATTAATATCTTTTTTTTTAACAGCAGATTAGTTCAATTTTTTTTTTATAAAAATTTTATTTTTCACAATATAGGTATTGTGGATAGTAGATATAATTAGCGTTCTTATAGTTATTAAAAACAAATTTTAGTATTTATAAAAGAAATTAAAATATTTTTAGAAGTTGCGGATAGGCTTCTACTTGAGTATATGTATGACTAAAATGATTTTGTGATGTAACTAGGGGAAGCCCAGGTTTAAAAATAGGTTGTAATTAAATCAATAGAAAAATAATATACCTAGATTATACTCATCAAGAAAAAATATAAATCCAATACATCAGTTTCAAAAGATGATGGAACTGAACAGTATTTTTTTCAAATTGACAGTTATCATTAAAATTCGTACCCTGAATCCATATCACCAAAGTGATAATTTTACTTATCTTAAAAAAGGGATGCAAATTAACCTAGATAAAGCTTTACATTTTACCTGCAGGACTAATAGCTGCAATCATTATAGTTTTAGAGTTACCACCTAAACTGTCTTTAAGTAACCAAGTAAGGACAGAATCTCTGTAAGGAATAAAGAAAGTCTTCCGTTGTCCATTCTGATCTTTTTGTTCTGTTGAAGATAATTCTGCCAAAGCAGAAATAACTGATCCTGAAAAGGTTTGAATTTGGTAAAATAATAATAATAATAAATAAACTTTATTAGGCACAGAGGCCCAAAAGGTTAACGACAGAGGTCTTCCTGCCTTTTACATTAATAAATGTACTTATGATACAAACCACTAAATATAATAGCAGAACTAAGTTAGAAACATAATACTTATCACATTACAAAGTTTGAGTATATGACATGCTATAAAAAAAAACATATAAATTAATAATTAATAACCGTGATAATAAACAATCAATCTTGTAGCTCTAAAAGGGATTTATATGGAGTTTGAGTAGGATATTTGCGTTTAAGGCGTTATTTGGATTTCTGATGAGGATGAGTGGATTAATAGTGTTAAGATTCTGTGGTTTATTGTCAAATTTTTATTTAAGGCCTGAAAATGATCAAGAATAGGTATGGTGTGAGTTTGATGATATAAGAGAGCAATAGAAGGATTATGAAGGGGATTTGATGGGTGTCTCATTCTTGTTATGGTTCTCAAACTGCTTCTTTCACCAATTTCAATGCTACATAGGGCTGATTTTCGCGCGTTGCATAGAAGTACATGACCATACTCGAATATCGACCTACAAATCATCACATATATTCTTGCTCCTGTAAGTTTATCAAGTCCTTGGTTCTTGTAGATCAGTGATCGAAAATGTTTGGCCCTTGAAAGTACCTTTTCTTGACATCTTGGGTGTGTAGTTTAAAACTTAGTTTTTGGTCCATGACAATTTCCAAATATCTATGAGTTATTAGGATGAATGAGAATGATTATACAGATCGTGGCAAAATATATTGTATAAGAAGGGGGAACCCTGCGGTAAACCCTGCTGAGGAATAAAGATCTATGAAAAGGAATTATTTATGCGAATTTTTAGTTTATGGTTGAAAAGATATTCCTTTAGGAGTAGTATTATATATTCGGGACAGCCAATTACATGAAGTTTGTAAAGTAATCCATTGTGCCAAGTACTAACAAATGCTTTTCTTATGTCCATGAAGAGAGCAGCTGAACACTGGTTTCCTTAATAGGATGTTTACACATTGGATGTTAAAACTGATAGAGGGTGTATGGTAGATACTGCTTCTTTAAATCTAAATTGGAAGCATGGTATATTCTGCCTAAACAAAGAACATAGTCATTTTTTAAAATAACTTCAAACTGTTTTACTATTACTGAAAGTAGGGTTATAGGCTGATAACTGGAACCAAGGGTGTGGTCTGAGTTTGGCTTGGAAATAGTGATGATACCTTGCTTCCATTCAGAGGGTAAGTATACATTTTTTAGACCGCAATTGAAGGGTTCAACAAGGTATAAATGAACTTTTGAATTCGATTTACAAAAAAGCTTTCTGGGCATGTTGTCATAACCTAGTGAAGTATTGATGCCTTTCATCAAGGCCTCAAAATACTCATGCATTTCTACAGGTGGAGCGTTGTGGATATTTGGGTTATTTTTTAAAAGATGTTATTTTGGTGATCTATGTCAAATATTGGATAGGTACTTAATTTAAATATTTCATTATAATAATTTCTAAATATTTCTGCTTCATCTTGGTCCTCAGTGTAGTATTTCTCTCTGTCAAATAAGTAACTGCTTGGTTTATTATCTTTCTATTTGGAGAGTCTACGAATTTGCTGCCAGTAGTTTTTTCCTTATGAATTCTGAATTTTCTGACATTTCTGCAACTACTTTGGGGATCTATATTGCACAACTAATTTACAAATGTTTCTATTTAAACTGTTAAACTGCATTTCTATTGATTTTTCCTGAGTAACTTCAAACTGCCTGCAGAGCTATTTTTTCCTTTTGATTCGAAGAGGGATTTGGTAAAAAGTTAACCAGAAAACCATTATTTAACTTATATCCCTAACACAACAATATTTAATTAGTAATCGATAATCAGTAAAGATTTGTTTATTAGAAATAAACTTACCTAAAGTAACTAAAGACTTATTTATATGGGCACCTTCTTTCAATCTTTGACCTGTTGCTCCAGTAGAATCTGCTCTTTCACTTCCAGCCAAATCAACAAGATGAATCTACAATAATGGCAATAAGAAAAAAATTCACCAATATTTTTTTTTCTTGTTTACAAAACTTGTTTCAAATAGATAATTAGTTAGAGAAAATAAATAACTACTATGGAAAAAAAACTTTAACAAAACTTCCTACCTTTGAAACTGTTTCGCTAGGAACACCATCACAATAGCCTGCTTGTACAAAGGTTATGGTAAAAATTGCATGACTTCTACTACTTACATCATTCATATTAGTTGATGCAGTGGTTCTGTGTGAATTGCCTCTGAAATTATTTTGTGTTACAAAAAAAACGAACTAAAATAAATTTTTATACATGTTTATTTTAAAGCATAGTAAATTTTTGAATACTCTAGTAAACATTAGATTAATTTCTTAATTACTAACATAAATAACTCATTTTTAACATTTTCTGTACATAAATTATTGTATTCATATATATATATATATATATATATATATATATATATATATATATATATATATATATATATATATATAATGAATTAAAGTCAACTATATTAAAACAATACAAGACGACGTTTATTTTTGTTAATATTTAATTAAACATTGTATAAAATACGCTCCAGAGATTGTGCTACTCTTACCGCAAATAATTATGCTCATATATATAGTATGTTAATTTAAATAAGAAAGATTTCATAATCTGTGAATTATAAAAAAATCTTCAATGACATCATTAAATTGCGCCAATAAATATTTAATACTTTTCTTACCTACTCATACAATCTTGTATATGTCCATAATTAGTAACCCAACAAGTTGTAAGTCCCTGAACATACGGTCCTTTTTTAGGATGTTCCCTAACCTTTAGACTGCTATTTTCTTTATCCCTTCTGTCTATGAGTAAGTCTGCCACTCGTTCCTGGTAAATTTCTAGGTAGCTTACCTGCACCCTATGAGTAGTACCTCTTTTAGAATTATCGGACATTCTATCAAAAAGTGCTTTGCAGATTCGTGGTATCAGACCTTGGTTATCCTGCAATCATACAATTTGTAAAACTGAATTATTGTGGATTGTCTATCCAGTATTTTAATTCTAACCATCTATTAACAAATATAAGAAAGATATCTGTGTATCTACATTTGATACACAGTTTCAGTTGCTTTTTTTTTGCTGCGAAATTCTAATTTTGGTTCTATATATTAGATCTATCTCATATATAACATTAGTTAAATAACTTACAGGAGAACCCATCATAGTAAATGTTTTTCCACTTCCCGTTTGTCCATAAGCAAAAACACAAGCATTGTAACCTTCAAAAGCACAATCTACCACTTCAGTCCCTAAATCATGATACACTGTTTCTTGGGATGCATAATTATTAGATTTATCAGCATGTGACCAGTAAGAATGGTCAAAGGTAAATTCTTTGTAGCGAATGCTTTCATCTCTCGTATTAGCCTAAAAAATTATATATATATATATATATATATATATATATATATATAAACTTTGGTTACTTAAGCGTCACCTGCATAAATCATATAAACTTGGAGCAAATTTAATAGTAATAGTAAAGTATTTTAAAATATCTTTTCCAATGTTTCTTTGGCAGCAACCAAAATGTCTAGCTAGGTAACTAATGATTTAATTGTCTAAAATAATCAATAAAATATTTATTATCAGCTCAAGTCCTGAAATTATTTAATTCAGTGTAAATATTGGTGAAATGTTGAATAATAAATCTATTCTCTTAACTGTTTTAGTAATTTAGAGCTTAATATTTCTTCCCAAATTGTACCTATTATTATTACAATAATTCTTGAATAAGAAAATGGCTTGATGCTTTAATAAAATATTTTCTATACTTGTTCTAATGAAATCATAAACAATATTTAAGTACTGCCCAAGACATGAGTTATAAACAGAATATAAATAGGATACCTAATGCAAAAACTATGGTATTCTTTATTTAGGATTGTTCTCCCCAAACACATTTTTATAAATGAAGCAAAGTCTTCTTTTTAATTTATGCTACTCCAAAATATAAGATAAATTAAATTTATTTGCAATACTGAAGGAAGTGGTCTTTTTCTGCTTGAGAGCAAGCATGTCAAATTAAAAATGTTATGACACAATAAGCTCCTACCACTATTATTAAAAAATTATAACTTATGTAGAGTGTAAAGTATTAACTTTGTCTATAAAAATGGTGTTAACAAGTAAATGAGAGACAATACATATTATTAGCATATTGTTGTTTTATAAAAGTCAATAAAAAGAAAAACAAAAACTTTGCCAAAAACATTGCTCCAATTTCTTAACTGCGCATAAATTGTTAGGCAAAATCACCTTGCAATTTAATATACCAGTTGTCTTCCCACTCATTTGTATTATTAATTGAGCGTCCATATCTTTTTCCCTAAAAAAGAAATTAAAAATGTTAAAAAACAGTTCATTGTGCTAGATCACCCAAGCATGCAATTTTTACCTCTGGTTAAAGGGTCTTACACGTACGGCAACCTTCACTGATGCCATTTTGTCTTAAATATTATCAATAAGTATCAATTTTCTCTTTAAAAAATCACATTATTTTAAACTAAAGCCTTTTTTTCACTTTGTTTTGGTAAATCTTATCGAAAAACACAATCTATCGAATGTTTATTTGTCAAGCAAATGTCATCACATAAACATGACTCATTGTCTTCTTTTCGTGACACATTGTTTTTATTATTTGGGCTGAAAAACCTTCTGAAATGACTTAGAGTAAAATGGGCTAATTACGATTTTAATGTTGTTATAAACTTAGAGCCTACAAGAATATATTCTATTTCCTGGCCAAGTTCATAGAGAGTCCATTAAAACCGGAAACAGCTACATTCATATTATTCGTATCTCAAGCTTGAAAGAGAAGTCAACAATGTAGGTTCTCGACTAGAATGCCTGGACTTTAGTTTTTAAATTCATATCATTTAAACGATGGCATTAACAGTGGAACAATGCGATCAATTGTTGGAGTAAGTTCTATTTACCTTGGGTTGTTAAAGTCCGGCTAACAAATATTTTTTAGTATTTTAGATAAGGGTAGTGTTAGAACTCATACCTTGGAAGCCCTAGCTAATGAGGTACACAAAAAGTTTGATAATTCGGATCTTTTCAAAGGTACGGCTTTATAACTAATTGATTTAAGATAAATGTGCTTATTATTTTTTATGTTTTCAGTTGGAACATGTATTGTTATGTTGTTACAAAACGATCTGTTACCTGAAATAGAACAACGATTAGCTGCCATAACAATACTTTATGAGTTATACAGAGGGGAACCCTTAGGAAATACACCTTTTGCTAGCGTTTTTGTTCATCTCTTGGTTAGTTTAAAAATATGGTATTACTATTTTCTGTGTTGTGCTTGGAGACAAGCCACAGAGTAAATTTATTCTCGGCATTAGTAGGGTACATTGACCTAAAATAAGTTTTAAAAAATGGCCATTATTGAACATACTATAAGTAGTGCGTAGCAAGTCTAAGCAAACCTAAACCAATATTTTATGTATGTATATTAATCGTAATGACTACGTTTAGAATAAAATTTCAGTGTTAATGGCTTTCATGAAATGCCCATCTTGTAGAAAAAATGAAGCTATAATCTTTTAAACTCAAATGTATATGCATTTAAAAATAGTGATTTTTGTAGTATCCCCCAGAGCAGCACAGCAATGTAGGTGCTCCTAAATTAGAATACCCAGGGCAGCTACCTAAACTGACAAATGCAGAAAGATATTTTGTCACTCAATTGGTGTCAGAAGTACCAAAAGATGCTGTAAGTCCTACAATAAAACTTAATATTTTTTTGTCTTGAATGTATAACTTAAAAGTGGCATTACTTGATCTTCAATGCTTAGACCTTTACATTCTACCATGACTACAAGTCATTTAGAGGCCATTCGCCTTTGACTTTCATATTCTAGTTATATTTTATTTTAGCTTCTTAAAAAAACAGCGCTTCAAGTTGTAAGTTCAGATGCTCAAGCACCTACAAATGTGGATTTTAGTGCAATTCAACTTACTTTAGCTGAAAAACAATCTGAGCTTCCTCAGACATGCAAAACTGGTATTCCTGTAATTTTGTCCTTGCCAGATAAGTCATCAAATACTAGGTAAGCTAATAGTTTCAATTATTATCGTGTACAATATAACTAAATAATGCAGATTAATGGATAAATTTAAAAGTAAAATATCGACTTAAAATGGAATGCGGTATTAAGCCTTTACCGGTCAAATTTACTAAAACAGTAATTTTTAAAACTGATACACTTGCTTTGGGGTTAGTTTTTGTTGGTCAAAGTCAGTATATGCTTTATTGCCTTAAAAGAACAATTTCTTATAAAGAAAAATATATCTAATAGAAAAAAACAAACATAAAAAAAGAACTGAGACAAAATGTCAAGGATAGAAAAAAGGTCTTGTTTTGCTTATGATATAATTTGTATTACATATGGTGACAAACAAATCTTTATGTGGGAATATTAAGGATCCAAACCTAGAAATAAAGCCTTGGTATTGGTAAGAGGAATAGCTGTCTCCCAAAAATTACCAGACATTTCCATGTTTGATGGTTTAGTAATAAACGAAAATAATGTTCTTAATCATGTATTAGCACTTGTCATTTTAAATGCTTTATCGTCAATTTAATTTTAAAAATTAATAATTAGGGTACAAATTCTATAACTGAGTTAATACAATATTTTTATTTGTTTATTTTTAAGAATTATGGATTTCTCAGTGCTGAAAAAGGATATTGCCTAAAAATACTCAACTAGAAATGTAATAATCTTTTAAACAATAACAAGAATTACAAATATTAAAATATTTGGGTATTGAAAACCATTTTACCAACCTAAGAAGATAATAAAAGGAAGGAAAAAGTTCCAGATTATACTTTAAACTTATTTATTTTGTATTGACTGATAAAAGGACCTCTATAGCAAAAACTGGGAAAGATTTATTATCCCTTTTATCAATGATTCATATAGTAAGTTTTGAATAAATTAGCCAGGTCAAATTGTGTAATTATATGGACTGATAAAAGTGTTAAATAAAATTTAAATTTAAAAGATAATTTAACTAGGTACAAGAGGGTAATATAGCTCTGGGAATAGAATTCTTTACACACCATAACATGCAGACAGCTATTCTTATGGCGCAGTCATCGTGTGACTGCCAACATTTAGCATTAATATTTTTTTTTCAAGAAAAATTGAAATTTTCATTGATAAAGCTAAATAAATCAAAATTCGTTAATTAAACATAAATATTTTAAAATTATCTAAATTTAATGGGGAAGTAAAACTAGGGAAAATAAACAAGCATTGTATAAAGGCCAGAAAGAAATTGTTGTCATTACTAAAACTTTCATTATAATAGTAATCATAAATTAAGATTTAGAATTAAGAAGCAAGTAAAATATAACAGAAAGAAAGCCACAAATTTGCATCGTAGTCTTAGTAATAAATTTGCAAAATATTTAATAAAATGAAAAGTCGCCATGTTGTTGAATGTTGTCATTTATTCTACATATTTTAACATACCAAATAAAAATGCAATGAGACTAATTTATTACCAATGAAAAGATAAATCCTAACATAAGTGAAACACAAACCCCTGCTAGTATCTTATAAAATCCAGAATAATATATCTTGTATATCTGATGCAGAATTTTTTTTAGTGCTCCTGAGCTTTCTAGCCGGGAAGCAGCCAAGAAATTAGCTACAGGAGAAAATGCTCCGATGAATAGGATTTATAAACCAGAATTTGTAACACTAGCACCACCACTATTAAGTTGTCAAGATGAGGTAATTTTTATTGTGAATATCTGATGTTTATAATTGATTTTATAATGTCATTACATACTTATAATTTGCAATTCATTTAAGTGATTTCCAATCATATGAATTGAGTGAAGTTGATTTTGTACAAGTCCATTTTATATACTTGTGTTCATAATTCAATTCAAAATTAACATGAAATAAAATGTCTCCTGTTTACTAGTATTTCTATACCTTATATCTTAAATTTTAAATAAAAGTTACATTTTGCACGTAACTTTTATGTTTTAGCCAGTTTGGTTGAACCCTACAACGCCAAAAGAACACCTTGTATGTTATGATGCCACAATGTGTGTGCCAGATACAGCTGGATATGAAGCAAGGCAGTTAATGAACAAAGCTTATAAATCGGCCTTGTCCATACCACAACAGCAACAGTTACTTGGAGAGCTTGAAAAAGATCCTAAATTGGTATATCATGTCGGATTAACACCATCTAAGGTAAAAAAAAATATTATACACCTATAACAACAGTACTATTGTGCATTAGAACGAGTGTATGCACATTTAGTGAAAAGCAAAGATACTAGAGAGTTCTGTTATGTATTTGTTTTAATTTCATCATTTTTAAAGTGTGTTTCAAAAAAAACTCTAATGTGCAATAGTTTAATTCACAGCTGACCAACTAATAGAGACAGAAAAACCCAGAAGGAAATTATCTTCCTCAGACCGACATTCCTTCAAACTTCAAAGCAATGAGCATTGAACTTACAGTGTTAGCAAGTCAAAATTTATTTTATTCCAGTTTCATTTTTATTGATATGTAATACTATTTTAGAATATTGGTATATTTTTATAAAAGACAGTTTAATTATTATGGAAGATGGTGAAATATTGTCTAGTTTTAAAAACGACAAAAAAAAAATAGTCTTTTTAGGTAAATATTTACTTTCATTGGCGTTACTGTATGATAATACTATTGCAATAGGAAAATGGTGTGAAATATGATGGACTCTCTCTATTGGCAAGTTCTGGATACATGTATATTGGAGTTAAAAAAATACCCATAACAAGTTATATTTTGACATTTTAGCTTCCAGAGCTTGTAGAAAATAACCCCCTTATAGCAATAGAAGTATTACTGAAGCTGATGCAGTCAAAACAAATAACTGAATATTTTAGTGTGTTAGTTAATATGGAGATGTCATTACATTCTATGGAGGTGGTCAACAGGTAAAATATTTTTTATTTATTCACTTATTGTTAACTATTCCTTTATGATATGTTGATTTTCCTTTGATGATTTTTTTTAATTGGCAAAAGATGTATAACAAATTATTTAAATCTACTATTTGAATAATTTTAATAATATTGTAGATATAAAATAGAGAACAAGTATTTCCTTCTTTCCAATCCCATTTGAATTCTAATAGCTAATTTGAATTTATTTTATTTTTTTAATGAAAACGGTTTGCAAAATATATAAACTGAATTATGAAAAAAATCCCTTAATCAATTTTTTTATAATGATTTGTCATAATCTATACTATTGATTTTCAAAAATGTAAAAATTTGTACAGAATCTTACGGATAATCAAGACCTTGGCACTTTTCTTTGAATTATATTACCATTTGTTGCTTAGATGAGGTTGCAAAAAATTTAAAATTTGATTTTTGAAATATATAGATTTCTTTTTTTACTAGAAAATATTTAGCTTCCTGTGGGTTTTTCAGAGATATCAGTTGAAAGGAATGACCTAAAATTTAAGATTAACCTGCATTGAAACGGAGTCGAAACGTTGCATGAGCGAGCACTTCACATTTTTGAATACATTCAATATCGATACTTTAACTTATTGATATTTTGAAACATTACAAATTAATTATTGTGAGATATATCAATTTTATGTATTTTACATGAAAAATACTTCCCAAGCCGAAAATTTCCTCTTTAAAGATATTGGCAAATCATACTTTTTACATCACAAATCATCAGCAATACATTTCATTTCTATCACTCGGTTATTGATATGAACATACACGTTTTGTGGAGAGAATTTTCTTTCTAATTTACGTTTTTTCTACGAGATATTCGAATATTATGAATAAACATTTTACTGTTTTGCAAACTTATTTATTATGAAAGAATAAGGTTAGACTATCTAGGATATAAACAGGTACACATATTTAATTATTTTTTTTTATGATATTTTCTATTTTAATGATAAATGCCTTGTAAATTATTTATTTTTAAATTATATTTTTTTATTAACATTTTAATTTAATTTGTCAAATATGGGTAATACATTTCATTTGACTCAGTTGTTAGCGAATGGACCTCCTTAGACAAAACATAATATATATCTGCGATCAGTTTGTAAAAAAACTAACACTTAACTGTTATAACATTATATTTAAAATATTTTAGGCTAACCACAACTGTTGATCTCCCCACAGAATTTGTTCATCTTTATATTTCAAATTGTATTTCCACCTGTGAAACAATCAAAGATAGATATATGCAAAATAGACTTGTAAGATTGGTCTGTGTATTCTTACAGTCGTTAATAAGAAATAAAATTATCAATGTACAAGTAAGTATTAAAACATGCTTGGATTATTAACAAAAAAATTAGTGATTGCTGTCTAGGGCCCATAACTCATTCTCCCCTTTCTCTTTAAATGCTGAATTTGTTAGATCAAACAAGTTGTAATTTGAAAATAAAGTGATGTTGCCAACATGCTAATTTTTCCCTATTGAAATTTTATTTTATCTTCTGAAAGTTCAACTGCCAAAAAATAGGTCAATCTTATTCGTAATCATATGTTTTTGTTAAAAGAGTCGTGACTATTAATCCTGCATTCGCGCTGTAGCTAATACTTCCAACAACAGCTAGTCATTTATCCAAATTTTTTGGTTCCTTTGTGCACTGCTGTAGAGAGCTGTTGGTGGCTTTCCTAATTCGGTCCGTCCGAGAATCAATATAAACTCTTAAAATTTGTTGGCTTATTAGAAATATTTATTTTCCCACTTTTACATCTCTATAAGCTCTGCACAATTTCACGTTCCTGTAGAATGCAAATATGAAAAAAACTAATGAATAAACACTGCCACGATTTCCATTAAAAAGAACGTTTTTGTAAATTTCACTCTGTAAAATAGGTCACGACGTTCATCATCTGTATTCAATTAAGCCAACAAATTACATTGTTCTATATCGTGAATGGTATGAAATATCTCTAACCGTAAAAATACGTTTGTTAATTAAATAAATTAATGTACATACAGTAACCAACATAAACTAATATTGATAATTATAAAGTAGACGATTTAAAATCTCTCTTATATCTTTCCCAACCATAACGAAAAACAATAATAGACTAATTGCAATGTTACATGCATTGACGGAAGATAAGAGAAAGAAGATTAAAAGCTATAGTGTCTTTCTAGTAGGCGAAGAATAGAATCATGAGACCCCCCAAGCGGGAATTGGTCACTTAGTTCTATGTTCCGCCCATTAGAAAAATAGAAGAAAACAGTTTTTAATCTTGTTTCTTTCTCGCATATGTAAAAAAATAACCTAAACAGCAAGATTTTTAAAAGGCAATTTTCTTTTTTTTTTTTTAGGAATTATTTATTGAAGTTCAAGCCTTTTGTATTGAATTTAGCAGAATCAGAGAGGCGGCAGCTTTGTTCAGGTTGCTCAAGCAATTGGAATCTGGAGAATTGGGTCTCTTATCCTCACCCACTTCGGGCAGTAAAACAAAATTAGATGGATAATAATTACGCTAGTGGTTTTAAGTAAAGATTCTTGATGTTAATTGTGATTACTTTGATGTTAATTTTTTAATAAAAAAGAAGTTTATAAGTAGAGTCAGTTTAATTTGTAATGATTTGTAGATTTTTGCACCATCTTGTTTGGAATTCACAACTAGTATAATGGAATTAAATATAATTTATTGATTATTTTAAGCAAAAGAATGTTTTTTGGTTAAACATTTTATTTGTGCAAATGGCTGTCACTTGAACATAATTTTCAGTGTAAATTTGTTTCTGTAAGAAACAGTTGATTACTAAGCATTATTTTTATAAGTTAAGTATAGAAAACAACAGATTGGTGACAATTATGACCAATACCCTAGCTAAGGTCATGAGCACCCAGGGCAAGATCTGAATTCTGCTCCCCCCAAAATTTATTTTGTAAGAAGAAAAAAAATACAATTGCTTTAAAGTTTTAAGTTTGCGAGTGTGCTCCTGAGGTTTGCGCCCCTGGCAGCCGCCCCCGCGACCGACCCCTAGCCTACGCCATTGATTAGAACCCAGTACTTGTATATCCTAGAAACATAATGGCAGAGAAGATAGGAGATCTGTGATATATATCAGTAAATTGTTTTGACAGCTTCAATGATGTATGTACTATCGGAGGTAGCATAGAAGACGAATAGTAGTCTTAGAACAAAAAAGTTAGTAGTATATTCTACATCTCTCCCTTCGAACGTGATTGGTCTTCAGGCGGAATCAAGGAAGATGGAAGTATCCCTTCCAACTTTCTTGGGCGGAACGTTGATAGTAATATGGAGGGGAGAACAAAACTAAACCAAAGAGAATTCATATTATTGTGAATGATCTTTGACTAAACGTTCGGAAGAGAGAAATAGCATCTATGGCTATTTGCCCTGTCTTCCTTTCTGCCGTGTAACGTGAGCAAAACATCGCAGCTTCCAGTCTCCGATCATACCCTGTAGATTTAAACAATAATAGATTTGTTTATGGTCGGTAGGGGAGAAGCTTTTTTTATATTTGACAGACATAAACATGTTTACTTATCTTTTCTTTCATTTTAATTGCTTGTGACTCTTTTCTGTGTTTTTAGTGTTAGAAATTACTATAAATGCGAAGTTTTACAATTAATATTAACTAAAAGATGATTTAAAAACTTATTTTTATTGGTAAATATTGTTAGATATTGTTTGCATATTGAAAAATAATATTAATGTAGGCAACCATATATTCACACTTTTATGTATTCGTAATTGAAGACCAATTATCATATGATACTCGTTTAAATAGTGCCATTAGAAAAGGAGAGCTTAAAATCGGTATTTGTGTACCAAGAAATGCAATGTCTACTGTTTATCAACACTTTTTCAAATATAAATAAAAATATTATTACGTTATTTAGCGTTCAAACAACCGGGCCCTAGTTCTGACGTTTTGCTAATTCTACAGTGGTATGTTCGAAGCTTCCAGTAGTACATGGTCGAAGTTGCTGCATTACCCTAGTCGAATATCGAAGTCAAAATATATCGATATCGTGTTATCATCCCTATCCTAAAAGATCTCTTTGACGTATCAAATGTCAAAACAAGATTCAACTTGTATAAAACTAACCTCTAAGAACTATCTAGTTTTGAGAATAAATTGATAGGTAAATAATAAATTTTCAAACTGTACGAACCAAATTTAGATTATATTAAACGATGACTCTTTTAAACATTTACTCTTTAAATGACACAGACAATCAGAATATTATTGCGTGTTTACCAGAAGGGAAACATGTTATTGGTCGAGGTGACCTTCTAAAAGTAAGTTTCCCAATTTTTAGATTTATATTTGCTAATTTAACTTCTTTTAAAACTTTGCAGGTAACAGATAAAAGAGTATCTCGTAAACATGCTGTCATTGAAATAAGCAGTGATAAAATTTCTCTAACTTCAGTAAGTTTTATTCTGTTGTTTTTGTATTCTATATTTAGCACATGACTAAAAATATGAATATATTTTTTTTTCGCTAACCTATAAATTTGTCTGCTTTATGAGATCATTTACTACATTTATGATTGTGAAAACAATCTCAAAATATACATATATTTTACAATTTTTTAGGTACATGTAAATCCCTGTTTTTTTAAAGCAGCCAATGGTAAAACTTTATCTGTTATATCTCAAAACCAACAGAGTGAATTAAATGATGGGGATCAGTTTGCACTTTTACCAGAAAGTTGTTGGTTTAAAATAAAAATAAAAAAAGAACAAGATGCAGATAGACCCATAGAAGGTAAAATGAATAATAAATGAATATGAACAAAGTTTTTTTAAAAAAATGTTTGTTTTGTTTTTTTTTTTTCACTTCAACATGATACTTCCATTCCTTAATTTTTAAAATTGTACTATTTTAATTTTTCTTAATGTATCCTTTATATGATGGAAATGATTCATAAGAAATGTTTTTCTGTGAGTAAATCGATTCATTAAAAAGAATGGAATTATCTATCACTAGTCAACATATTATTAACCCTTTAAAAAGAGATATTCTGGATTATACCAAACTTAATTGTTCTGAAAGGATTACTATTCTGAGAAATTAAGGTAAAGCATTTTTTGAAATTTATTGTAAAATTCACATTTGTTGTAGGATTAAACAATTCAGCTGCAGAAGTAAATGGAAAGAGACTTCATGAGAATAATTTAGAAGCAGAAGATACGAATTTAGAGAAACGAGCAAGATTTTCTACATCACATGAGACGGACAAACCTAATAATGAAAATATTTCCCCTACAAGTAATATCACTTTAGATAATACAAATTATGAGGAAAATAATAAAGCAGAACACAGTCATGGAAAAAATGAAGTGCTTGGTGAACAAATGGAAGGAAATGAGACATCACTGAACCTACCACAACCTGATGTAATTAAAACTGAAAATATTGAAAATAACATCGAAAGTAAAGAAGAACCACTTAATTCTACATCACATAATTTAGTCAACAATGATTCTAATAATGCCTCAAATAGTGTAGATAATGCGAGTACAATAAAACCAGAAATAAAAGAAGAACCTTTAAGTAATAGTACGAATGAAGAAATTCACCCTCCAGCAGAAGGTGAGACTTCTGTAAATAACATCCAAACAGAAAATAATGAGCAACAACCTGAAGTAAAGACAGAAAATGCAGATGATAATAACCAAAATAAAGGCGAAGCATCAGGAAGTGGAACTGATGCCAAAAAAGATAGAAGAGAGAGATGTTGGTATGGAAATCGATGTTTTAGGTAAGTAATTATAAAAGTATTGTTAAAAGTTTATAGATGGTGGTATAGTCATAGAGAAAATAGTTCAGTCTCTATTGAAAAATCATAATGTTCTCCAAACATTATCTTCAATGAATAAAGTAAAAGTAATTACTGTTATATCTAGATTTATAATTTTATGTTGGTTTAATAAAATTAATAGTGTTTATTTCATCTACAGTTGCAGGTTAAGACAGATATATCATAGACACAATTACATTCCCCCTAATTCACTAACATGATCTAACTTTAAAACCCATCTAAGTTGACCATAGAGGGTTTAAATTGACATCTGCAACAATAAGTTAAGTAAGTTTTGAAACTTAGAAAATCAACATTAAAAAGATAATTTTGTTTTATCACTAAACAGACAAATATGGAATATTTTATTTATTTTTCGGAGATAACCATTCTTATCACTGATATCAAGGCTTTATCTCTAGGTCCTTATCCTTAACATTCCTATATATGCATATATTTGTTGACATATGGAATACAAATTAGAACAATATCACAAACAAAACTATACTGGCGGACTAGATAGGATGTGTGAATCTGACTGTTAGTTTTTATTTGGTGGTCCTTTATTGTCGAGACTGTCATGTCAGTTCATTGATCGCTGGTCCTGATTGGTGAACTTTTGATTTTCATTAAAATTTAGAGCTAGAATGGGTGATTTCCTTTGATAGTTTATTCTAATATGTGCAGTTAATATTCTATAACTTTTTAATCCAGTTTTGTTTTGCATATAAATACTGATTTTATGCAGAGCAGTATTATCTTGAGCTAAATTATTAATTATTTTGTAAATATAAATAATTCTGGATGCCCTCCTGTTTTACAGGGTCATCAAATTATATGTTTGTAAAATAAGAAAAATGTGACCTAAAAACAATGATTATTCTTGAAGCAGATATCCAACAATAGTATACATGGTTGCCTATATTCTTTTAGTTTGTCAGATGGGATGTGTCTATCAGTATACATAACGTTAAGTGTATTTTTAAATAACGTACAAAATTAGATTTCATTAATTCATGTTTAATTAATTTTTAAAAAAAGTGATTATTTTGAGATGCTTTACTATTATTAAAAAAATAAGGCTGCAAAGTTGAAATTTTACTTTGTTAATTAATACATTATATGCTGACTGATCCATAAAAGATGGAAAATGGAGTATAACATTTATTTCAAACTCTAGTCTAGGAACTTGTGTTCATTTTAGAACGATTAAACCTATTAAGAATTCTAGTAAATTTTTGCGTGAAAGTTTTTTGACCAAAATTAATTATTACAACACAGAAATTTGTTTTCACCTCTTGTATATATTTCTGACTCAAAAAGTTACTTATTTTGCAACCCTATAGTCTATTTCAAGCCGCTACTGAAATAAACATTATATACCGTTCTTTCAGAAAAAACCCAAATCATCGTGAGTCGTTTTCTCATCCAGGAGACGAAGACTATGACTCCGATCCCGACGATGACCGACCGGATTGTCCACATGGAATTAACTGTTATCGCAAAAACCCCGAACATAGAAGGGACTATAAGCACGTGGCGATACCAGCGGCAAGGCCAGCAAGTAATATTAATGTAGTATACAATGTTACTAGAGGGTGTCCATTCTGTGATCATTGTAAAGCAAAAGATGGTGGTGGGGGTGAGAACTCAGATTATGAAAGCGACTTTGATGATGATTTTTATGAATAATTGCGCGACATGTAATGTAATTTTTTGTATTTTAAGTAAGGGAATAACTATTTCCAACAATTTATTTTTTCATAATTTTATTGTTTTGAAAAACCTGGAAACCGGCTTTGTGACTTTTACTTGGAGGTGCTTTATTTTAATTTCTTAAAAGCCTTTCAAATTTCAGGTAATTTTTCTGTCTTTAAAGACCATTCTTCATACACAAGAATTCTGGAATTTTTAGGTGAAAAAAATATTGATCAATATTTCCCCCAGAAAATTTGCCCGAATTAACGTTGTTAAATCTTTCTTTAGTAGGTTTATAAAATATCTCCTATTAAAAAATCGGCGTTATGGCCCAAAGCAAAAACGCAGAACCGCCGCTGATTTAATTTAACAATTACAATTTATTTTTTTAGAGTTAAGCGCATTTTTAGAATTGTCGATTTAAGTTATTATCATTTTTTTTATTAAACAATATAGAAAAATTACAGAAGAGAAATTTGTAAGGAAAATCACAATCTATGGTCGTCAAGGGAGATTCTTGTAAATTTTTTAATATTGTTTATTAAACATACTTTCATTATTTAGGTCATGGGCGTAGACATAAATTTTTACCGGGGAAGGGGGCAATATAATTGAGATCAAAAATAATCTCCAGGTACCTGTCAGCACATAAGAATAGGAAGATGTTATTAAATTGGTCTGCTATGTACACTTACAAAAGCAATTATGTGATACTACTACTCATTTTAAAGAGCTGAGTTTTTAACTGTATATTTAATGCATTTGCTATTGATTTTTATTTATTTTCTTATTAAAGAAAATCCTGTGATAGTGACTCGAAAGATGATGTGCTATAATCAAATTTGAATTTTTTAAATAGTGATTCTCAATTTTTTGTACAATTTTAGACTCCCCGCAAAATACTGCAAAATTTTTTTTTATTACATGTCATACCTAAATGTAACCGTTTTCGATGTATCACGTTCTGGTAATTATTTTTAAGTCAGGACGCGTAGGTTAAGTAACTCGTACGTGCCACCAACCTCGCCTTTTTATCGGGGGTAATTTGGATTTCAGTTTCAGGAATTAAGTCACGTGCACGATCTCTGTCGTCTGTAGAATGTTACGTTGTCAAAGACAACCTACTTTAGGAACCACGAGCTGCCTAAAAAATCCAACAGTCAACGTGGCCCCTGAGAGCAATTCTAGATCAGAAAAAGGACGAATTATTTCAAGAAGAGCAACCTGTAATGTTATTAATTTTGCAACTGACTTTTCGCTTTTATAGCAGTGGTGACGTCGCACTCTGAAATCGGGGAAGCACCGAATCAAAATGCCGCCACCACGTCGTTTAATGTATGGGTTTCCTCGTTTCTGCAAACGAAGATTTGATGTTTTCGAACTGTATGTCATATTATTTCATTTATTTAGGAAGTTTGAGGCATATTAAATTTGAAATTTAATATTTTGTCGTAAAATAAGCGTGTATTCACAACAAAGTCAATTGACTTAGTTGGGAAAACTTTACCTTGAGAGTAGTTACCCTACCTTAAAATAAGGTAAATGTGGAGTTCCACAAAAAGAAGTCAAAAGGGTTTAAGTCTGGAGACCTCGGCGGCCACTCGATGGGGCTCCTTCTTCCAATCAACGTCTATGTGGAAACATCATTAAGTGTGGTTGGCCTCTGTATCTCTCTGCGACGATTTCGTCACACCTCTCTTTTCTTTGAGGGAATATAGAGGAACAGCTATGGTCAAAACATGTTTATTGACCGTATATATCAATATTACAACAAGTTTTTCTCGGATTGTGATATTTTCAACATTAATTTATGTAGCCGTAAGAAAAAACTCTGATTCGGGTCCATTTAAATCGATTATTTAATCATTTCTTTATTTTTTTATGCATTTGACTCTTAAAAACGGACTGTTCTTAATTATTTGTAATTTTGCACAAAAAAATTTCTATTTGTGTGATGTTCTCTAACTTTTCATATATGTTAACCTTTTTAGTGTATAATCTTTATTTACCGGTGTACTTCGTAATGTTCCAACACTTCGATCATATCCTAGATTTAAACAACAATATATTTGTTTGAAGGCTGTTTATGGTCGGTGGGGGAGACGCTTTTTTGATGTTTGACAGACATAAACATATTTACTTATCTTGTCTTTCAGTTTAATTGCTTGTCGTGACTTTTTCGGTAGTTTTAAGTGTTAGAAATTACTATAAATGCGAAGTTTACAATTATTATTAACAAAAAGAGGATTTAAAAACATTTTTTTTATCGGTAAATATTGTTGGATATTGTTTACATATTGAAAATAACAATAATAAAAATTTAGGCAACCATATATTCATACTTTGTTTTTAGAATTGACATACCTAGGGGTATGTTCGAAGGACGTACCGATGATACTCGTTTAAATAATGCAATTAGAAAAGGATAGCATAAAATCGGCATGTCTGTACCAAGAAATTAAATATCTACGGTTTATCAACACTTTTTCAAATATAAATAAAAATATTATTACGTTATTCAGCGTTCAAACAACCGGGCCCTAGTTCTGATGTTATGCTACTTCTACAGGGGTATGTTCGAAGTTCCAACATTAATGTTTTTTTTTTTTTTTTGTGTACCATTTAGACGTTTACCTCTGCTGTATATTATCTCAATTAGCAATGCCCCTGGTGGTAGGGACATGTAGCTAGCGATCTATTTTCGACCACCGTAGTAAATGTATGGATGTTTCGTCCCGATACCGGTGGTGGACTCATCAGTGGGATCCACCGGTATCTTTCCCAGACATCCTTGTACTTTCCACAAACTTGGACCTCTATTTAAGTCCAGTTTTGTGGGAAAGCGGTGGTGAGATGTTATGTTCCACAACAATATTATTATTAAAAATCAATAAGTATTAAAAAAAATGGGTGTAGAACATGTAATAGAAAAAAATTTGTTTAAGAGTATACAAAAATTTGGGGGTCACTATTTGAAAAATCTAATTTGATTATAGCGTCAGCTTCTTTCAACCACCCTGTAAAATTTAATATATTAGAAAAAATTTATCCCAAAAAGAAAAAACAGAATTGATGATAATTTTCCAAAAACCCAGCATTTTTTCAATAATAAAATTATAGTCCATTCATACTTTCAAAAATTATTAACTACTACTAAGAATTTCCCCTATCAACTTTAACTTGCAAGTCACTTTGCTGCCATCTATTCATAGTCCCAACAAAAAATTATCAACCAAGAGTCGGTTAACTTTCGACTTTTTAACAAGTCGGCATAATTCGTGTCCGCTTTCGGATGTTATCGGCCGTCGGAAAATTTGACAAGCACATAAAAATATAAAAAATAAGATTAAAAACAAATAAAACTTGGTAAAAATGTTTCATAAAATAGTTGAAGCACTTTGGAATAAAATTAGGTAAACAACCACAATTGAATAGCCAAAAATTTACGTTGTACTTTTAGGTGAGAATATTTATGGACATTTTGATTGGCCATCCTTAAATTTTATTAATTGTTAAATTTTGAGGTATTAATCATGCAGTTTTATTTCGTAGTGGAAGGGTTAGTTTGGTGGAAATTCTTAGTCGTAATTGATAATTTTTAGAAGTATGAACCAACCACCATTCCAGATTTTGCGTCCTCATTGTTTAGTAAAAAATATAACAAGTTCTTTGAAGCAAAATTGAAATGAAAATGAATAAAATCTATTGCTAAAAAAATACTAAACACTCAAAATCACAACGATCTTGCAGTTCACCCTTTTTTTTTCTACCGATCTAGTTGTTTATCCCTTTTTTGAAAGTTAAGTAAATTTTGAAAAAAACATTACCTTTAAGCTTATGATAATTATTTTTACAAATACGTAAATGCGTATTAGTACTTTAGAATGACAGTAGAGTGCGCTATATAGCTAGGAAATATTTTTACAATGTGATAATTTTAAAATATTACTTTACATTTTTAATTGGACAATTTCCAGACATTTTAAAAAGTTTTATCGAAAAAGTTGTGGTAAGGTGATCTTATAAAAAAAAGGAATTGTCTTCTTTTTTTGAATGTTCGTATTCATTCATAAATAATACATTATCTATTTTCACGACAAGTTGTGTAATTGAAATATAAAATGACTCCTAACTTCTATTTTTCACATTTAAGTTGACTCTACAATAACTTACGACCTACTTTATAAAACTTCTTCACCAGTGTTTATAGTTGTAAATTAATATACATATATCCGTTATTTTTGCAATAAAAATTACAAATTTTATTCTTTCCCTTGTAATTTATGGAATAAAGTAATATATCATATTATTGTTTTTATCTGTCTTTGTTTTATATAAAAAAAAACTATTTTATTTTTAAGTTTTATTATTAATTATGTTTGACTGTAAGGAAGTATAGATTAATTTCTATTGAAAGTCATTGGAATCGGCATATTCTATGTGACGCACTAACCGTAGAACAAAAAACAAAACAGTTTTATAAAAATCAAATTTACTTCGGCAATTTCTAGCTGGTTGTAAGTGTTTAAGAGGCTTTGAAAAATAAGAAAAACATTGTTATATGTTTTATGATCTATATTGAGCATTGGACACAATGATTACATTCTGTTATTATCAATTCGTGGTATTGCATATAACTAGGCCAAATCTTACATGAAACAGACAGTTGTCATTGATGGTGTCTGAGTTTTAGAAGGAATTATTCTTTATTATATTTGTTAATGACATTACAAATTCCCGTGAGACATTAGACCTTACTGTGTTTTATGCTGATGACACTAATATACTTGTTAGGGTTTTAGGTTTATTTTATTGGCAATGGACTTCTATTGAAGGTAGAGAAAACATCTTTTATGCAGTTTTTACCCAAAATATTTCCTCTAATTCTGAACTGAAAATTATTGGTATATCCATGAAGAGTACGGATTCTTTCAAACTATTATATTTATATTTAAATAAAAAACATGTCATAGGAATCATATTGTAGCTCTCTATGGGTTAGACTTAGTGGCATATATGTTATTGAAAACTTGAGGGACGCTTTCTCGACCAGCGTATTAAAATTAATGTGTTTTGACTGTGTACTCATACTTTCATTATGGTCTCATGTTTTAAATTCAGCGGCCTCTATCTAAAAGTTGTTATGTATATGGACATCTAGTGACACCCTATTTATTGAATATCATTTGTTAACTGTCCAGTTTGTACTTTCTCCAGTTATTAAAAAAAAATTAAGATACATTTATGCAGAACAGGAATTCATATTCTACATGCAATGCTTCTATCTTTCATCAGCCCCTAGCCACACTTATATTTCACACAAGACTTTCCTCTATCACCAGCCTCGAGTATTTCCTAAATTAAGCAAATTCAAGAAAATTGTTACCTATAAAAGTTGTAAGGGTCAAGCTGATTTTTTTAAATGGGAACCTCCATTTGTTATTGCAGAAATAGAAAGTACGAAAAATTGCACATTCACCCATATAAATATTATGGCTAGGGGGCCATATGTCATTTGGAGGTCATATGAAGGTCAAGTGAGTACACTGTAAAATCTGCCAATAACTTTGAACCTAAAAGTATTCTAAAAAAATGTTAAGTGCATAAGTTGCACGAATTTAAACGGGGCATATCATGATAATGTGAAAATTGATCTTCAGAGAGACTTTGGGAGTTATGTCAAGATCAAGCAGATTTTATTGAATGGAAATTATTGAGGTTTTTAATGAGAAATTTCCAAATGTGTACATCTCAGTTCTTTAATTTTTTAAATTAGGAAATTTCAGAGCACTGATTTTGTGTAGAGTATAACGAAGATTGAAAAGAAATACAGCAAAAATGTCCCAAAAAAAAGCCGACCAAAGCTTCGGTTACTTATTTACCTTATTATAAAGGTACTCTCGTGCAAGATCGCCAATTAAATCAAATACTTTCCGCCATTTCGTTGAGCTCTTGGACTAACATTTAAAGTATGTGAATCAACATTTTGGCATCCGACCAGTCTGGTAAAATTATAATGTTTGTTTATAAGCTACGATTGATGAATAAATTGTTATTATTATTATCATATAAACTTAAAAAGAAAGTAAACAGAAGTGGTTAGTGATAAAGTCGTAATCAGTAAAAGTTTAAACAGTTTTAAAGAATTTAAACGGTAAGTTTTAATAGTTATTTGACTTTTACAAAAGAAAGATTTAAAACTTTTGTAATCTTTTCAATTGCATTTTTTTATCTGATTTAAAAATTTATATTTTATAAACTAAACTATAACCATATTTACCTGAAATCAAAAACTTTACTCAATCCCTTTTAAGTTCCAAGGCAACGGGATAATGAATCTTATTTCAGATACTTGAAAGATTGATGGATCATATTTGTTAGAATAAAAAGATGACTGCTATATAATGCCATTAGATCATTATAGAAAGAAAGCCAAGACGCTCTGGAAAATTATTCTGACAGAGAGCAGCAAAGTTGATATGGAATTTGGATTACGGAACCAACTCTTACATAAAAAATGTTAGAAAATAAAATCAGAATAAGCAAATGAGCAGCTAGAATGCCTAGACTAATCAGTACTGTACCCATGGTTTGAGTGAAAAGCCTGTGCAATCTGTTGGGAACTCGGATCGGCTATACAACTGACCTGCATCACGGAATTTTCTCCCACGTTTTGTTTTTTTGAAAATTAATTAAAAATACTCATACATATCTAGAAAATCGTTCGTAGATGTTAAATACGACAAAGATCAAGGCGTAGTATATGATGAAAATTAATATTTCTTCTATTTTGTTTTAAATTTCGGAACGTAATAAATTCTGCGATTTGTTTTAACACGATTTGCTCATTATCTTATTATTTCTTGTCATTTTCCAAAAAACATTGATGCCACTTACCAATTATTAGAAATGGACACCTATCTAATAATGTTTGATTTATGCTTTTTCATTATGTTCCTAATATTTCGTTTTGTTAAAATAATTTTAGAACCCCGTCCGAAATCGCCCAATTCTCCGACTACCCAACAGAAAAAGCCACGCAGAGCAGCCGCCACAAAACCAAAACCCAAATACGATATTGATAGTTCACAGGATGATTATGATTTAGATGATCCGTTCATTAATGATGGTTCAAGCGATGATTTTCAACCCACCGATGATAGCGATAGTGATTGGGAAGATTCACAGGAAGTTGATGAAGAATCGCAAGAGACAAAACGGATGCTGAAAGAGGCTAAAAAGTTTACGAGGAAAGGGAAGTAACATTAAAAGTAGTGCTCTCGCGAGTTGTGGTTTATATAGGATATCTAATAACTAACGGACCATAAAATAACTGTGTTTAAAAGAGAGAGATTCAAACAAATATTTTCAATATTTTAATTATCTTTGTTGGTGTCGAAAACAGTTTAGATACCGGCGGAAAAATTGGTATATGTGGGTTTTTAGGGATGATGAATAATAATGTGTTTTTTATAACTTATAGAGGAAGCAACATACGTTGCTCTCCGTAAATTAAAAATACTTCAATTTTTTTTGCCGTTATTTATGATTCGTGCATTCACAAAGATTTATCTGTGATACTTTCACTAGAAGATACGTGAAAATCTCAAATTTGTGCCCATATCTTAAAATTTGTGAAATTATTTAACGAATCGAAGATAGAATTTAAACTCAATTTCCCTGTTCCTGTATCTCCTTTATCAACAATATTTTACTAATGCAGGTTTATTACAGTTTCCGTATTTTGATCGCTACACCTTCCAGTATTACCCATTAGTTATGGGATATTATATTTAAAAAATTTTATAAACAACAAATTACCTTTATACAGGGTGTTTCAGAAAGTTATTAAGGGGTTAAGCCACTCTGAATATGTGCTATTTAATAGAACCACCCTTTTTCTAGAAAACCCACGCTGGTCGTGGGAATTTTCTCTCGGTCAGGAATCATCTAAAAAAGTTTTTTTTTCTTATAAATGACGGTTATAGCTTTAGTGTAACATAGGGAAAAATTGTTTGTAGAAATGTCAGCCCTTTAAAAGAAACTATGATTTTTTTTTACTAAAATTTGAAGTTAAAAATATTAAAAAAAAATGAATACAGTATCCAATTAAAATCCTATGCTACACTGAAGATAATATTAAGAATATACAGTATAAATTTCATCAAAATCGGTTGTGTAGATATCGAGATATTTTGTTCATCAATTTGGGAGACGCAGTTTTGAGAAAACAAAAAAAAAGTACCGCGTCAACGTTGTAAGTTCAAATATTTTTTATAAATTACCTTCAACCGCGATTCCTGGACCATACATGAGGGTTTCCACAGATGCTACCATGTCCCCTAACTTCTTTTGATTTGCACTTCTTAACCTTCTAACCTCTTTCGTTTCTTGATGGGATCTCGGGTCAGCTATCGTTATCCTTTATGCCTCTTCAATTGTAAGCTTTAACACTTTCATTACAAGGAGACCCATCATTGAATATACTAGCTGCAATATAAGATGCAATATCAATATATATGGGATATACTTTTAAAACCGTAGACCAAATAACAACGTTGGGGCTTTCATTGTTATTTTGCTTATATCCTTCTAAACAGCGTTCGAACAACTCTGTATCAGATAATTTTTTCGCATTTATTCTGTTCAGTTGCTTTTTGGACAACTGTAGAGTTTTGTGTTTATAAGAATCGGGAGTTCTAGAGGCCTTCGCTTTTTGATATGAACACCACGTACCTTGTCAAGCTGTGACTTATCAGTCGATAGTTTATGATAAAAAGTCGTCTATATCCCATTTTTCATTTCTTTAACTGATAAAATGGCTATTTATATCCCTTTACCACTTAGAGCTTTATTTATTTTTTGCTCTTTGGAACTTATTCAAAATATCGAACATAAAACTATATTCAACAATTCTTATTGGAACGCTGACTTCAAATTACTATATCTTCGCTAATAATCCTAATTTTGATATGGGGAAATATTTAAAATATTTTTAGAAGTATAAATAATCTTGACAAAATTGAAGATTCTACAGCCAAAAACAAGAAAAAAGTTCGCATGAACATAGGTCGGGAAATACAGTCTTAAAAAATTACAACATACAAATTTTATTTAAAATAACTCCCAAACGCGTTTCAGCAGATGTGACTGACTTTAATGAAATTTATTTTAAACTGCAGTATTGTTTTTATTAGTAATTTCGTACCAGTTGACATAAATAAATTTTCTTACGTCTTCGCGTCCAATGTATTATGTCGATAATAAGAAGTCCTTTAGAGTAATTTTTCCTATTTATCTTGAAAACTACTCATCATATAAAAAAACTAAAACAGATCTCGTTTGCAGAAATAAAGCGAGGATTTATAAAAAATATTAATAACATTCCCTGGAACGCCACTGACCAATTCCAAAAAACAATATTGAGGTTTAAAAGAACTGTCATCTCTGATATCTACCAAATTTCGCAAGAAAATTTATAAGCGTTTAAGAGGTATTTCAAAAAAAAATTGCTTTGAAAATTTTTGATACCTTATGTGTATGTATGTTCATATAACTTTCTTTAATTTTTAAGTATAATATCTACTATTATTTTTTTTACAACTTTTTGAAACATCCTGTTTAATAACCGAATCTAACAGAGATAAGAAGAATCTAAGCTCTCTCTTCTCAATATGCCAATAAAAGTACAATTGCTGTTAATGTCTTTAACACACGTAGTAATATACATTATGTATTTGTATAGAAATGAGTAAAACCTAGGATAATACTATTTTTAGAAAACTTATATTTTAGATATAGTCAAAGTACTGAAAGAACTTGGAAATAGCATATTGGTATGAAGTTCAGGACCAGACTATAAATTTTCTTCGTAATTTTACATAAAATTATTCCACTCCATAGCGTGAAAGACGTAAAGTATAGAAAAAAACAACTGTTTTATATTTATTTGCGCACAAAATAGTAAACGAGTTTAAATCACTACAATAAAATAATAATTTCAGCCAATTTGGGGTAGTACGGCACATCACAATAATTTAATGATCTAGGGAAATTTCGAATTCCCTATATCACATTATCGATGTAATTTTGTATGTCATTTATCTGTCAAATCGATGAGTCCTCTCAGTACGTTGAGTATGATTTACATTGTTAAGAAGTAGCTTTGTTAATGCACCACGCTCTTAACACCGTAGAATAGTTATTAAAGAGATTCTATATTTGACCAAGAAGTCTTTCCTGATTTCAAATATACCAGATTCAATATATTTTTTTAATAAAAGTACAGTAAAACACAGATCTTTTCTTCTCTCTAAATTCTTTTTGATTAAATAAATAAAGCTATGAAACCTAATGCATTTAAAATATGTAAGAACTTCAATATCTAATCACTTTTGCACAATTTAAAAAAATTCAAATCACCATTAACATATATGTATGTATTTCTCCCACACTTATATTGTAAGTTTGTTATAAAATCGAAGCCTTTATATTTGTTCCGTCTTGCAAAAACATAAAATTTGAAATTTCTTTTCATGCTAGATAAGTTTTAAATCCATATGGTTTTAAAAACTCTGCACTACGGAAAAATTCAGTTCAAACTAAATGCAGTACTATGTTCTAGTTTAATTATTTTTTAATAAAATATTTTGTCCATAATTTTTGATGAAATAAAATGTTCTGTACTTATTTACTTATTTATTTATGATCTAAAACAGGAGTATCCAAACCGAGCCCCAAGGGCCAAGACCTAACTAGCTATTGTAGTTTTGAATTACGCGCAAATTTTCGTATTGGAACTAGCCGGCGAGTGATATCTATGACGCAGGGGTGGACTCCGCTTCGTTCACATGATTTATAGTATAGCGATATTTTTAAAGAAAAATATTTAGTCATCATTTTATAAGAGCCTTTTGCTCACACACTTTGATCAGTTGCATAAATTAGCTCGAGGCCTTTTTCCACTTTTGGCACCATTTATCTGTGTGGAAAAACTCTCAAGAATAATTAAAAAAACTATCCACATTGAAAGAACATCCAATACCATGAATTTCAGGATGGACACAAATGACCTGAGTAATGTTCATTCTCGCTGCGTTCAGGTTTTCAATAAAAAGACGCAAGTATTTAACATTTTCATCTTTATACAACTAATAGTGTATTAATATTTGAACATCTACATAAAGTTTACAACATTTATTTCTGAGAAGATAAAATAAAACACAAATATTTTCGAAAAGTTTTATTAAAAAACAATAAAAACTGCTGAAACCAATATGTCGGTTAATTTACAGCAGGAACACATAATATAAATCAGACCACACACAAAAATCTTGTGTTTTGAGATATTAAAAAAAAAGATTTTTACAGTTGCGAGCTCTTTGTTGTGTAACAAATTTAGCTTGATTTGTTTTAATCGATTCCCTCTAACCTGAAAGAGCTGGTATCCTATAATTAGGGCCATAAATAAATTACGGTAAGAGGTGTTCCTACATAAAAAAAAATAGCAGGACGGAATACATAGGTTATATAATTATAATATATTACTCAATCGCTTTTTAAACTCATCATAATAGTTGACATTTAATATAAGTCTTATTCCACCAAAATTCGGCACTGCTATTTTCTTGCATCCAAAAACACCTCCAAGGTGTAGAAATATAACACCGGTACTATGTTACAGAAAATTACGTCGTCCAAAAAAGTTGCGAGTTGGCAGATAAAAGGCACCTAACATAATTCATATTCAACGTAGGGCTAGACAAATTTTTCGAAATACAGACCTGTTTTTTTTTTGTGTGCATGCACAATATTATTTAATATGCAGAACTTGATATGCAGTATTAACTTTATTTCTCAAATCGTTACAGATTCAGCTTGTATCACCCTGTACTTTCATGTTCATAATGATTAAAATGAAGAGTTTTTTAAAATCAGGTTTACTTTTTCTTTCGGCATTTTACAACAGTAGGGTTAAAAATATCATAACAAATCTTACCATAAGATGGTAAAATTTGTGATACCATATCATAAATTTGATATAGAGTAACATATTTATAAACTTCTTTGAGTTTCAATAACGAAATTTAAAAATTTATTTAAGCCCTTTACGGGTATTTAATAGTTATGTGAAACTCAATTTTCCGTAATTTTTTATATTGAATAAGTTATAATAAGTTTTCATTGGAATTTTGAGCGAAAAAATTTTATATAGCTTTGATATTTGGGTGTTTCATGTTTTAAATGATTCTGGTACATATAGACTCATCACACATTGTGGGGAAATACTCTAAACGCTAATAAATAAGGCTACGTTTAGGAGTTTGAGTTAATAATATATTATATATTAAAAAACGGTGAAACCATTGCTGCAATGGAAGCAGAACAAACATACAAATACTTAGATATGAAACAAGCTAAACGAATTGACCATCGCACTATGAAGGCCGAATTGACAACCGAATTTGTCAGGAGGGTAAGACGGGTGTTACGAACTAGTCTAAATAGTAGAAATTTGTTTAAGGCGCTCAACACGTACGCATGCTCTGCCCTTAGCTACTCTTTTGGTATAGTAAAATGGAGCAAGACGGACATCGAAGGCCTGCAAAGAAAAATAAGAACACTCCTAACAGAAGCACACAAACACCACCCTCGGAGTGCTATTGAACGTACAATGCTTCCAAGACACCAAGGAGGAAGAGGATTGGTCGATATTGGTAAGCAGCTCGATCAACAAATAAGAAACTTACGTTCTTATTTCCACAGGTTAGCGGACTCTTCCACACTACATGAAGCAATATGCGATGCAGACGTTTCAACGCCGCTACAGTTGAGGGAACAAGATCTTACTTCTCACCACCAAACAGATCAAGAGAAGTTACAAACCTGGCTACAGAAGCCACTTCATGGACGGCATCCAAATGAGGTCAACCAGGACAATGTCGACAACTTAGCGTCGAACTACTGGTTGATTTCAGGACAGATGTTTTCGGAAACGGAGGGCTTCTTGTTAGCTATCCAAGACCAGGTTATTCCGACGAAGAACTATCGGAGATTCATTATCAATAGAAAATGACCAATGTAGATATGGCTGTCGAACATCAGAGACGATCCAACACATAACTGGAGGATGCCAAGCGTTTGCCGCAACCGAGTATCAGGAAAGACACGATTCAGCCGCTAAGATACTACACCAAGAGTTAGCAGATAAGTTAAAACTATTGCAGGTAGGAAAGGTGCCTTACTACAAATATAATCCAGAGCCTATTCTTGAAAACAACGAGTTCAAGTTATACTGGGATCGAACGGTCCTAACAGATCAAACAGTTGCTCATAACAGGCCAGACATTAAACTAACAGATAAAATTTCCAGGCGAACTACACTAATCGACATCGCTGTACCGAACAACAACAACCTAAGGTCAAAATACAACGAAAAGATCGCCAAATACAGAGATCTGGAGGTGCAAATCCGCAAACAGTGGGCAATGAACAGCGTCCACACGATTCCTATAATAATATCAACAACTGGAGTGATACCAAAGAACCTCCTGCAGAACATCAAGGGACTGGGCCTTAGTGAGCATCTGTATAAACCGATTCAGAAAGCGGTTCTCTTTGCAACCGCGCGAACCGTCCGAAAGTTTGTAGGAAGTGCAGAAGACCACGCCACCTAGGACCCGATAACATGGAAAGGGTCCCCACAGAGCTTCATACTTTTGGTGTCTTTGCATACCTGGTATGAGTGAATAATCCCTGGAGGGAGTGCGAAGCCGTTTGGCTTGTAAATCATATAAATATTATATAATTTTGATATTTGGGTGTTAAAAGGATTCTGATACATATAGAGTTATTATTTAAACTTTTTTAGTTTTGAAACTGTGGGAAAGTACTCTGGGCGATAGTTAAACAAGGCCATGTTTAGAAGTTTGAGTGAACAAATCTTATAGTTTAGATATTTGAGACTTTATGTTTTAAAGGATTCCGATACATATACTCATAATTTAAACTTCTTTAGTTTTGAAATTGTGGGAAACTACTCTGGGCGATAGTTTAATAAAGCCATATTTAGAAGTTTGTGTGAAAGACGTTTTGATATTTGGATGTTTCTGATACATATAGAGTCGCTATTTAAACTTCTTTAGTTTTGAAATTGTAAGGAAATACTATGAGCGATAGTTAAATAAGCCCATGTTTTGAAATATGGTATGTTATATTAAGTAACGCGTTTTCTGGAGTTTATATATTTGATTACATTGTACATAGGTATATGTATTCTTTTAATCTGCTAACTCGCCTAGGTTCATCAATATTCCATTTTGGAATAGAATTCGAAATTTTATACATAATTTGTATAAAATACGATATGGCTTAAGTAAATAAAACACTGAAAGTTGATAAGGGGATAGTCGTATTTGTTATCAGTTTTACCATGGGATCAAAAAAAAGTCAAGTCAACGTTTTAATAAACATACAACTAAAATAACAGGCTATCTCTACAAAAATTCATTCATAGATTCCCTAGGATTTCTGTGACCTTGACTGGCGCTATTATGAATGTGCGAAAATTACTATTACACCATAGACGTGCGTTCTTTGTTATTTTTATTTATTTTAGAAACAGTATCTATTTAGTGGTTTCCGTAATTATTATACTACACCGTTCCAAATGAATTATTTTTAAAATAGATGTTTTGAGGTTTTAAAATATTTGTTTTTAGAACGCATCTACATAAAACATCAGGTTATCAATACTTTTGTCATTTTCTCTTCTTTATGATAATATTTGTTAACTTATTAATAAAATCACGAAAATCATATCGTTCTTCCTCTACGGTACATTGATTTTTATGGAATTATCGCTATTAAATACAAGGTTAGAAATTCAAGATGTTAAATAACCACTGTCTGCGAAAGAGACAGAAAACTGAAAGTTGTATCCCTATCTCACCTGGGTCTCTGCTCCGTCCATTAAGACAGAGAGAATTTGGTCTTCATTTTTCTTTCTCTCTTGAATGTGGGAACCGCCGTCAGTGCGCAGTCTATTATATCCTATGTCTATGGGCTGAACTGTTTCTAGAGCAATTTTTTTAAAATTCGAGTTAAGTTGTTTCTAACTTCACCAATTAGAGTTGCCATTAAAGAGTAAATAAAATAAAGTCAAATATTGCCATGCCATAGAATAAAGTTTTTGTGTGCTGGCGGTTGTGTAACATCTCAAATTTCTTGCCTTATGACTTAAAAACAGTAATCGTATAAAAATCTATTAAACTTATTAGTTTCCAATGTGAAAAAAAAACATAGACAAGTTAACCTTTAAAGTATCTATATTTTAATAAGGAAAATCTTAAAACCCCAAAATGATTGAATTGTCGCGTGATGTACAGATATTACGGCCGTTGCATATAAACTATCGTTAAAATTTTTTCAAACGATATTAAAAAAATATGCCTATTTTCGTTCTCAATTTGAAATGCAAAACACTGAAGCGTTTAAAATTCACCTAATTATTACCAGATAAAGCTCGAACCTTTTGGAGCAACACCTTTACAAGGTCACAGAAAATTTCAGCTGATGCAAAGCCGAGTAACATACTGGCTATTTTAACTTTACTCAGATATAATATCAAAATATCTATAATTCAAGTAACGAATATAGATCAATGTAGAAGCGCCGTTTTTATGGGATTGTTTGGGTCCCGAGTGGCTCACGGTTTTAATGCTAGTTCTCTCGCATGCTGCCCCCACCACAAGTATGCAGTAAAAAGTTGATGCCGTTTTATATAACATAAAACGGGTAACATCGGAATTTCATTTTTAATTAGTTCGAGTTAAATTTAAACAAAATAGAAAAAAAAAATCATACTAATTTTAATATTTTCATAGAAATATTAAAAAAAAAATTCTGTATGTATCGATATTCTAACCTACATTCACATAAAATGCAAAATATAACTTTCATCACTCCTAACCGCTTAGCCACGAGGACATTTAATATATGGTACATAGTTCATTTCTCTCTTTAGCTGATCTGGGAGAGGGGGACTAGGAGAAAGATGCCTGCGCCATCTGTTTTGTGGGTACCAGAACTAATCTTTGTAAACATTGATATCTACGGCTTTCGACACTTTCTAACCAAGAATGGTGCTTCTATATGGAATCTATATATTCGTTGATTCAAGTGAAAACTCATAGTAACACGTCCTGTATATAGCTCTTGTTTAGCTGTGTTCAGTTTTACTTTGGTAAAAAACAAGTTAATCATGAATATGTAAATATAATTGAACTGAATTGAATAAATTAATTAAAATGTGGCTTAATTATAGATGACTAATTTAAAACCTTTCCCCATACTTTTATGTCCCTCTCCCTCCCTCTTTTTTTTTAAAGATAATTGCATATTATCAAAACAAAGAAAGTACGATGCACTTACTCGATTGTCAATATAAAAATATTTAAAAAATTTATTAACATTAAATAAATCATAATATAATTCTAAGAATTGATTTAATTTAACTGATAAATACTATCAATGAATTACGTATGTACATGTACATAAAAATCAAAATAAACATAATATAGTTTACACTAACTAATCATATACATATCAGTTCATATAGAGGTAATACGCCCAAAATAGTAAAGAAAAAGTAACTGATAAGAAATGATTCAAGTTCTTGAATCCTTTGTTGCCAAATAACTTGAATTTTAGAGTATATGATTTCCATGTACCCGATCATAAAGATACCCTTAAAAACTTTATATATTTTTAATGTTGTTTATTTACTTTCTTGTTATGGTTGCAAGAATTAAAAGGACATCCGGTTCAGAATAATGAATTTTCTTTCTTAACTCGTTAGGTAATTTTCTCGAGAATGCATTTTCAAAGTTTTAAATTACGATTCAATCTCTAAGCGGAGATAGATGTAGCTTTACGAGCAAGATGTAAAATTAATGAATCTTTTTGGCTTTTTCAATTTTACATGCGAAAAATTTCAGCTCTAAAAAAAGGCCTTTTCACGAAAAAAAGTTAAAAATATTTTTTCTCTAATAGGAAATATGTATGTACCGGTACCAATATACATTAAATATATATAAAAGGCAATGTATATTAACTGATATGGGCATGACACAGCTATACTGCTATACTATATATACTCACGTTACAGTTCCCGTCATTAAGGCAGTACTACAGCTAAGCGGGAGCTGCAGCGTGCTTAAAGTACATTCAAAATATTGCTTCTGAAGTCGTATTTTTGACGACAATAAAAAAAAGTTGAAACCCTTGACAATTAGGAGAGGTTTTAAATGTCAAAGTTTTAATTGTTTATTCTATTATCGCCAAAATATGGCCCCTCATATTTTTTAAAGCACCTAACCTGTACAAAAACACAAACCTAAAAAATTGCACAGGTGCTCATCTCGCACGCATTTTGATACCTCTCCGGTTACCTGGTGTAGATATTTGTTTTAAATGCCGGACATTGAGATTTTTGCTATAAAAGCGGCGAAAACTTAAAATTCTGAAATAATGCACTAGGATATTAGTTCTAGTACAGCGTCGCCATCTCATAAATATAATAATGAACGCACGACTAGAAATATATTTTGGTAATAAGGCCACTTGGAATATTAAGTTTACAGTGTTTTTTCAAGTTTCGCGATAATCATGAAACTTTCTCTATTAACAAAAGTTGCCAACAAATATATCACAGGATTTGTTAGTGAAACAAAGTTTTACTATACACAATTAGTTCCCTCGAGTTCCAAGGTAAAGAAGGTTAAATTTCACAAAAAAAAAAAGTAACTAAAATAACGACTTATGAATAAAAAAAAACAATAAAATTCCACTAAAAATAAAAAAATATTAACACTACCTCATAAGGAACACAGTAGATGCGGAAATGTAAGACGGTATTTAAAAATATATAGTGTTACTTGAAAAAACGTTTAGAATACATATTTTGATGGTGATTGTTCGGATTACTACAAACATCGAATTTTTCGACGATTTTATGCATATCCCCTATTTTTTGGCAGTCGTTAATAGTTTTCCCCAAAAAAAAAAAAACATTTTCACTTGTCCCTTTTCTGTATTTTTCCACCAATATCTATACAATCTGCCACTTCCATTAAAGCACATTTGAACATTCTAAATAACAACACATTTTTATATAAATATAGCAAAAAACACGCGAAAAAAGAAAATTAGACTAAGCTACACCAGAGGGAAGCAAACGTACACTGTTGCCGGATATTGTACGATCATACTCTTGGACTTATTCTAATGTCTTATTCACTTTTTATTTCTTTTGTTTCAAAAAAGACGCAACAGAAACAAAAAATTGGTAATGTCAAAACGGTTAGTTTAAGATTGTTATTAACCACAATTTGCAGGATTGCATCTCATGGATCGCAATGAGACAATTTATTGCAGGGAAATGTGCTTAGTCTGCCTAATTGGCAGTTCTGAGAAAGTAGGCGGCGAAGGAGTAGAAATAGCCGATTGTAAAAATGGATAAACAAAAATAAAATAGGGGTAGATTTCGTTCTAGTGGAGGAACGTTTAAAAGAACGTCATTAAGGAATGGGTACTGCTGGGTTCTACCGCTGCTTACCAGATAAATGTTTTCAGCATTAAACGGTAAACCATTCCGAGAATTTGGTGGACCCAGATACTGGAGCTCACACTCAAAACATCAAGAGCTTAGAGAGATTTAGGTGGAAATGTTCCGAGATTTGGTCGACCAGAATCTCATTTTCCCGGCTATTTAGAGGAACATTTATTCATATTAATCCTGGATTAATCTACTTCTAGAGTATACAGTATGTAGAAAATAACAGGCTTGTAGAAAGTAGAAAAAATAAAAAAGAAAAAAAAAATTTAAAAACTACACTGTAACAATTCCCTAGAATAATCATTGAAATATGTCCCTATTCTTATCCCGGCTGAGGGCTTCCCGACTCCCCATGGTCTTTGCTGGGCAGCAATTTTTTTTAATTAGCGTAAAAGATAATTGTAGTATCCACTATAACAATATAAAAATATTGTTTAATTTTACTATAATAAAACTATAATATATTATTAGAAAGAATCGTTACCTAAGTTGAACAAAACGTAGTTATCTAAAACTTTAACAAAGATTAGGAAACATTTTGTTGATACTTCCCCTGGTAATACACTCTGCTCGACAGATAATGCTGCAGAAATGACATACTATCTTTACAGCATATTTACAGCAGAAATGAAATATTCCAGACGAGCTACAGCAGAATTATGTACGTTTCCTAGGATTTAGTTTTTGAAACTATAGGCAGATTCATAAGTAAAATGTATGCAAAACATCAGTAAGATGCTGTACATCAGGGATAGAGTATTTTAAACCCCAGCTGCTGTCCTTCATAATAATCAGCGTTTTGCGTAAGTAAATAAATAGAAGTCGGAAACAGAAGATATATGGTTCGAATTGAGCTTTCATACTCTATATCGATGCAGATTTGCATCTGAATTACGAAATGTTTGCTACCAGGGTCTCTAATAATGTCATTATCAGCTTTATTCGTTACATTTCTTGCTTCAATATTGAAATTAACACAATCAATTTATAATTTAACGACTACGTTTTGCATTCAAATAAAATTTAAAAACCACGTCAACGTAATAACGTCACATTACGTTACAGATCGTAACGAATGTTTCTTTCAAAATGGAAGGCAAATGACCAATTGACAAGCTGACAATTTTTCGTAGTTTTATTAAAAATTCACATTTTTCCGTAGTTTTTTTTTGTGAAATTTAACTGTTGTGTCGAGTTTGTGTATTTTTCTAGAAGTGGAAAAGTTTAAAGGTTTAGATCGGAAAATACGACTTACATTTGTAAACGTGAAAAAAAAATTTTGGAAATACTATTTGCGCCCGCCAAAAAAAACTTCAGATTTATGTTCTACGGTCCAAAAACAGGGGATATGCAAAAAATTGTCGAAAAACTCGGTGTTTTCAGTAATCCAAATGATTATCATTTTGGTATGTGTAAAAAAAACCTTTTATGGCATAATGTACTATTACAATATTTGATAGCCGATAAGGCGTAACTCCATAAAGGGAGTTCGGAATTCCGTTCGTATCCACAAATGCGCCATAAGGGAGCCATGGTCGCTTAAAGGTTGCCCTCGAACCCGGGTTTTTATTTAATATCTTTGGAACTGCTTAAAGTACCGATGTGTTTTCTAGTGTTCAAACCAACATAAATAAATACTATTTTTATGTTAAGAGGGAGCGGTAAATTTAGTAAGGGGCGTTCTGGTCTATTTATCCTAATTTTTTTATATGGCACTTTTTTTAAATTCTCCCTAAAAATTATGATTCCGCAAAACTATTTACATAAATAAAATGTTTATAAAATAATTTAACCAATTTTTCAAAATGCACTAAACGGCAAAAAATGACAATATAAATTTTTATATGAAAAGTTTTGGAGTCGGCGTCAAATTAATACCCCAAACGTGTGATTCAGGCAAAAAGATTGAGAAATACTTTATTTGTAATTGTTTTCATTTGTAATTGTTTTCCTACCGTAGTTTGTATATATCTCATGCCAGTAATTATTTGTTTCATTTAGAAATAATTTGACTTCCACAACTTCGATTTCATATAAAAATTTATATTGTTTTTCGCTTTTCAGTGCATTTTATTTTTTGATTTTTGGTTTCAAACTCGTTATAATATCTATAAATTATTTGAACTAAGTACTACGCGTAATTAACGTACCTCGTAGTCATTCCAAAATCGCAGAAAATTGCCCATTTTATCCGAAGTTGTAAACCACCCAAAAATGAACAACTAAAATTCTTTAATTCTAAAAATTATCCAAATACCAGTTTTGAATATTATATCAAAGAAATATTTAGTCTGCCATAGTAAATCCGCTGTCTGAAATTTTAAATTAATTTTGGATTAGTAACATGGGCAACCAAGACCTCCCAATACCGATATTTCAAAAATTTGAGACGTAAATTTTTTAGTCCGACATATTTAATCCTACATATTTAGTTTGCGTATGCCCTAAAAACTCTCGATATCAATTTTGGGCAAAATCGGAAAAATCTGACATATTAAGTTGTAAAAAATTACCTTCAGATTCGTAACCTACGACCCCAAAAACCTCCTAATACCAAATTTGAAAAAATATGATAAATTTTCAATCCACCATATAGAATTTCAAAAAAATAATTATAACTTCTTCACCTAACCTAAATCTACACCCTCGAAAACCCGTTAATACCAATTTTAGACAAAATCCAGAAATGTTAAATGTTAAATTTCATCTTGTATCTGACATATTAAATTTTTAAAATAATGTTAAATTCGATATTTACACCCTCAGAAATTACCCAGTTTCAATTTTGAACAAAACAATAAAATTTTTAATCCGCCATATTCAATTTTTCAAAAATAATTTTTGATTCGTTATGTGTGAAAAACTCCCCCATATCAATTTGGAAAAAATCGAACCAATTTTTTTGTCCGCCATACTGGACCACCGCAGAGACTTTCCGAACATGACGTAAAAAATTTCATTCAAATCGGTGCCGCCGTTCCGGAGTAATTAGGGCTATTCTTATGCGTCATTATTACTTTCACTTCTATCACTTGAAGTAATCATGATCACTTCGACTCAATGACAAGTAAATGCCTATTCAAAAGAACATGAAGTTATCAGTTACACTTTTTTCACTTTGATCAATTGATAATTACTCTAAAGAATACAGCCATTGATATAGATACATAAAAAAATATATGGCGGTCGAATTGAAAACCTTTCAGAAGTCGGTTAAAAAGATATTCTTGTAAAAAATCACTACACTAATAACTTAGGATAAAACCGCTATGCATAAATTCTGATTTATTAAAGTAATTTTATGACGACTATAAATTTGAAGCGAAAAACATTAAGTAGCTTGTGATTAATGTCAAAATAATAAAGAATCACAAGATATTAAGTAAAAACCCGTGTTCGAGGGCCACCTTTAAACGTTATAGCTCCCTTATGACGCATTTGAAATTTTTTTCATGTTTTCATACGTAGAATCTCCCTTCAAAGTATACCAATGGAATTTGTGGACATCCTGTATAATGAGTCTAATAATGAGCGATAGAGTAATTGTAGATTCTAAACATAAAGGTTACGTGGGTAAGCCAAATGTGCCTTAATATACGTATCTTATTAATAATGATAGAAAGAGGTAAATTTTTATTGTCATTTTTCCTTCATAATTTTATAATTTTTTGATTTACTGCTACTCTTTTAATGTCATTGATCCATTACTCTTGTGGTCTTCCTTGGTTTTTGGGGTCTCCAATCTAAAATACACCATGTCATTGTCTTCTTTGGATCAGGTTAAAGCTTTTTGACTTTTTGGCAAATAAACTGGTAATATCATTAAAAAAAAAATTGAACTATTTCCCAGAACAAAAGTATAATTTCTTTATGTAGCTCCACTTGATCTTTTTCGAGATATTTGCTATATCTATATATATTAGGCCTTATTTCTTATAAATTAGTCACTTTTTGGTATTTAATAATAGTTTTTGTGACATTGCCACATATCGTTTGTTTTTCCGCAGATATCCCAAAACTGTTTAAAATTATTAAAGAAATTAAAATAATACCCAAGCAACATTTGACTAATATTTGGCTCAATTTTATTATTTTTATGTCTCGATTCTACAATTACTTCTTAGCTGCATACCCAATACAAAAATATTCTTGATCTATCACTAGTTAATTAGTAGTTTACACCTAAAACAGAAATTTAAATTTATTTTACTGGCAATACCCTGTTGAATTTCCTTCTATGGATGACGCTTTTACAGAAAATTTTGATATTCTAAAAGGTCCGTCATCAGTTGATCTCAATTAATTTTGAAACCGTGGCATATAGGCTATAAAGAAAATTAGAACTTTATCTAACACATAACCTAATGGTGTTAGAGGCATATGTTAAAAACATATTAACCATTGCAAAGTTTAGTTTGCTACTTTGCATAGTAACAATTAATACTATTTTTGAATTTATTCTTAACAATGAGATGGGACGTTATATTTAACCACCTTGTATATCCATTATTATTTCAAGATTTCTTTTGTATGTATACCTTTTTTTTCTAGTTTTTGATGAAACGCAAAAGAAATTTAAATATATGTACGTAGGAATGAGAGTGGTACACGTCACTGATCCTAATCTATCTCTATAATTTCAATACCATCAGAGTCTGAACTGCTTTCCTTTTTTGATTGCATACTGTGAGTGCTAGAATGGTGCAAATTAAATTCCGTTATATTATTACACACAACGTCGCAAAGTCGGCATGTTACATTTTGTTTATGATACATTTTATAATGCCGCTTCAATAATGCTTTAGTAGAATACGCCTCACCACATTTTTTGCAAGTATGTGATACAACATCCTTATCCTTTGTAATGTTTTTATGGCGAGTTGAACGTTTTTCTTGCATATGTTTTACTAATTCTTTTTTGGAGACATACAAATCACATTTTCTGATGTATTTAAGCGATCCTTTTTCTGCTGCGAGATTTTCTTCTGTTGTGGTTACTTTATCAGTATTATTTTTTCGGCGAGTCTTGTGAGGTAAATTCTTAAAATGAGGTGTATTATTTGGTGTGTGCTGCCTATATGCTTTCTTTGTCTTTAATTTTTTATTGGAATGAAGAACTGTCAATTCATTAGTTTTTTTCGAGCTAGATGTTGGCATATTTGTCACTACCATTGGAATTATTTTGACATCTGATTGGGAATTTCTTAAATCCTCTGGTTTTCTGAAAAAAAAAAGATGAAATTTAATATTGAATCTTAACCCCTAATTTACGAATAGGGTCCAATTTGGTAATAAAGGATTTAGGGGGGGGGGTAATCCATGTATAATAAAAACGAAAATGCTAATTAGAGGTATGTTTTTTCAAAGATTTGGCATATTTTAAATAACATAGTTTTAAAGTACATATTAAGTACTTAAAAATATTTTTTTTAATATTTTTCTAAAACAAAATAGGGCTCCTTCGAGTGAACTAGCAGCATTCAGGAAAAATGAGTTAATAACATATATAATTCGTTGGTGAACCATTAAAAATAGAAAAAAAAAATTCAATTTATATATTAATTGCAAGTTTGAAAAAAAAAAGATTTTTTTTGTAAAAATGTCGATTAATAAACATTAATAAACAATTTTTTTATCAATAAATTTAAAACAAGTAGGTAACACGACGAACTAATATTATTTTGAAGAAGTGGTTAAAATTTGAGCAAAATCGATTGATTAGTTTTCGAGATATCCTCTGCATGCAAATTTTGAAAATGAATAGGTCAAAATTAACTCAGCTTAAGGCAGCTTTCAATGTATGCGATTATGATTTTGTGCCAGCAACTGAAACATGGTCGAATACATCTGTGTTTATGGGTAAGTTCTGTGACTCTTATAATGTGCTCAGAAAGGATATGATTGGAGATATAACTGGTAAATCATAAGGTGGTCGAATTTAGAAACAACTCCTAGTATCTGTGACTAAGTAAAAATTACAGAAGGAAAATTTTATATTATAGTTGTATACACATGCCTCCAAGTATTAATAGTATTTTAGTTTAAGATTTTCACGATAGTTTTGAGTTTGTTTTTTTTTTAAATGTTTAATTGTGGGTGATTTTAATATACCGGAGTTTAATTCACCGACACTGGTGCAATGATCGTTTGAGAAATATAAGAAACTTTTTCATCTTTAATAACTTTTTCCAGTATAATCAGGTTGAAAAGGGCCTGAGTAGAAGAGTGTTTGATTTTGATTATTAGTAATGTTTCGGTATCAAGTATATACAGGGAATGTGTCATTAACTATTCGAATTGATGTTGCTTTATCAATTATGTCAAAGAAGGTTTAAAAGAACGACTTGTTATAATTTTAAGAAAGGAAATTACACCTTATTATATGAGAGACTGTTAATTACTGATTGGTTTCATGTATGTAATGAAGTTAAATGTTCGTAGAGCGGTTGTCAAATTTTATTATACTAGGTTTTTGATGATTGTATTCCAACAGTCAAACACTCAAAAAGAAAATATCCAGTATGTTATAATTATACAATAATTAAAAATATTAAGATTAAAGATGGATTTAGGAAAAAGTATCGTACTACGGGTCAGATTAGACTAAAGCTTAAATTTCAAGAATATAAACAGTTTATCAAAGTCTGTACTTTTATCCACATGTTTAAATTACCAGCATGATATACAAAATCAACTAAAATTAACCCTATAAATTTTTGGCAATATGTTAATAATCAAAAAACTCTTCTGATATGATTTTTAATGATTTGGAATTAACAGGAAAACAAAATATAGTAAATACATTTGCAAATTGTTTTAGATCCCCTTCTATCAATTTGAATTTGCCAAATAAACCTAGCTTACAGTATTTTGTAGCTATAACTGACTCTGAAATAGAATGGCTGTAAGGAATTTGAAGGTGAATAGGACTGTGGCAACCGATAAACTACCAATGGGTGTAATAATTAATTTATAAAACAGTTAAAGTATATATTTATATTTAAAGAATAGCATATATCCTAATAAATGAAAAGAAAGTAAAGTTGTTCCAATATTCAAATCAGGTAGTAAAAATAAAATTAAGAATTATAGGTTAGTCAATGTTGTCTTGGCCTGTTCTAAAATTTTGTGATGAACTTCGATCATACCCTATAAATTAAAACAATAATTGATTTGTTTGAAGGATGTTTATGGTCGGTGGGGGGAGAGGCTTTTTTGATGTTTAACAGACATAAACATGTTTATTTATATTTTCTTTCAGTTTAATTGTTTGTCGTGACTTTTCAGTGTTTTTAAGTGTTAAAAATTACTATAAATTCGAAGTTTGCAGTTAATATTAACAAAAAGAGGATATAAAAAATTAATTTTTATTGGTAAATATTGTTTACATATTGAAAATAACAATAATAATTCAGGCAACCATAAATTCATATTCTAGAATTGACGTACCGATTATAGTACGATACTCGTTTAAATAATACAATTAGGAAAGGATAGCATAAAATCGGAATGTGTGTACCAAGAAATGAAATATCATTTTTCAACACTTTTTCAAATATAAATATAAAATTATGTATAACGAACATATATAATAGAAAGTTGGTAATATAAAGCACAAATAGGTGTTTAGTAGCAAAGTTTTTGAATTCAGAGTTTGACCATTTCAAACTTACTGAATTTCACAGAGTACATTCAAAGTGCGTTTAGAGATGGATATCAGGTCAATGTGATTTTTATGGATCTGGGAAAGCCATTCGATCGAGTAAGTTTTGATGAAATTATAAAGATCCTTAATAAATTTTCTGTGAAGGATATTCTGATTTTACTTTTGAACTCATACTTAAAGGATAGATTGAACTTCATCCAACTGAAATATATATATATATATATATATATATATATATATATATATATATATATATATATATAGACTGTCCAACGTCGGGAGTACCACTAGGGTCTAATCTTGGGCCTCTACTCTTCTTGTGAGTTATAAATAATATTGCTAACAACCTTGATTTTTTAAAACGTCTTATTTTTGCTGATGACTTTAAATTGTTTTGCACCATCACATATTCTGAAAATGCTCGCCTTTTGTAAAAAAATTTGGACTCAGTGGTTGATTGGTGTAGCAGTCATAAGTTAAATGTAAATGTTAGTAAGTTTGCTTTTATGTACTTTTTATCGACTGGAGATTGTGGAATATCAGTATAGCATTAATAATGTGCAGTTAAAAAAAAAGTCCTTCACAAAGACCTTAGGTTATATCTGGACCCAAAACTTAATTTTAATCCACAAATTGATAGTGTTATAGATAACTCTATAAAAGTATTTGGATTTATCATAAGGACATATAAAAATTTCAACAATGTGGATACTATTACTGTTCTATATAAAATTCTTGTAACAAAACTTCAATATGCATGTATAATTTTGAGTTTATTTTATGAAAATAAAATGTATAATTTGGAGGCTGTTCAGAGTAGGTTTCTCAAATTATTATATTTTAAAAAGTTTAGAAGAAACCCGCTAAGAGGTTTTGATTTTGTAGGATATTTTTAATTTTCCCAGTTTGCAGATTATGCATATTGAAGCTGGGATAATTTTTGTATTTAAACTAATTACAAATAAAATTGATGACAAGGAATTTTCTGAGAGTATTTATTGCCTTTCAGAGAAGGTTCTGTAAATACCAGATCAACATTCTTTTTCTATTTACCATCAACCAGAGCCAATCATGAAGAAAACTCAATTTCGGTCTTTTCTCGGCCCTTGTGATATCAAACCCCCCCTTCCAGGCTGTATTAGATAGTGTTTGTCTTTTTACATTGACTGTTTTTCTTTTTTTTTAATGTTTGTAATGTTTCATTGGTATGTTATAAGAGAGGAAAACATTTAGTTTTAAAGTGTATATTACAGTTTTCTACATATTTTGAATCTTTTTTATGTTTTTAAACGTTGTTCATGAGAATTTTGTATTTTTTGATGATAAAGTATATTTTTCTCTGTTTATTTATATCAGTCAGTCAGAACAACGCTACTTACAAGTATAGATTGAGGTTTGCTTTCTATCTCAGTAATATATTAAACAAAATAAAATAAGAAGCATTAAATTTTTTGATAATTTGCTGTAGGTCGCAGTTTTTATGAAAAGAAATATATAACTGATAAATATAATAAATTTTTATAGCTTAGACTCTTTTTTATAGTCAAGATTAAATAAATAACAAATTTTGCTGAGTAATCATATTCAGTGTTATTCTAAACTAAACTAGGATAAGGAATTTTTTAAATTTAAAGTCATTATTTATGACTCAAGGAAGGTATCTGAATAATTTTCAAGCATCTATAGTAAATATACTTATCAGAAATGGTATTTCCAATTATAAATTACAGCCAAACATCATGTGAGTCAATCCATTATTTCAGGAATGTAGTTTGTGTAAGCATTACAACCGTTTAATAGGATTGAATTTCAGTAAGAGATGCCATGTAAAATCCATGTTTTACTGTTCGGCTTCATGTAAATCTATTGTTTCAATGTATTCAATACAAACAGATAGATGTCACTTAAGGAAGATGGGACTCCGATCTAGATGATCAGCAACAGTATCAACTTTCTAGTCTTTTGTGCCGAACATGCCCACTGACTGAACAGGAATGGCAATAAATGTATCTTCTCAGATCAGTCCCGTCTCCGAATATGGGGTCTTAATGGGCGAAATGGGGTTTATAAGAGACAGGAGAAAGACTTCGTGACAACATAGTTCAAGAGACTCGCCATTTTGTAGAAAGATGTTGGGAGACAGTAGTTCTAATGGAACGTCACTAGAAAGGTTGGAATATTTTTTAAAGAAACTATATATCTGTTATAATTTGGCCAGCCAACACCCCTAACTTAGTTCCATGGAACATCTGCAGGATGAGTTAGGGAAACAAATGCAGTAGAGAGAAATCGCAAATAACCTACAACCAATGACAAATACTTCAAGAATGGGAGCAGAGACCTAAAGAAAAAAGTCTACATTTAACCAACAGTACTGTTGATATCAGTAGGTAATACTAGCAAGAGGGGAACATTCCACATTCAGCAATATAAATTACTTATAGGTTTTAATTACATTAAAAAAACATGACCTCAAGGATCAAGGTGACCACTTTCTGCGCTCTTTGTCAACAAAGTGTATTTGACTTTCAAAGGCCCACTTGATGTAATTTAAACCTGTAAGTAATTTTTCATTAGGAAACACAAGTTGATCTCCTAATGACACTAAAAAACCCATTTAAACATCACCATCATGTAGTCCTTAAAAATAAAAAAAGAACACATTTTGTCCCTTGTATTTTTTTCAGAAAACCTTTAGTTTCCAAGTGACTTAGGAAGTAAAATTAAAATGGGACACCTTGTATATATATATCACTAAAGCTAGTTCTATGAAAGCTATACAAAATTTCATGTTTCTTAAGCTAATTAAGAAATACAGGCTCTAAAAAATCCTATTACTCTTATTTAAAAAACACAAGCTCTAAAAAATCTTATTACTGTTATTTAAAAAAGTTCTGGCAATAGGATACACGGTAATATATTTTTATATTATTATATTTAGTTTTTTTGATACCTTTTTTTACTGTCATAATAATTATCTAAATCGATATACTCTGGCTCTACAATTACAAGGGATTTTTCAATATCATTTCCTTCATTACTCTGTGTTTCATTGGCATTATCATCTTCGATACTAAAAAGGGAGCAAGTTTGATTATTTAGTTCAACACTACATCTACCAAAATCTTAGTACAAAATTAAAGATGAATTAATATCAGTGGATCTTTGAGCAATTTATTTGTGTTTTAATATTAGACATTTCTCCTTGTCAAACCACTGCACTGTCAGCAATGCATGATTAAAATCACTATATAGGCAAAACTTTTTCGATATTTATAACTTTTAACTTGTTTCTGTTAAGTGAAAACTTATTTTTCTTATACAAATATGAACTCTGTTCTTTGAATTATTAAAAGCAGATCAAAATAAAAATCTCAAAAATGTATGTACCCTCTACATAATTTTTTTTTTTTTAAATATTTTTAATAAGAGTTCTTTTTTCAACAGAAGGCTTACACAGAAATATTTTGAAAGTTTAATTTAATTTTCTTACCTTTCTGAATATTGGCTCTCATTATCATATCCACTATCTTTTCCATAATTTTCTGAACTCTTTGAATCATAGTAACTAGAGCTTTCATCTTCAGAACCGTCAGAGTAATCAGAATCATCCAATTCCAAATTATTGGAAACCTTTAATATAAATAAAATAAAATGCATTTTTCAATAATTATTCAGATGAAATGATTTGATTTTGAAGACCATCCATCCAATTTTGACTCACAATCTAGTTATACTAATGAAAAACGTTTTTTATTAAAATACTTACCTCTGCATTCAAAGAAGGCAGATTATTTTTAGATCTTAACTTTGCTATTTCTTTATTTAAAGAATCTTCATCAACATGATCTTTTTCATTATTCATACTAACAATATCTTTAAGTAACGTCTGTAAAACTGAATTAGAACGCACTTGTGTATGTAAAAATGTAGCTCCATTAAAAGGTAGAGAGTGAACAGGCCTGGTATAATCAGAACTTGATAATTTATTGTGGGAAATACTGGTAAAAGTATTTACACAAGGTTGTGTTTGATTATTTTTTAAAACATTTAAATTATTGTTAGCAACAGTAGTTTTTCTCTTTTGTACTTCATTTGTCGATAAAGTTGCTTTTTTTGAAATAACTTTTGTTACACTAGTGTTACAAGAAATTGTTGAACTTTTTGGTAGGGGTTCAATAGCTACAACAGTAATCTTCGGATCATTCGATTTTTCAGCCTCTACTTTCACATTTTTTTGTAATAGTTTATCTTCAGATTTAATAATCCTGTTTGCAGGTTTAGGCTCTATTTTTGGAGTTTCTAAAGAAAGTACCTGATTTGAAATAAGGTCATTATATTCTATAGTAATTTCTCCATCATCATGTTCCTTTTTAATCCTAAGTATATCCATAGGGACAATAAATGAAATATCTTTTTAACAACCTAATTTTAACTTTCTTCCATGTTTACAACGTTGAAACTTCAAGGCCTGGTTTGAAATACAAAAGTTTTCAACGGCAGTAGTCTTCAACAAATACCGAAAAAAAAAGCCTTCCGAGTTGCCACGGTTATGTGTTTTTTCGTTTCATAAAATTAGCTTCTCTTTTACAGCCAGGGTGACTTGACTTATTTACAATCCACCAAAATTTATTTTACTAGAAAAAAATGTAAACAACCCCGACTGACATTTCTTCGACTAGGTGTTTTCTCTTGAGCCAGAACAGGTATTCTTTACAATGTTTTTGAGGGCAGCCTTGCAATAGTCCGCGGCGTTACACAACAGAAAGAGAAAGGGCAAATAAGGGGAAGTGCTATCTCTCTCGTTCCTATAATTTCAAAGCGAATTCCAGCTAATCGCGGTTCGGAGTGAGATAGCACATTCTCATATTTGCCTCTTCTCTCTTAGTTGTGTAACGCGCGCGCAGCATGCCATACCAAAGAGGATTTATATTCATTATTATGAATAACCTTTGACTAAATGTTCGCAGCGAGAAAGGTACCATTACCTCGCATGCGCTCTCCCTCTTTTTCTTTGTCGTGTAACACACGAAGAGAATAACATGTGGCCTTCAGGGTAGCTATTCTCGTTCTTGAGAGAACGATCACTTGATGGAAAGTGGGCGTGGTTCTCACGAAAAAGTATGAAACCGTATTCTGGGTAGCTTTTCTCGTTCTCGAGAGAACGTTCATCTTGATGGAAAGTGGCCGTGGTTCTTACGAAAAAGTAAGAAACCGTATTCTGAATACGTTTTCGTACTTTTTCGTGAGAACCACGCCCACTTTCCATCAAAATGATCGTTCTCTCGAGAACGAGAATAGGTACCCAGTAGTGTATGAAAGAAGAGGTTAATTGAATGTTCTGTGGAGTCTCAAAGGTAGATTCTCTTGAAACGATTCCAGTCAAAGTATAAAAAAGAAAGTAATAGACCTGTTAGCAGAGAAATTAGAGATCAATTAGTGAAAACCAAAATTTACAAAAACCTTCGAGCATATATCACTGGAGGTAGCGTGCAATGTTTGATACTCTTACACGGTAAAGAGAGAGAGAGAGAGAATTCGGGGAAGTGCTAGAATTTAAGATTTCTTATCTAAGCTAATATACACTAGTAATTTTTAACTTTCTTGTTTTGGGTGTAATTTACGAATTTTTTATTTGTTATGAACTTCAAGTTCGTGCTATTTACAAACTTTGTCAACCCCAAGTTCAATCCACAGACATAACTGGCTGGCTAATTGTTGAAAGACATGTGGCCATTGAGTAGAAAAGAAGAAGAATCCATAGACATGGAATTATATATGTCTAGTAATTAATATTGTATCTTTATATTATGTCTATGATTCCATATTGTGGATCTAACCTTAAAATTTATCGTACCCTATTGTAAAATTTAGTTTATAACAATTTGAAAAATACTCAACTTGCAATTCCTACAACAGCTGATTGTCTTGTAGGGTTACTTACAATTTTTTTGGACAAAATTCCGAACATCAAAATTTCTTGGCATGTATTTGCATTTATAATTTTGTTAAAAACTTGAATGGAAATAAATATATTTGCGAGAGTTTTAGCACTGCTTTGAAAATTACGTATTATCAGAAAACGTCTTCTTCCCACAAAAATAAAAATGGCTACACCATCCAACAGGGGCGAAACCGTACAAAAACAAATACAACAAGATTGGGTAAATAGAGAATATATCGAAATAATTACAATCAGTATTAAGAAAATTACGGATTTTCTAAATTCTTTTGGTAAGTTGGATAACCTCCTTTGATCAATTTATGTCAAAAACATACATTTTTAGATCTGTCTTGTCGCTCTAAACTTGCCGTGCTGAATGAAAAATTGACTATTTTGGAGAGGAAAATTGATTATTTGGAAGCTTGTGTAAGTAATTTTATCCCTATAGATTAAATATAACATTAAAAATATAATATATTTTAGGTGACAAAAGGTGAAACACTTACATGAAAATAACCCTCAACTTATACTTATTCGTTTTAATATAGTCAATTTTAATTGTTTTATAATGTTATGTGTTCTCCAAACTTGTAAAAACACTATCTACAATGTTCAACGAAGATCTTTGTTTCATTGGATTAACAAGCAGTTTAACGCACTCGATGAAGACCGTAAAAAACAAGTAGGTCCAGACAGAACTTGTGCTGAATGGATTTTGCGGAATGGTGGTAAAGTAAAATGGGTCGATGCTATTGAATATGAATGGGATTACAATCATTTACCAAAGGAAGAAGTGTCCGTTAAATTACAAGAAATCGATGCAACTGGGAGTTCCATCATGGCCAATGGTTTTGAACATTTGAAAGGATGCAAATACGTCAATAAAATTATTCTTCATGAGTGTTCGTACTTAGAAAATGACGCCCTTAAAGAATTGCATTATGTTAAAAACTCTTTACTGTTTTTACAAGTTTCTCGGTGTGGTAATATTACAGAACCAGGTCTTCTACATTTAGTTAGTCTTAAGAATTTAAGGACCCTTATTATTTTCGGTTTACCTTATATTAAAGAAAGAGTAAAAATTTTAGATACTCTTAGAAATGATATGAAATTATGTAAAATTACCTTTGATGAGGATTGATATACAATTACCAAATAGAATTTTGTATCTTGATGTTTAATAAAACCTCTTTGTAATTTTAAACTGATTACTATAGTTTGATATTTTAAACAAGTAACCTTTCTTTAATTCCCTTATTTGTTGTCACTTTGTTTCCAGTGGTTAGAAAATAAATAGATAAACATTTAAATATACAGAAACATTCAATGGTATCTTTTATTAGATGCTTTATAATCGGCCCATTCAGAGTATTTCTGAGTTGATCATACGTCTTATGGCCACATTACAACAAAACAAATTTCTACCTTATATAAACCTTTTATTTTGAGTAACTAATCTAATTTGTAACAATAGTAGTATAGCAGATTCCGTAAAGTATTTGTCCAAAGTTTGTAATCAACTAAAAAGGGATTAATCTCCATCGGTTATGGTTAAAAGCAATGAAAATGCAGAATATGCTGTTTTAAGAACCTAAAAATATGAATATTGAATTGAATAAGGAAATTTTTAAATAAATGGTGTTGCTCTACATAATTAAATAATTCATAACAAAAATAAATGAGTTACAATTATAAAATTTAAATATTTTATTACCTACTTTCCACAGAATATACAAAATATGATAACTGTAGAATGTCCATATTAGTCTTTTCTTGTCTTTTATTCTAAGAGCATGATTATCATGACTGACAATATTTATGATACAATTAATTTATTGATAAAAAAGTTTTTTATGTTTTCATATTTAAAGAGAATTAAAGTTAGACATATATTTAATCAAAAAAATAGTCTCCACACTTTACAATTTGGTTTTTCATTTGAACTAAACTATAAATGTTTTTTGAATAAATCTTGGAAAGAGGTAATAAGCATTTTTAAAAAAGTATTTGAAACACTATTTAAACCTCAGAAATAAAACATTATTGACAACTATACATTATAAAATAATGCTATAAAAAAGGGACAGTATTTTTCAAGTTAGTCTCCGCCATGTAATACAGATTTCCCAGAAAACTAATGAGTGTTGATGATTAATTCTGATCAGTTTTCCCATTGTTTTGTCACTAGTATAGCTAAATTGCTTGAAATGAGTGAAAAGAATTGTGAAAATCTTATTTCACTTAGAAAAATATAGTATATTTGCGGAAAGACAAAAGTCTTTCAAAAAAATAGGACAAACTATTGGTATATTGCACGCGACTGTCTAGTATATTGAGAAGCAGTACAAATCTACTGAGTTCTATAGAGTATGGTATCTCTTTGCTCATCCTAGAAATCTACACGAGAAGAGCACAGTGTTATAAAAAAAATTCAAAACGGACCCTAATAGCGCACCAAAACTTACAAAACAAAAGTGGAGGGTTCTCAAAGAATGTTATGCCACAAGGTATCGGAAAGTGCTTGCATAGGCTGGTTAAAAAAGACAAGTGGCGAGAAGAAACATTTAATTTCCGAAATTAAATCAAAATACGCTTTATTGTCATAACAGATACTCTTGTTAACAAAGCAAATAATAAATTGATGTATAAAATGTAAAAACAAACATTTACATAAAAAACAAATTATAAAATAAAATATAAAAGGCAGGTGCCTAGAAAGTATCAGTCTTATGAAACGTTCTTAAAGATCTTTTAAAATTCCTATCAACTACAATTTAACGATATACGACAGGCAAATGATCATACATTTTTATACTTTCAAATATTACCGAATTCTTTTGCGCTTCTTTTGGTATTGGAAGTAGTAAATTATTGGTATTACGCATACTATAAGTGTAGGTATTTATATTACATTTGAATTTTTTGCGAATTAAACAGGTAGACTTCAAGATGAAATGTTAATTACGGTCAGTGAAAAGAGGTTTGCAATGATCTATTGATTTTCACCGCAAGCTCTTTTTTGTGTCACTCAAATAGAGCTTAATAGCTCTTGACTATGCAAACCTAAAAAAGCAACACCATACCTGATGTGGCTTTTAATCAAAGCAAAATAGACAATTCGAGCCATAAGATTACCCAATTCTAAAGATAACTCTAATCGCATAACGTTTCAAGCCAATCTTTTTGTTAACGCTATAAGATGTTCTCTAAATTTGTCGTCAATCGACAGAATCAAGAATCTTGCAACTCTAGCGTTGTCTACAAAAGTGCTGGCAGAAAAATCCGAGGGGGGTACAAAAACTCAAACTCCTAAGACCACATACCTAGGGGTTGTGGGTTCAATGTTGATCTCTTTTTTTAAAAACTTAAGCTCCGAAAACCACGCTCGAGGGGCACCAAGTTAAACCTTTGGCCTTTTTTTTATAAACCTAAGTTCTCAAAACTTCATACTCTAGTTCCAAATTTTCTCCTTTTCAAATACAGCCACTGATCGATTTAATTATTCTCCCTCAATGCAGATAAACTGGTTTTTATAAGATTGAGTGTGATTTAAACTGAAAAAAACTGCTCCAGGAAATTCAATTGAAAGTAGAGAAGGAAATTTGGGAAATAATGAAGAGAGTAACTTAAAAAATCTTAGCTAAGGGGTGCAAGTGCATCCCCTCCCGGCGCCCTTGGTTGTCAATTATTATCCAAATTTATACCAAGAGAAGAATATTTAAATGTGCGAATTTTGGTTTTATCAACATTGAAACATAAAAGATTGAATACATTAACGCTTAACGATAGTCAAGTCATTCGGTATAATTACATTCAATTCATCCGAATTTATTAATACTTTCAAAAGTAAACATTTTAACATATAAAATCGTACCGCCATGCAAATTCTGCCGGAGACAAAACGTGGATACTACAGTATATCCAGAAAGTTCGACTTTCCTGGACTCTCAACAAATACCAGGAGTTCATCAATTTTATTTCTAATAGATTGAATATTAATTAACAACATGGAAGTTTTATTATTTTTTGCTGAACGAACCGTATCTGCTAACTCTGATATATGATAAATAAAGATAAAATTAAAAATCAAACAATCAAGCATGGGATAATATTCAAGCACAAGTGGCGAGAATACAACTATGCCTTAAATGCCATTATTAAAGTGAATGGTAATTGTACAAAATATTAGAGCCAAAAAATGTATGTTATAGTTAGAACTCTTAGTGTATGGAGATTTTTTGATGTAATTTTTCATACATAATAGACGTGCAAAGCGCGTATTGCGTTAATTAGTTTTAATTTGTCATTGGTAAAATAATCTTATAGTCTTGAGAATTTTTAAAGATGCCTCAAGTCGAATACTGAACTACGATGAAGTTTTTGACTAAAGAACATTTGACATCAACAGAAATCAAGACCCGAATGGAGGGAACGCTTGTCCTTCATTTGCAACTATAAAAAAATTGGTCTAGGGCGAGGGTATTTAAAAAAGATGACCCACGCGAAGGAAACCACATATTTATATTTACTCCCGAAAATTAAAAATTGGTGAAGAAAAATGTTTTGACCAATCGAAGCTAAAGGAATCTCTTTTTCTTTTACCCTCAAGTAATCAAGACAGGGGTTAAAATCTGGTATTCTAAAAATAGCGTTCTTTAGATAATTCATAAGCATTTTAATCGAGTCGAGGTGACCGGTTTTTATCCGATTGCTTAGTATCAATTCCATATAACCACGAATGCTGCTTCACCAACATCAGTCATTCTCCTAAGAGTCCGGACCTAACTACCTCAGATTTTTTTTTAAATTTTCGAAACTGAAGTCGGAAAGACTTAAGAGTAATGATTAAATTAAACATGCTGTCTGTAACTATATTACACTAAAAATTTAAAATATTTTTATAGTGCTAGGGGCTTTAACTAAACGCTGTGAAAAATATACCGAAAAATATATCATTTTATTTTTATCTTTCCTACTATGTTAAACGAAGAACTCTTGGGTCGCATATGTATTACTGGGATCATTTGAAGTAGGTACATTTTTGTACGGATAATTTTGGATCTGAATTAAAGTGATCAATTGTAGCCAACAACAAAATGGCTTGGCCAATTTTAAATAAAATATGGATTTCAAATTGGTAATATTTCCTAATATTTAGGTATATCACTTTTTGTGATTTTATTCCTTACGTGGATAAACAGCGGTAAAGAGAAAATTCCAACATATTCAGCACGTAAATGTAGTGGCTTTTGAGCTCGCATCATCATAATATGTATGTATTTTCTTAAACGAACGGGTAGATTGTACCAATTGCTCCTATATATAATTTGCGATACATCCAATGACTAAAAAAATTAAAATAGTGTGAATAATTATCCGAATGTTCTTTATATCGAATAGAATAATTGAATATATCGTCTAATTTGGACTAAAAACTATTTTAATTTCAGAGGAAACGGTTTTTAATTTTAAATAAGGCAGCATAATTATCAAATTTTATGAAAAAATCTAGACAACATTTCCTAAGTCAAATGGTAAATAAGTAGAAGGCCTGTTAAATGTATTTTAAATCAGATTAGTACATTTAGCTCTACCATCTTTTTATTATCTCTGTAAACACTCTTAATATAAATTTATCCGGGTCAGCAATAGATCTTAAGACGGCAGCAGTGGACTTCGTTTCAAAACATACTTGGGGTTTTTTTAAATCCAAACTAACCGAAGTTGATCTTTCAAAAATGACTTCAAACAAATGTGCCTATGTCCTGAGAGACCCCCCTGGTCCGGGTTGTATTAGAATACATTGTTAAAGTTTTAGATTTGAAAAAAATTAATGAAAAGAATTAACCTCAAAACATAGTAATGATAAAGGTTCAAACAATTAACAGCAAATATACATAGAAAAAACTACTGCCGTTATTTTAGTTAATAATTTACAAAATAAAAACGAGAGAAACTAAAATTAAATTTTTTTTACTAACTTCATCGGTGATTTTCTGTCCACCATAACAAATCATAAAAAATAACATGATCCATCCCCAAAGCAACATACAATATCTTAAACGATCTTGCACATTCTGGTCTAAGATAGTGACTTGGTAGGTAATAGCAGCCATAGTAAAAGATGCCATCGACATGTAGACTATAAGCATATGTCCGAATACTTTGAAAAGTTGTTTGGCATATCTAAAGACAATTTAATAATTAATTAATACGAATATACTATTAAAAAGTAGTTTCAGGCCTAGAGATTATGGTTTAAATCTAAACAGAGTAACTAGGAGAATAATTCTCTTGGATATTACAGATAAATGCACATATGTATATGTACATTTCATCATTCTGGTCAGCGTGCTCCAAAACCCAACGATAAAGACCTGTAATTCCTCGATAAAATAATATGATAACGTAGTAAAAAATGTTTACTAAAAACGAAGTGTCTTCTCTTTGTAGGTAGTATAAAAAGAGTTCTAGACTATTACTTAATATATGTTAATTAAAATTATATTATTTTTTAAATTAGTCTTCTTCCATCCATAATGGGACATAGACCGCCTTTCTTAATCTCCAATGGTCCCTGTTTTGTGCTTTCCTCATCACCGGGTCTATAGTCTACTTCTGACTGTCTTCTCGGTGTAAGGTCGCCATGATCACTTTTCTGTTCTATTTATCGTCATGTCTACTGGCCATACGTCATATAAATTCCCACATCAGCCTGGCAATCACTTCAACTATATCCCGCACTTTCGTTCTACTTCTTAACCAATAATTCCTTTTCCTGTCCCTTAGTGAGATACCTAACGTCGATTTTTCCATAGCTCTCTGTGCCACCCTGAGTTTTGATGGTATTTTTCTCGTTAGCGTCCAAGTTTGTGCTCCTTATTCTAAAACTGGTAGTATGCACTGATTAAAGAGTCTGTATTTTAGCTATAAAGATATATTTTCATTGCTGGCAACATGTGATGATCTTGCAAAAGCGGTTTATCCCAATCTTCTTTTTTTTTTGTAAAGGTCACCTTTCCACTTATTTTTCAATCAAATAACTACCAGCGAATTATTCTTCTAGTTATTATACGATCTAACTTTAAATAAAGAATGCTGGTCATAAGGCTGACTCGAAAAATTACTTACGCTAAAATGGTTTGATGATATCTAATACAGTTTTTTAACTGTTCTTCAATAGTTCTTTCTTGATCAAGTGTTCCAGATTTGTTCACCGTTTCTAAGATGAGTTCCTTACAGTTCTCTAGCTGTGCTATGATATGCATCAAAAGTCCTTAAAATATATGAATATACTTTCAAACACAAACGTTGTTTTTTCTCGTAAATATTTTGAAGAATGTCGCCTTTCTCATTTTAATACACCCATGAATAAAATTAATCGTGTAGATTTTTTATAATAAAATGCGCACGAGGCAATAAATGTCATTAATATTTTTAAAACAAGAAAATATGTCCGTCTGCCACATGAGTAACATCAGCACATATATGTTTAAGACGTTAATTCAAAATTATTTTGAAGCAATAGTGATAACAAAAAATATTCGTTAATTTTGTTTATGAGTGTCCAATTGGCAATGTTTTTACCTCCCAACATAACAGGTCCAAAAACAAATCCCATAACAACAGAATTGATGACGTTAGCCTCAATAAAGTACGCAATCCAGTAAAAAGCTGGTTTACTTCCATCAAAAGGATACCAGTTATGAGTAGGCATACCACATGGATCATGTTTTTTATAATATTCAGAAGCTGTTTTTAAGCAACTATTTTTAGTAAAAAGAGGCCATACTGAATTAAAAGCTAGACCTGCTAGGACGTATATTAGTAACCCTAAAAGTTACGAAAAGAATAATTATTTTCTTTTACACTCTTCGTCTTCGTAGGACTATTAATAAGTAGTCAATTTTAGGCGTCTCACGATTTAACTTACATTTTGTATACTTAGTTAATTTATTGTTAACCTTTTCAATAACCTCTTTAGAACAAAACGTCTCAAATATTTCGAACCCAGTGATAAGGGTCCTTATATTTTCATGATTTCTGTGATAACATTGACATACCACGACATATCCTATGAAGTCAATTGTGTGGATGAACGATTCGCTTAAAATATACATATCTTCAACACCTACACTAATCTAAAAGAATATTTAGTGTCGCTTAAAATGCATCACATTCATATTGGACAAATTGACGATTTGACTTACATAAGTAAACCTAAGAGTTACGTTAATAATATCTATAAAATTAATTTAAAATTCAAATTTGTGCTGACAATCTTACCTGATATACTATAGATGCTGCAGAAAAAATATCAGTACCCAAACTGATAAAAAAATACAGGTTTCGAACAATCATATTTTCAAAACCAGATAAACTGTCTAACGGCCAAAAAGAAAGACATTTGAGTACTTTTATATTGAGTTCTAATATTTTCATTTCAAAAGATGCATGCGCTTGGCATGTAGTACTTCAGAAATACTTCTTTAAAAATGATATATTTTGAAGAATTGTATTCTTTTTATAATCGCTGTGATAAATGTCAGTAAATGAAATAGGTGTTTCATACCAATATATTAAGCTATACCAGAAAAGTTCGAAGGTAAAAGGAAAATAAATATTTTATATAAGACTTTTCAGTGTGCCGAAGTAGCAAAATACAGTGAATAAATTTGCTTCGTTCAGCGAGTCTCCTTTGCCTGAATAATATGGAAGCCTAGTGACTTACTTTGTTGCATGTTCTATGTCAAAACGTTGACTGCCTTACGCTGTGTCCTAGGTGAGGCGGCGAGGATATTTGGCTTGGTGAATGCGCTTCTGGCGTTTTACCAGAAGAGTGTCTTACAGTCGTGGCGAGTTCATGCTGTGTTTTAAGGAGAAGTTACCTTAAGAAGCTGAGGCGGCAAAGATGTTTGACGCGGTAAATGCGTCTTTGTCGCTACTGTGGAAAAAAGGTCTTATCTGTATAGCAACCACTACCGAAAAACTTGTATAACAAAAACACCTCATCGGTTGTGCTAGCTGCTGTACATCACTCACGTAGAACACAGAACGTCTCACCTGTCAGAAAGATGCTTCAACGGCGCCGACTACATGGCGTGTCTTACATAGGACAGAACAATGTTTTTAACAAGAATCAACATTTCCGAGTCAGCCGCTCCGACTGGGCCAGCTGTCTCACACTGTAAGATACAACCTAAATCAGGTTCAGGAACCCGTTCATTAGTAAGTTAGAGCTTCGTATTCGAAGATGATGTGTGAAGCCTGTTTATTCTCTCCTTCAGTTTGACGACTTCACTGAGGACATTTGATGGTCGAAACGCTTATGGGTGGAGAACCAGAGTGAAATTTGCAGAAAGTGGATTATCTTTTTCTTTTAACGACCTGAACGAGAAAAAGGGTAACCTATTAAACTAAAAATACGATAATTACTGCTGGGCTTTAAAAGACAATGACTATGAACTTAGTAGTTGAAGATTATGAGCGGGCATTTTTTGAAGACGGATTTTAAGGTAACAAAAAACTGTACTGGTGGAGTATTGTTATATAAAAATTCTAAGTTTTAAAACAGTATTTTGAAACGTATACCTTGCACTCGTATAGATTCCTTGGTTCATGGTGCCTATAAGATCGACCGGAGAAGTTGATCTTAATGTGTGGTATGGCTCTTAAGAGTGGTGTAACCGATGGGGCTTCACCTGCTATATCACTCACTGCCAACAGCACAAATATTAATGACAGGATATGAAAGTTCATGCAATAAAATCAGGGGCCCTGAGCTGGAAATGGACAGAGATCACATGACCTCGGGCTAACGTTATAACATACCGTTCGAGGTCATTATAGAGGACTGAACAGCAAGTAAACAAGTTAAACGAAACCATCTTCTGCTATATTTATCAGGCACACTAACGGTTAAAGACCAAAGAGGGTACCGGAGCTGGGATATATTGGTTACAACCAAGGAGGGAAAATCATTTTTCCATTGAGAAAATACTCAATAGTATTTCAGGCAGGAATATATGGAATTTTACAATGTGCAGGTGTCATAAAAAGGAGAGCTTACAAAAGAAAACAGATCTGGATTTCTTTCATAGCAGTTTTAAAGGCCCTCAAGGGTCAAAAGGTATCATCTAAATAGTTTGGGAATGTCAGAATGAACGAACAACTCGGGCAAAGGATAACAGAGTTATGCTATAGTGGATACCGGGACACGAAGGCATACATGAAAATGAAAAAGCCAATGAGTTAGTGAGAGGGTTGCGGCACAAGAAGCCGTTAAGTTTAGTATGGTGTAACAGCATTTAAAGCAGTAAGAACGCGAATTAGGGCAATCGGACGATGCCGATCGGTCTTATTCTGTTAGTGAACTACACAGAAAATGATTTAGTGTAGTCTAATGGCATTTAGGATACTTGATCGATGGGTGGGGAACGCCGTGACCTAACGTATCTGTGCCTTGGTGGTTTGTGACGCGCGACAGTAAAGATAATAGTTTTATTAAATATTTTCGATATTTACAAAATAAGATATGGAATAAATATTATAAAGATTTTAATCTGTTTTATTTAAACACTTTCCTTATTCATCGTATAATATTGTTCCCATAAACAGGTGTAACTAAAACACTAAAAAATATTAAATTATTAATATGTTCTCATGTCCCTGGTTTCTCAACTCTTCACCTTATTATAGATGTTGGCAATTTAAAAATATTGAATATATTTCAAGAAACGAAAAATGATTGACTAATACTGTGTATATAAAATTCACAATAGAAAATATAAGATATTAAAATAGGTTTTAGGTTAGTCTTCGTGATTATAAATTCTGTTTGTTTTATAGTTATTGTAACTAAAATATCATTAAAACAAATTTTACTCCATTAAAAAGATAATGCATAATAATAAGAGTAAGATTTAAAATAGGATAAGTTAAGATTTGTAATATTTTCAAAACAATTACTTATAAAGTTTCTACTTTGCTGGCACCATAAGTATTGTAATGGTTATCTAGAAATAAGAAAAAATAGAAATGATTTCAGAAATGCAGCTCCTATTTCTGAATATTAACATATCTTTTTTTAACCTGTACGAAATAGTAATCTCAAACTATAACAAATTTATATCAGTGGCAATTACAAGCTCCCTCTTCTATATTTAATAAAAACAGGACTTATATCTTACAAAATATTATTTATTTTTTATTTGTAGCACCTTTTTATTAACAAAAAACAAATAAGTAACTAAATACTTATCCAAAAAGGTCGTCTTTCTTGCTGGCGATTTAATTTGGTTTTGCATTCTTCATAGAATGAGTTATCAATGAAATTTTTTCTGTTTGGTCGTACTTTTGCTTGTACCTTTTTTGGAACGGCTATGGAAGGGTTAAAAGCCATTTCTGACATGCTGAAATCCATGTACAATTGCTCTATAGACCTGAAAAAATATGTTTATTTGTAAAAAATGCAGGTTGTTTCCAAATAAATGTTATAGCAGGTTATTCTTGAGCTACTTTTAAGCATGTAAGTTCATATAAATGTATATCTGATAATGCTTAGTTTGTAATATACTAGGTGTTAAAATTTAATAGTTTTTTTAGTTGTTAAAATTAATCTCATTTGTTTTTAAGGATAATTAAGTCAAGTTTTGGTAAAAGTTAAAAAATTTACCGTTCCCATAAAACTAATTTATTTTTTATGTGAAATGATTTACACAATGATGCTTTTTTTCAGATCTTGAAACATTTCACTTCCCAAACTTTTTTCTTCGGGCACCACTGATTCAAGCTAATCACTCATTTAGTTTCATCAACTTATTGTCAAACTTTTATGGCTTCTAGTTTGCCTCTAAAGGTCAATAGTTTATCCACAAAAAAAAACAAAATTTTATTGAGATGCATTTCCAAATAAATTCTGTAGCTGGGTTTTTGTTAAAGAAAATATTCTCACTTTTGATCATAACCATAGATTTAAACAACAAACTTGTTTGAAGGCAGTTTATAGTCGGTGGGAGAGGGGCTTTTTTGATGTTTGACAGACATAAATATTTTTATTTAATTTTACTTTCAGTTTTTTTTGTTTGTCTTGACTCTTTTCGGATTTTTTAAATGTTAGAAATTACTACAAATGGAAGTTAATAATTAATACCAATAGAAAGACTTAAAAAATTTATTTTTTTCAGTCAATATTGTCAAATATTATTTACATATTGAAAACAATAATAATAATAATAATAACAGGGGCGAATCTATAAAATAACGAGTCTATTGCTGTAAAATATTTTATTTTAAATTTATACATATTTAGTTATTATTCACTTTCAATATACACCCCTTTTCTATGCCAAATTTAACTAAGTTACTTTTAAAAACAAGATAAATTTAAAAAACTGAAAAAAAAATATAAATTTATTTCTTTATATCATAAAGACTAAGCATTGTTGGGCATATATTTCTATGAACTTTTATGCTTAAAATCAGCTCAAGAACAACCTCTTAAAATTATTCGCACTTATTTGTAACACCGTGGAAATCTATTCTTTCTCCTCTCATCAGGTCAAAATGAAGTTTATTTACTTATGTTTTTAAAATATACTGGCTACCGTTTTCCTTTTGAAAAATAGAATAACTATATATAAACTATAAATATCATATCTCCACCTTAATTACTTACAGTTTTCCATATTCCACAGGTAAACTTCCATCTCCAGTTGCAGGTACTCCGCTCGCAATATTTCTCGAAAATTTTCTTACAACTGGATGATAATGTTGCGAAAGTAATACCGTTTCGAATAGGGCCGAATTTGAAGCGTTAGCATATTCGGGATCTTCAATTTGAGGTTGGTACTTTCCTTCACCACCTGAACTATCTAGATCGAGAAGAATGTCTAGCGATCTGTTTAACTGCATTAGGGTTTTGATTAGTCCTAAACAACCTAGTGATCTAAAAACAACATACCTAATTATAGATATATAAGCGATATCTCAAGATTTTGTTACGATAATGCTGCCGACTGGTTTAGGAAAGAGGCGGTAGTGCAATGCTATAACAATTTTTTTTCGTGAAGGTTGGCAACGCGACAAGAACACAAGAATATGCAACCTTTTGCTAGTTTGTAAACAAAAAATTTCATGGCATGACCTCAGTTCAAGTAAGCTATTTTCTGTGTTTTTTTTTCAGTTTCCCAGATTTTCACAGTACATAAAAAAACTATATGAACTTAACAAAGTTCTAAAGATTTAACTGGCGCTTTTCAATTATAATTTCTAACGAAGGTTACAATATATATATATATATATATATATATATATATATATATATATATATATATATATATATATATATATATATATATATATATATAATGTCAGTTGTATGTTACTTTTAATACCGGCAGTGAAAGTTCTGCAAAAAAACTAGTCACTGATCAATACACTTTGCATAGTCATTTTGTATCGAAATTTAGTTCAAAAATTTTGTTTCTATACTTGAATAGGTGGTAAACAAATATGTAAGGAAATTTTTTAGTTTCATCAAAGAAAATTCCTAAAAAAAGATTTTGTTTCTGGGTCAAACATATATTGCCAGTTAAGGAATATGAGCCAACCTGGACAAATAATGTATAAAACTACTCAATCTAAACGTACCCATTATGTAAAAGCTGCAAGCTTAAAGTAGCTAGTCTTTTAACAAAATTTATAATCCTTCTATTTGTTATTTTCTTTCTTCTTTTGACAAGAGCGTCTACTAAGGTTTTTAGTACTATGGAACAGTTCTCGTGGTTTTTCCCAGCGTTTGTGATAAGGAGATCTTTGTATAGATTGGTGTAAAATCTGGAAAAAAACGACAAATATAATAACTGCCAATGAATGTTGCAATAATTTTGGCAGAAATAATCAAAACTGCATATGTCACATAAATAATAAGATTGATTAGTTTTTGGTTACTTGCCTGGTTGGATCAATATTAATAGCTTCTCCTTGACCACTTAGCATTATAAAGATTGTTTGCACGCAATGAAGTTGTTCTCTATATCCTAACCAGTCTTCATTTAAAAGCTTATTTAGTACATTTACTATGTCGATGTAGTATTCCAAGTTGATACAGTGAGCAAACCTAAAAGTAATGAAATCAAATTTACTAAAACAGCTAATACAATTCCCTTTCTTTAGTACCTATAGTCTGTATATAAAGAATGTATGTTTAGTGTGAGAATATTCTCATTTTAGAAATTATTTCGGATCAAGAATTTTTCAGAGCATTCTCAACTGAGAGCACAGTTCTCGCCAATAAGGCTATAGATAATTTTCCAGCAACATGTAGCAGGCGGACAAACTTTATTATAAATACATAAACTAGAAAAAGGATGGTTTTAAACAATCTGTGATGCAAAATTAATTTGTTTCACAAATAAACCCAAGGGATAGATTTTATTAGAATTTTTAATTTTTTAAAATGTAATTTTAGATGTTTCATCTTAGTTTTAAGTATTAATTGATGGATGGAACACTGTCATTATGGTTTCACAAGGACAGCCTTTGTACAGTAAAATTCTTTGACTAGTCAATTTATTTACCGAGAAGTACCTCAAGGCTCTGTTTTGAGCCGCTTGTTTTCATAAATTACCTGGATTCTTGAATATTGAGGGCGAGTTTACACTTTTTGCAAATGACACAACTATTTTGTGGCATTATTCTGATATTGTGGCATTGAAAACTGTTATTTCCCTTGAACTTTTAAGGTTTCCTACGACACGCAACCTATTTCTCTCCTGAATTTTGACACTAATACACGAGCGAATTGTGAGTAATGGAGCGATAATTCGTGACCACTGCTTATAACATGTGGGCCCGATAAATAAAAAGTCACCTATAAAGTTTATTTTATCTTTGTTTAGACTTTACCTGTATGTTGTAGTGCCACAAGACGTATATACATTCTATGTAATTTGTAGAAGCCGGTAACACAATATTAATTATATAACATTTGTAAATTAAATGGTACGACTAATCATTCCTATCTTGTACTATATCATGCCTTATAATGTTGTACATCATATATTTGTTTTTTAGAAAAATATGTAGAGAAGTTTTTAAGTTATGTAAGATTACGTCACGTTAATTGTGGCTCTTTCCTATAGACCATGTGCATGGTGCATTTTTTATATTAATTACCTCAACCCTGAGATGGGCAAGGTGTATGGAATTCTGCAGTCTTCCAGATATATAAAGAATGAATGGAGATATTTAAAAAAATTATTAAAAACTATTGATTGGTAAAGCTTATCATGGATTTGGCGAATTTTATAGTGACACTCTCTTATGATGTATTGTTTTATTTGTTAACTGTAATTTGTTCATTTCATATATATATATATATATATATATATATATATATATATATATATATATATATATATATATATATATATTTATATATAAAATAGAAAGCTTTGTAATTAAGAATTTTTACTTGACTTAAATTCCTTCCTTGATTTAATTAAGATACTTTTCAAATCAACTCCGCCATAACAATTTTGGAGAAAATCTAAAAATATTAACTTTTTCTAGCCATGCTTAGATTTTACCGACTCGATTTCGGCAAAAATAACAGCAACTTCCTGAAAATAACGCCGAAACTTACATTCAAATAGATGGGCCATTCCAAAATAATCGATGTATATTCATAAAAAAAGTGTATATACAGAATGCCCCATAAATAATGAGTATATAGTAAGTGAAAATACTAGACATCAAAATAGATATAATGATAGATTTGAATATTATTATTAGGTCATACAAGTTTTTTTGAAATATATGTAGCTGTCAAAAGGAAAACCTTTTTTTTGGGTTGATTAAAAAATCAACTCATAAAAAAACATCAACTGGCATGTAAGTATGAACCGCATTGTGCACCTTTGTCTTAAACCTAAAACGTGTGCTATAAAAGTAGCAAAGTAACTTAAGAATTTGAAGAGATACAAGAACTTGCAATAATTACTACTTACTTTGCTAATCCTTCTAAACATACCCTCAACAATTTAGTATTCTCAGACTGTTTTAATATACGAAAATAAATATTAAACACAATTTTTGTAATTTCAGTTAAATTTTTTTGTTTAACTTGTTTGCTTTCCTCTGCTTTTGTTTCCAACATTTCACTCTCCAGTTCCTGAAGTTTCTTCTTTCTCTACAATCCATAAAATATTTTTAGCGTGTTAAATACATTAACAAAATAAAAAATGTTAAAAAAAATCCTCGGGTTTAGGTTAGTAAATATCTAAAAGTTTTAAAATAATGTTAACCAAACTAAAAATGACTTACCTTTTTTTCTCTTTTGGACATCTGCAATAATCTTGCTTTCTTAGCCTGCAATTTCTTATTTTTGATATCTTGTTCCTTCTCTTGATCCAAATTTACATCTCTTAAATTAAGCACTAATAATACCTCAAGAATATCAACGTTTATATTATGAGAATGCGTTTTTAGGTAATTGTTCATTAGCCTTAAAATCTAAAAAAAACAAATTATTATTATTTTCACGTTCAAAGAATTGTAACACTAATATTGTGTAATTGTGTGTCCAACAATAAAATTACTGAATATCTGAAATTGCTTATAGTTATTTTATGCCCTGACAGCTTTTTTTGATTCTATTTAACGCAAATTTTAAACCAAACGTCTATCGACGAGTACAATCCAAAATTTTTTATACAGCTTATACAAAAAATGAAATTATTAAAGTGACTTTATTACGACATGCAGAACTTTTTATCAACAAAAAATTTTTCCTTAAAATCGATAAATATGTTTTTTATTCCAAGCATAATGAAAATGACAAAAACTGTGTCTAGGGTTATAAGCCAAATTATAATAAATTTCTTGCCATTTAATAAGTATATTTTAAAAATTTGCATAAATTTCTGTAAAAAAATTAAGATATCGAGGGATGTATAACTTTGTAAATATTATAACAATGTAAAATAAGTGGTGTTATTTACTTACTTTTAGAGTTACTTCTTCCTTTTTATCTTCTTTAATAACCGTCTTTATAGCATCTTTCACTATATCTCGTATGATTTTTCTTGGGTTATTTAAAAAAGGAACAAGCACTTGAGCTATATTTTGGGAATAATTAAAATATGGATGTGATACCAGTAAATCACACATTGCTTGTATTGATAGTTCTGATAACTTTATTTCATCCTGAAAACACATATCAAATATATAAAATTTAAATTAATAATAGTATGTTTTGAGTAACAACAATCATTCTATCAACTTTAACTTTAAAAACAATATATCTGGCAAACAATATTTGCTAAAAAACACTAAATACTTACTTCTGAAATTTTTCTTGAATCGCCCTTTTTCTTTGCTAACAAGAAACAACATTTTTCAAGCTTTTGCAAGAATTTTTTGTAGTAAAGCAATAAGTTCTCTTCATATTTTTGTAATTTTAAAGTATCTTTCTTTACTGCAAAAAAAAAATATTATTTTTAAAAAATAAAGGTTTATAAAAGAATTCAAATGAACATAAAATCACTTTAGAGACCTTTTATGATGTGGTCCTTTTTTGGTGCTTTTCATCAATATTGTGGCTTGAAAACATTAGAGATACAATGAAGTTTCCACATATTATGACAATTCCACTAGATCTTTAAATCTTTGTTGGCCCTGATGAACCAGTATTATAGGTTTTATTTCTATGTCATTTATTTTATCGCTGAGCAATTAACAATTTTATTTTTTGTTTGAAAATTCTGACTACAACGAGATTTTAAAAAAAGCGCGGCATTATCAAACTTAAACAAATAGGTATGAAAAAAAACATTCTTTCCTCTAATGTAAAAGAAAAGTCTTTTGTCATAAATTTTTCTTCCACTTGGTCTTTATAATAGAACAGTTAGTAGGACTGTAATATGTCATCAGGGACTGAATACAGACTACAGGAGTAATCCACTCTTCAATAAACTGTTATTTTTCTATTAAAACAGATTTTCAATACAGTATAAAAAAAATCTACATTTCAAAGCTACAACCTATCAAAGGGTAAAACCAACATTTTCAAAAGTTTAAGTAGAATTTTCAGTAGAATTACAAAAGAATATTATATACAGAATTCTTTATTCACAAACGTAACATTAGTATGTCTGAAAATTTTTGACCACCCTATATAATAAAAAATATTTTACACTGTCAAAAAAAACTTACATTTCACACCCTCAGGATTAATATTTTTAATTTCATAAGATGGTAAAATATCTTTGAAAACTTCAAGCATTGAAACAATCACCAATTTTCTAACTGTGAAATATACTTCTGATGTTTCATCATCCATGAGTTTAAGTAATGTCCTTAAATTTGTCACTTTTTCTTCAGGATTTTCCAATAAACCTAAAATTTTAAACAAAGGTTTTAAAAAATATATTATTTGACATATAAACATTGGACCTTTTTACTGACTTCTAAAAGAATGAAGTTCTAAATTCGACCTCTATGTATTTTTTTTATGAATTTGAATGAAATTTTTTGCGTTTTAATACATATTTTTTGGACGAAATTAGTTCAGTAAAATCCAAGATGGCCCTCCTAATAATGTAAACAAAAAAATTATTGTAGTCGGATTTTTTCCAAAATTGGTATGGGGTAATTTTCGGAGTCGTACATAACGAATCTAGTTACTTTAAAAAAATTCAATATTGCGGAGCCAACATGGCGGACTAAAAATTTTACATCTCTCGATTTTGTTCAAAATTTATTGTTGGGGGCTCCCGAGAATGTAAAAAATGAATTTAAAATTATTGTAAAAAAATTCAATATGGCATATGACTATTAACACAAGATACATACAAGCTATGGCAAGAAAGCAATTACAAATAAAAAATTTGTCAATCTTTTTGTGTGAATTACATTTTGTCAGGTATTAATTTGGACGACATAAAAAATTTCATTTTCATAGAAAAATTTATATCATTATTTTTACCTTTTTTGGTGCTTTAATTTTTTCATATACATGTTTTAAATAAATGATTTTTGTTGTTGAGAACAGTTAATTTTTCTAGTCATTATATTTATTCCATGTATTTATTTATCATAAACTGGTCTAAAGTAAGTACATCTTTTTAAAATTAGTAATTATTACTAATTTTTTGTTTAGATTAAGTAATTTTTGATTACAATGAAAAAATATTGTTTAAAAAATATGCCCTTTGAAACAAATTATTCTCACCTGAACTTAGGGTACCAATATGTATTTTTTTCTGTCGCAATGCTTCATTTCTAGCAGCCAATAACTGGGCAGCTGATATTGGTTTACTAAGATCAATATCTGTTTCATGAAGAGTAAAGTCTTCTTCTGTATCTGACACATCTGATTCCTCCTTGGTTGGTTCAGAAAGATTCGGCTGACTTTCTGGTTCTTCATCTTCCTCTTCTACAAAAAAGTTAACCAACAAAATCAGTAATAACCTCTGCTTAGTTTACCTAAATATTAACATTCAGTTTTCAAAGAACTGACTAGAATGTTTAAAAATCACAGGCGTCATTTCTTAGAACACAGTCAAAAATAAAAAATATTGGTGTATCTTTATACATTAATATTTGCCTGACAATTTTTAGCAAAATATTCTTTTATATATTATGAAGTCGTAGAAAAATATTTAGAATAATATATTGTTAGCAATATTATCTTGTTCGTTTATCAGGTTATTTGTATATAGAAAATTTTTTATGGGTGAAGGATCGATGATTTTAATTCATGCTAAGTATATATATATATATATATATATATATATATATATATATATATATATATATATATATGAAGTAAAATGCGAACAGTAAATGCAAACTTCATTCCAACCACATCCCTTCCATGTTAGAAGTTGCACAGTTGGAACAAATTGCTAAGGAACACAATTTATCCTATTCCACCACCATCGAGATGATGGCCTACCATATATATATATATATATATATATATATATATATATATATATATATATATATATATTGATTTTTCAGTTGTAGCTAGTTGTAATGTGGATTTTTACTTCACAAATATTAAAACATTAAAACTGCCACAAATACTGGGTGAAAACTCACCATTTTATAAAAGATGAATGATGGAAAACCTTAATCTGTTCAAAAATTTATGATTTTTGTCTATTTTAGATCCTTCAAAAATTAATATCAAGTCATAGTGAGGGCCCACTAAAAAGATATTAACGATGAAACTTTTTTTTTAACAAAATTAAATTTTTGACTTGCTTTTTGTTTTCTCAATGTGAACAATGACAAGTTTTGTAAGCAGATATTTCAATTGTGCACCTGTTTTACCTAAAATATTTTCAATAATTTCTTTATGAATTAATCCTTTTTGAGTTTTAATTGGCAGCATTGCTTTAACTCTTTTTCCACTAGTGTCCTCAATCTGATCTTCATACTCATTTTCCAAAGCATCATCATCTTCAGTAATTTTTCGCTTCTTAGCTTTCTGAATAGGCCTTAAACATATCAGGCTAATTTAGAATTGATTTGATTAACTTGCCAAGAATAGTAAGTTATGTCTGATTAAGTAATTTGCTGTCAAATTAAGCTTCATTTTATATATTATTAAAGTATCTACTCTCAACGTTAAAAAGAACTTTAACAAATTAATCAGATAAAATCTTATGCTACTTCTATTTTATTTACTTATTTATGTAAGTATAGTTCACATGCAATTTTATTTTACTGAATTAAATTGAGCAACTTAACCAGTAATTTAAATTTTAAAAAGTTAATATTACAATATCAGACTACCAATTATCAATAACATTTTTTGAAATTATTTTTCATGTATTAAATAATTCTGAACACTCATTCTATGACATAATGTAAAGATTTTACCCTGAATATTTCACTCTATTCAATATACTATAACTCTTGTTGGTAATAGCATTCTTCAAAAAATCTAGATCTTCTTCATCAACCATTTGAAGCATATCTTCTCCATGATCACTTTCTTCTTCTGATACATCTTCATTTGGGATAACTTTAGGAGTTTTTACAGGAATATCTTTTAAATTTTTTTTAGGTCTTTTTGATCCTTTTTTTATGACACCTTGCTTTATAAGTTTATTCTTTTTCTGATTGTTTCTCTTAGCTTTTGAAATTTTTGATTTCTAAAAATATATGAGCACAATGTTTTGATGGTTATTAGAGAATTTAAAAATATTTAAATTATCGTATTAATTTTTTTTAGTTTAAACAAGGCAATCCCATTTAGAAATTAATGGCCGAATTGCAACTACACATATTACATTTATGGACAAACCCCATAAGGGTCACTTCTGAGATTCAGTTGGCGAGTGAATATATTTGACTAAAAACCCTTTTAATGGTACCTATAAAATATACGTGAAAAACATGATACATTCAGCACGACCAGATTTATGAAAACAACAAATTTAAAATAAGACTTTAGTTACTCCTATTTAAGTATCCATGAGCTAAGAGAGGTTTATTCAAAAATAAAGAAAAACCAACTTAAATACTTACAACAGACATGGTAACTAAATGATGGATTAATTAATCAACGACTTTTTTTCCCAAATAACACCATTCTTTTATTAAGGTTATGTTACTAAAATCTTAGGTTAAATGATTATCTTCTTTTTATGATTTCGGCTTTATCTACAAGTTACAGATTGACATCTATTGTTGTTATGCAATTGTGCCCATTATCTTGTAAATAAGGTAACGTTTCAGCCCAGAACACAATTGTTCAATATCTGCGTTCCGAATTTCCATCCTTGTTCTGAGGCTGTTCGCAAATGAGTTTTAATCGCGCAATTTTTTGGACATCCAACTAAATTTGCTTTATTTTTTTTTTTTTTGGTTTTTAGATACTCTCGGGCAAAAGGATGTCATAGATAAAAATACTCTGGGGGAAAAATATCAGTTTAATATCTTCTCACAAGTCACAAACTTGATATATTTTATATCTCAAGTTCGTCTTACAGGACATTTTGTGCAAGTAATCAAATTATTACTCGGACACGGTGTCTTCGTGTGGCAGACGCGCACTACATAGGGCTATTCTTTTGAGTCATTAGGGCTATTCTTTTGAGTCATTATCAGTTTTAGTTATATCACTTGAAGTAATCATGATCACTTCGACCTAATGATAGGTAAATGCATGTTCGAAAGAACACGAAGTTATCAGTTTTATTTTTTTCACTTTGATCATTTGATAATTACCCTAAAGAGTACAGTCATTATCACTTTCACTTCACTTGAAGTAATCATGATCACTTCGACCCAATGACAAGTAAATGCATATTCAAAAGAACATAAAGTTATCAGTTACACTGTTTTCACTTTGATCTATTCAATTGAAAGAATACAGCCATGTTGGATTCGGAGCGTTAGGGTGAATCCACACGTAAAAAAAATTATCTAATTTAAAACTTTGTGTAGTTAAATTTTTAGAAAATCCCACTTCTCTGAATGTCTACTTTTAACGGGAAATCTCGGTTGTCGAGAATGACTTCCTGAAACTGAATTTAGAATCGGAATTAAAATTGGGCTTTTGCCCACGCGTTCTATTTATTTTACGAAAATTAAGCGGTCAATGACTCCATGATACTTTTCTTACTATTATAGTATCAATATCCATTATTTCATAGTTCTGAAGTAATGATTTCATTATTTAATTGGTATTTGAGAATTAAGTAACCAAACTATCAAGCCAGCTATAAAATATTCAAATTACAACGTAGACGCGAATGTGCGTCCAATAGAAAAAACATCAGCTAGATATGTTCTCAAACTAGCAGATCAGATTATACAGATAGTTCATATGTGGCAGTATAATTAATTTAAAGTTACAAAATAAACTATAGTAAAGGACCCCGCTCTGAGCTTATGCAAATCAGGTTTCCGTTAAAATGGCTGGTATTGTAGTATATTGTGTAATTAGATCCCCTGATTAAAAGTCTCAATGGGCACGAAGCCCGAAAACCCCAGGTTTTTCGAATATCCGCTGATTATTATCGCCACGCATACGTTTTCTCGTAAATTGAAAGTAATAATTAAGTCGACATTTTTTCTATGAAGTATCAACGAGTCTCACTAGGGTATATTAGGGTTTTTGGGGTCACTACAAGGTCACCTGGAAGTAATTTCACGGTCATTTCAATCTTTAAAAACCGTCGGGTCGCAGTCAATAAATTCCAATCACTTCTACCTCAAGGTTTTCGGATCACTGAATATAAATCTGGAGTTTGCTCGATTTTACCCTGGCTTAACGGGGGGTCCATTAGGGAACTGCGCGAAGCAGGCCGGACCTTTAGGAACACCGAATACGACGCCCAAGCTTGCATTCTTGTTAAGGTTTAAATGCGATTTTAATGTCATTCTGGTATAACAAGGATTTGGGAGTTATTATAAGGTCAAAATGACCTTGAAATTACTTTCATGTGACCTTGTAGGATCAAGCACATGACATATTCGGATTTACTGGTTTAAAAAATATTCGTGTAATTTATTCTAGATTTTTCAACGGTCCCTCTCTATTTCACTTTTAAATGACCTTGATTTTGACGTAATGGAAGTTAATGGACCTCGAAATTAGCGGCAACTGGTTTATTTCTATTTCTTTTTACTATTATGGATCCAAAGTTCTTGAAGTTTTCTATAATCCTTTTAACAGTTGGTGGTGTTGGTTTCTGTTTCTGCGGATATCGGATCGCGAATGTATCGCATGTTCTTGGAATAACTCTATCACATTCTCCATAAATAATAAATAAGTTTAAATAATTTTCGAGCGTGTAATTTAATCGCTCTGTCATGATTATTATTAATGAATGTCAAATGGCAAGAATAGTGACAATTCTGTAGGGTTCGATTGTTTTTCGCCACGCCTCGCCGTCATGGCCAACTAATAACCAAACTTAAAACCGGTATAGCATGTTTACAATAGAAAAATGTTTAATTGCCAATATTTTGAAAACTACAAATTTTTGGAATAGACAACCTTTACAAAGTTACCCTTATTTTTAATGCAAATTATAAAAATAGGTGTTTTCTATTTGAAAAAATTGACATTTGACGATTTTTTTAATATAATTTTTATTCTTCTTTTTTCAGCACTCTATACTAATAATTTTCAAAATATCATGAAAGGACTACTAAAGTCGATCTTCGTCTATAAGAAAACTAACCCAAATTAAATAATAAAGACTTTCTTATAGGAAAAATTTATAGTTAAGTTTTGGTCCGCAAACGTCATTTATGACATAAAAATTTAAATATGTACAAAACGGTGAGACTTAAGTATAGAATATTATACATGAAATATGTCTAGAATTTCACGTAGCAATCAAAAATGCAATAATATATAGGGTATTCTATTTAAAATAAGCAAGTTGACATCTACTTCCGGTACAACCGGAAGTGCCACTATCTTGAAAATATTTTAGCCGGCTGTCGCCCATGCACGTTAGTACACTGTCAAATTTTCAGATTCTTCCTAATTATAGTTTTCCCACAATCGATCGATAAAGTTCCCGGAGAATCACACTGTATAATAATGAACTGATGTGATGACTCTGTCTGATTGAAATATGTCGATAATACCTTCATCGTATTAAAATGGAATATAACGGGGTGGCACACAAGATAAGTTATAGATACAAAAACGGAAACATACTTGTACGTTTTTATCTCAACAATATTGAATATGTGATAGGTGCATGTCCCACTCCATTATTCCATCTATTAACTATTTATATTTTCATTGGTCCTTAATAAAATTGCAATAACTAATCACAAAGCCAAATATGGAAGAATCAGAGCACCATTACATGCTAAAACCCACACAGTTACACGAAAGAAAAAATATAACATTTTTGAAGGCAAGGTCGGGATATATCGTTTTCCATATAAGGAAATTTCGATGTGTAGGATTAAACTGCAGATTTATCACAAGGTTTTTACCAAATGTGTTTGGCTTTCTGTTTTGCATACGGGCGCTTGGCTCCTTAGAGAAGGTTTCTCTTCTACTCTCAGTTTTTAATTAAATTTATATTATTTCGAAATGATCAGTAATAGACGATTGCCATATACATCTAAATATATCTATTTGATTATTACTCACCGATATGTCTTTGTCTTAACCCTGCCTACGTTATTTTTTTTAATGTATAGATTATGTATAGTTCAAAAACTTGTAGTCAATAACCTCTGCCTTATCCTCTACTCTAGATAAATAATTTTGATAATAATAATTAACTCACCATTCACTGTAGTCAGTGTATCCAAATTTGGTTAACAAATAAATGACAAGTTTTTTATAATGATTTCTTAAAAAAAAATTGATATTGCCTTAAATGGCCAAGATAAATATACTTGATGCAAAAAAATTTATTTATTTGTCTTATGTAATGAAATTTTTTGGTGCAACTAGGGAATTAGGTTAACTAGAAGAATATCCAATTTCCAAATTATATATTTTTCTACTATTTGAGATACTCTTGTGGGCGGGCGGTTACATAACACACACACCCTCTATAAGTGTATGAAATTAAAAAGACAAACTAGTTACAAGAATAATCTGCAAAGTGTGGGTTCAAGAACAAAGACTTGTTGTTATGCCTTAATAAAGCTCCTCCAGTGGGCGCAGAAATGTAAATCTTTAATTTTGTAAAATTGAATAAAGTTTATATATACACTTTTGACCCCATGAGAACGTCGTATAGTATTGGTAAAATTTTACTTTCTAAAACCGTGAGATGATTCACCACATCTGAATCTGTATAAAAATATATAATTTATAAGCAAGGTCATCAGGTCATTACACCTGTTTATAAACTGCACCGAGGTACTTTATTTATAAAATAAAGAATTTGTGATTTTTATTAAATAATAAATTTCAATAGTTAATCGCTTTGTATTTGATTTTTGGATAGTTCCTTTTAAGGTAGTGAGAGAATACAAAACAATTAATTAATATAGGTACATAAATAATATCAGGATAGTACTGAAAATTTTGGCAGAAGCTGTGGAAAACAAAGAAAATCCATAACCAGATTTTTTTCGTAGAATCGAAATTAAGGGGCTAGCCTAACAGTGATTAGTGTAATGAATCCCCCTTAAAATTAACTTTCTGGTCGATGAATCACGTGATATTACGTTTCCTTTCCCAATTGCATTAATTACACAAGTACAGCATGTTAATCGCTATATCCATGGAAGAATAAGGTAGACAGGCTTCTAGGAATTTCTAGTTTCTTATTGTGTTATTTTCAATATGTAACTAATATCTAAGAATACCAGAGATTATTTCATCTTGCCGCTGAGACAAAAGGGGTCTCCGCCAAAACCAAATTTTGGAATATTGTTTGCCTCGTGATCCACTATTACAGTGGGATAAAGTGTTAAAATTAGCAAGAATATATGTTTTATATAGGAAATTGTCATATATAAAATATTTTTGCTTAAAAATTGCACAAGAAACTTCCTGTGCTTGTCGTGATTGAAGGTCGAAATCTGAGGAAAATATGATTGGCTGTATTCTTTTGAGTAAATTATCACTAATCAAAGTGAAAAAAGTGAAACTGATAACTTCATGTTCTTTTGAATATGCATTTACTTATCATTGAGTCGAAGTGATCATGATTACTTCAAGTGACAGAAATGAAAGTGATAATTACACAAAAGAATATACCTATTATAAAAATCATTTATAGCCGCGTCCACATTGATAAAAATTTACGTTGTGTGTGGCATGCGGCAAAAATTTGTGCGTTTATATACAGGGTTATTCACCTTATACGGCACGGAATATTGCGGCCAAAATACGTGACTCAAAAAGTTTTACTTTTGGGATATATGGGGGTCTAATTTAGTTACTTTTTAAAATTATTTTCAAATTATACAAGGTGTCCCAAATGCTCTGAAAGTATCAAAGTTTTGTTTTTTTAAGTGGAACTCCCTGTATATTATTGCATTTTTGGATTCTCGGGTCAAAATAAGTGTCTATTTTAATAAGGTTTATAGTTCCTAAACCTTAAGGGTTTTTAAATAATTTGAATTTTGACAAAATCTAACCTAATTTTCATGTTTCATATACTTAAGAAGTATTTTAGTTATGTACTCAGTGAAGTGTAACAATAAATCATATTTTATATCCCATTTATAATAAACTTGCTATATTATACAGGATGTCCAAAAATTAAAACTAATCCAATAAGAACTTTAAGTGGCTATAACTTGATTAATTTAAATAGAACGCTATACTTTTTAACTTACCGGAAAATGTACCTTTTAAACACCTATCGAATGGTTTAAAGGTGTTCTATAGCTAAGTTTTCGCGTTTTCGCAGAAGACGCCTAACAATCTTTTTCTGCATCATTTTGTGTTTTTTAAATAGATGTTCTAACGTATCTAGTTGCCTATAGCATTTGGAAATGACAGGTAATTCACAACTATAAGAATGATAAACAGGAATTTCTTTACAGATATTCAGAAACTCGGAACGCGATTTATAGTAGTCCAACAGACTTTATAACAGCAATAATAGTAATAACATATTAACGATAGCACAATTCTTTTTTCGAAACCACTGCTAACTCTGGACAACATTTGCGGGGTTACAGTTTGAAAAGCGTCTCTTATGCATATTTTCATATCATGTGGTGTTGTCGGAGCACACTGTAGACAATTCCTTTTATGTATCCCAATAAAAAGCATTTTGAAATCTGTCTCTCCCAATCCACTTGTTTCGAAAGTTGACATTTAAAAATTGCCGAACCTCGCGATGATAATGAGGTAGAGCTCCATCCAGTTGAAGCCACATAGTTGTTCTAATATTTAAAAGGACATCTTCTAATAACACTGGAAGTTGGTGTAAAAGAAAATCCCGAAACATCAAACCATTTCAAGGCCCTTCAAAAAAGTAGGATCCAATTAAGTATGCACCCAGTATTCCGCCCCACACATTAACCGACTACCTATACTGGTTTCTCATAACTCTGTATTCATGCGGATTTGAATTAGAATAGTAATGGAAGTTGTGTCTATTCACGAAACCATTGTTATGAAAAGTACGTTCATCACTAAACAACACATTATCAAAAAAGTGTTCATTTTTTGCCACTCTAACACCCACGAGCAGAATTCAGTTCAGTTGTTAAAATCATTTCCGTGAAGCTCTTGACAAAGCTGGATTTTATAAGGATTAAATCTGTATTCGTTATGAATCCTTGAAACACTGGCTTGGGTAACGTTAGTATTTTCGGATATATGATTCTGACTAATATTGGGATTTTCGTACACTGAACCAAGTACAGTAAAAACGTTTTCTTCATCCTCGGTTTTCTTATAACAGGTTCTTTATAACTGACACTTCCACTTTCCCGAAACTGGTTTAATAGTCTCACACAAACGGCTGGTTTAGGATGGTTTCTTTCAGGAAACCTTTGAGCATAGGCTCGAGAAGCCAACAAACAATTTTGATGACATTCTCCAAGGATAAAAATCATATCAATACGCTCTTCCTTTGAATAAATCTTCATTTTGACAAAGCAACAACACAACAATAGTCAAATAATTTAATTCAATAAGTTAGTTCACAGTTACAAAAAAGAATGCCGCTATTATAGCAACAGGATTTGCAGACTAAACTGACCGAATAAATAAATTATTTGACGTTTATAAATGCCATGGGCAACTAGATACATTGGAACATCTATTCAAAAAACACAAAATGGTGCAGAAAACGATTATTTGGCGTATTCCGTGAAAATACGAAAATTCACCTATAGAGCACCCTTATACCATTCGATAGGTATTTAAAAGGTACATTTTCTGGTAAGGTAAAAAATATAGCCTTCTATTTAAATTAATCAAGTTATAGCCAGTTAAAATTCTTATTTGATTAGTTTAATTTTTGGACACCCTGTATAATATGGCAAGTTTATTATAATTGGGATATAAAATATGATTTATTGTTATACTTCACTGTCAATTTCGAGTACATAACTGAAATACTTCTTAAGTATTTGACACATGAAAATTAGGTTAGATTTTGTCAAAATTCAAATTATTTATAAACCCTTAAGTTTTAGGTACTATAAATCTTATTAAAATAGGCACTTATTTTGATCGGAGAATCCAAAAATGCAATAATATACAGGGCGTTCCATTTAAAAAACACAACTTTCATACTTTCAGAGCATTTGGGACACCCTGTATAATATGAAAATAAATTGAAAAAGTAACTATATTAGACCCCCGTATATCCCAAAAGTAAAACTTTTTGAAAGTCACCTATTTTGGTTGCAATATTCCGTATAGGGTGAATAATCCTGTATAATTTATGCGAGTGTGACTCCGTGAGGGAGAATGACAAATATAGCAATGACAAGCTAACCTCTAAAGAATTTTATTTTAAAAACAAATATCTCAAAAACTACAGTGAAACTCCGTCTCCATTTTTGCAACCACACGGTGTAATAGTTTGGCCTTTGGTTTTTTTATCGTCAGACTTTAAATATATAACCACTTACTTTTATCGGTAAATATTGTTGGAGGTTATTTACATATTGAAAATAATAATAATAATTTAGGCAACCACAAATTCCTACTTTTACTTTATTCTAGCAAGTTATACTTGTTTAGATTATGCAATTAGAAAAGGATAGCATATAATCGGTGTATGTGTGCGTGCGGTATAAGAAATAAAAGATCTAGTGTCGATCAAATATTACGTTATTCAGCATTCAAACAACCGAGCCTTAATTCTGACCATATGTTAATCCTACGGGGGAATTCGTTGGTAAACATTTTAATGAAAAATGTAGTTTTTATTTAATAAAGTATATTTCCTTACAAATATTTAAGATACACATAGTCAAAAATAAACAAAAATATATACTTATAAAAATGTACCTATTCTAAATAATGCACTAGCTAAATATTAATTTTTAACTTACTTTATTAAATAGTGAATAAGATGACATGTCATAAATTATCAAATCATCAATTTAAATTATGCAAATATAAAAAATGAAGTAATTAAAAATATGAGTACACATAATGGATTTTATACTTTAAACCAAAATTATTACCACAACCCAGAAGAATATCCTCCTGGAGGTACCCTCTGAGCTTGTCCTTTTATTTTCTTTTTCTCTTCTATATCATCTTGTTTTAAAAGATCTTCAATAGTAGTTCCTTTTTTGCAGTTGGAACTTCTTTCTACAAATCCATCAGAATCCGCAGTGCTTGAAATTACTTTGGTATTTCCAGAAGAATCTGTCTCAGATACTTCAGATTTAGAAGATCTTTCTACAATTCTAAGCTGTTCCACCTTGCTCGTTACTTCCACGGCTACATCAGGTGTAGAATTTCCATTTTGTTGTTCAACGCCTTCTTGTGATACAAGAGCAATTTCTTGTAGGTTGTTTTCTCCATTAATTGTTCCACCTTGATTTGATTCCACTCTACAAACTTTTTGTTCTACTGTAACTCCCCCATTTGTAGTACTAGTATTTTCCTCCTTTCTAGTTACGGTGGTTACTGTTTCTGTTTGTAAAATTTGTTGAATGCTATCGCTATGTTTATTTTCCTTTCGAGGAGAGTTTTGAGGAATTACATCGGGAATAGTCGGATCAGTACCGAAAATGTTGGACGTGCCACCGCCTGGTGGTTTAAGGATTCTGTTGCAGCTGCGTTGATCGTGGAAACCAACGTATATATGTGCCATTTTTATCTGCAAAAAAGGAAAATACATTAGAAATTTCAAAACTGATAGTAGTTAAGCAAAAAAAAAGAAGTCGCCTATTATTAGTTGATTTAGGTTAGTGATGGAATGTTGGGGTTCAGGTGGTTTCAAGGTTTGTAGAAACAAATATACATTTATTTTATATTTTTATAAACAACGTCACTCTGTTTATTTATATGAACATATTTCCTTACTTTTAAAGAAATATTTATCATATCCTATATTAATTAAAGTTGATATTTGAGGATTTTTGGCAGTAGTGGGTTAGTACATAAAAATTGTGGGGCTATACAATCACCAATATATTTAGAAGGGAAAAAACAAAACATATCTCAGCGAGATATTAAGACAACACAGGCCGAAAAAATTTTCCGTAATATCAGGGCCAGAAACGAGACTATACTTTTTCGAAGGTTTTTGCTGACCGTTTGCACCATACGACCTCAGATTTATGGTTAGCGATCTAAAAACCCCCAATTTCCCTGCGTCATTCCAGACAACTTTTCCTATTACATATTTTTCGAAAAATTAATATTTTTTCAGTATTTCGCGAGTTTTTTTGCCTTACCCATATAGTGGAAATGGGCGGCAAAACCATAAATTTCCACAAGCGATATCTCAGAGAGGAAAATAGATTTTGAAACGATTCAAAATGGGTTTTGAAGGCAATGAGTGGTACTTTTAGATGCCCGTCGTGTTATCCGAAAAATTTCATGCTACCCTAAAACATAACCTCAAATATAACAAAAATAGCTTTTTTACACTCTTGGTTAAGGATATCTTGAAAAACAGAGCTGATTTACTGGGTTACATCAGAAGTCAAATTCGGATTCAGCACGTCACAAACCTCCGGAAAAGTATAGTCTTGTTTTTGGATTTGAAATGTTGTCGGCCTGTGTAATAAAATACATTTGACTCATCCGTTTTAAATTAATCGATAGTGAAAAGATGCGTAATAGAACGTAGCTTAAAATTAGATGAGGTCGCATCTGTAGTGAGCCATGCAAGCGAAAGAAGTTCAATATCGATGATATCTGAGGCGATCGATTAGAAACTGTTCTATATACCAATATTGCCTCCTCTCTGCACACGCACTTCACATTTTGTCCTTGGTTTATTATGAATTATTAAATGGAAATTATTTTGTTGTTTATTAGTCGATATGACTGACAGGATTCCAGAAGAGTGTGTTAAGGTAGGTATTCACAATGGATATTATTTATAATTTAATTCAAGTATAAATATGTTCACAATATACTTATGAAGAAAAAAATAACACTAAAGAATAAAAAATGCCTACACCGGATATTTTATTGCACAAATTGGCCAAGTGCGTGTACGACATGTATTATGTTATGATTCGTTAGCAGTTGTTGGCGTCGTTAGTTTCTTCTGCATCTTCGTGCGGAAGAAATAAATAACATACATTTCTCGTTTTTTCTGAGTACTTTTTTCAAAAACTATTTACATGATGAAACGAAGCTAGCCCTGTTAATTACTAGGGCAACCTTTTATATTTTGGGAACTGGCAATACTGGTGTTGTTAGCTGTCATCTGACATATACGTTTTAGACGGCATACGAACTCAGACTGTTTTGACATACGGACACTATTTCTATTGTTTATAATAACTTCAAAATTTCATAATGGGCAAAAACTGGAACTAACTCGGAAACCTTTTCGACTTGGTTTAACTGCGCATTTCCTTTACTTAAATTAAGGAAAAAGACTAGGAAGCGGTGAACAACGAGTGCTATAAAAACATCTGTGAGAAATATGCGGGCATTGCACTACCTTAGAACCTTAGTTTTTTATTTCCTATTTTAATAAGTATCGAACTAGTTTCTTATTTTCTATTTTAATAAGTATCGAACTAGTTTTTTATTTCCTATTTAAATTAGTATCGAACTATTTATGGAAGGGTGGTGAGGTCGGTAAAGAGATTGTATTATATGCAGAGAATGTTGGAGTCGAGAGGCGTGGTCAATAATCAGTGAATTTCGAAAAATAGGTACTAACTCTTACCAGACAAATTCAGATGTAACGCCTAATGACTTGAATGACTAGTATTGTTTAATTGGCCAGATTCTATCAGACAAAATAAGAACAAATGACAACCCGTTAAGTCGTTTATTCAAACTGTTTGTACCACAGATATTCTTTCTTTCCCCTACTCACATTTATAAATTAAAAATTAGTTTTTCAACTGTAAAAAATAAAAACTGTGTTTAATAGGCAGAAGAGAGACAATTAATTGGCCAACCAGATCACCAGATTTGACCCCCTTGATTATTTGTTCTGGGTATACTTTAAAACTATACTTGACCCAGCCCGACTATTTAGACGTTCTAAAAGTTCTAATCCACCAAGGAGTATGAAATATAACCGCAGATGTCATCGACAATGTTCAAAAAGAATTTATTCATCGACTTAGCTGTTGTCAGATTGAACATTTAATTTAGACGGTACCAATTTTTTTATGTTTTAAAGTTTTACCTTGTCGTATATAAAAATGTGCTCTTTCTGATTCTGAAATAGAAAATGCGGTTTACAACTGAAAAAAATATCGCTGATGTCATGTCTCTTTCTTGAGTTGCGCTGTATATTTCGGTATCATGCAAAAAACTCTAAACTAAAAATAAAATTTGATGGCTCAGAACGTTTTTCCATACAATTATCCATTTATTTATTTTGAATTTTTCCGGTAGTTTTGTAGATATTTTAGGAAGGGTCCTCCCTCCCCCCCGCCTCTCCAGAAGAGGCGGTTGATCTTCACAGTGAGAAAAATGCTTTTTGGGTTCTTCAAATGAATGCTAAAATGAATAGATTATCGTGAGGAATATGTTGAGAAACAATGAAACTATTTTTGATTTGTTCGTTATTCCCGTTAATACGAATATAAGGATTTAACTTATTAGATTAATATTCAACGAAAATGTTAAATTTACTTCACCAGGTTCACAGTGCGAAATCTACTTATTGTAAGGTTACGAGCCACCAGTGGTTTTTGGGGTCAAAAATCTTTAATTGCAATTTAGAAAAGGTGTTATGCTAATTTTCCTTAAAAAAATAAATTTAGTAGACTTTATTTGCACACTTTTTGTACTAACCTTTTGCTATGAGAAATTTTATCACACGGGATAAGAATATGCTATAAAAAACCTTAAATATGAATTAAAAAAATACAGGTGTGTTGTATTAATTATATACTTTAAATAACGGTATATATGTTTTGTATTTCATATAAAATCTTTAGTATCTGGCACAATTTTTGCATAATATTTGCATGAAATTTTAATAAATCTTTAAAACAGATGTCATTCATATAGGAAAACAATTATCCAATTATCAGCTACGGTGTTAATGTAATAGTCGTACGCCATATTTAGAATATTAGAATGGTCAGACGTTGCGGTTAAGTAAGATAATCTCGTAACATAATAGTTTAAAATTTATATTTAGGATTTAGTTGCCGTTTTTATGATGTTTTTCTCATGTTTATTTGAGTCTGCACCCATATGGTACAACGGTTTTAAAATATTTTAGTGAGAAAGAATAAAACGTTATGAAGATAATATTTGGTCACGCCTCAGCTAGACAAGTTACGATCAATTTGAACTTTTGGTGAAAAACTTCATGTTAGCATTAAATTCCGATAACGATTTTTTTACTGGAATTAGCTAGTGGGTCGTACTGATATAGCATGAACTAACCCGAATTCCTTTCCTATGGTTGTACCCAAGTGTTACAGCTGTCATCTTGATAAACTAAAGAGATTTTAGATCAATATAGGCCGTCAAGTCTATTTGAAAAGATACAATTGTTTATAACCAAAAATGCTATGAATACATGAAGAAAAAACAATTCCATTTTATGTGTCACAACAAGGTCTAATACTCCAACACGCGCTTCTTCTTCTTCTTTTTTTTAAGAGATGCGTACAACGTTGTACTCCACGCATTTATTTGTTTATATATATTTGCAAATTATAGAGTATTTTTCTATTGTTTACAATTTAATTCACATTGTTTCATAAATCCAAACAAATCTTTAAAATAGCATTAAAAATCGATTTAAATTAAAATAAAATCAGGAGTGCAAGAAAAAGAAGCGCCAATTGTCACAAATTACAGTACAATGACTAATAATAAACAACATTGCAGGCTTGTCCAGTAATCTGGAGAAGTAATATGCAAATATCTCGAAAATAATTGAGACTACAACAAAAATAATAGAGAAATAACTGTTATGTATATATATATATATATATATATATATATATATATATATATATATATATATATATATATATATATATATATGATATATATGAAAGTATAGGGTATCTCAAAAGTAAAAATCTAACGAAGCATGAGCTGTTTTTTGGCGAAACTAAAAATGCCGCAAAAGGAATTGGAAAATTTTATTTTGTCTTGAAGATAGTCGTGGGTGAAAACGCACTGTAACTTTCTTATTTAAAAATGTATTTAAAGATTATTAGAAACCTTTTTTTGATTGTAAATGGAGCACCCTGTACATTTCTACATAAGTTAGAGGTTTTAATTCTTTGTGTAACTGTATACCATACTTTATATTAAAATGAAAAGATAATTTGAAATTTTATCATTAAAAAACGTAGTAGTCTCTGAATACAAACAAAAATAAAAATGTGATATGGCAGATAAACATCAGTTCATACTTAAGCAAATGCAAGTTAAATAATACCCTTTACTTTCATCTGTTCATAGTCCCAACTAAAAATTAGCAACTATTAATTATCAACTAAAAAGTTGAGCATCATTCAATTTCTTAGATTAGTTTTTAATCTCGGCCTAATTCGTGTCTGCTTTCGGATATCTTCGGTTAAAGGAAAAATTGACAAGTACATCAAAATGGGAAAAATAACATTACAAACAAATAAAACTTATTAAAAATATGTGATAAAATAGTGGAAATACTCTAGAAAAAAATTTGTTAAACAATCACACTATTAGAATAGAATATCAATGGACTTTATACCGTTTTGATTGCTCATCCTTAATTTTTAATAATTGTTAAATTTTAAACTATGAGCAACGCATTTTATTCTGTAGTGAAAGAGTTAATTTAGTGGAAATTCTTAGTGTTAGTTGAGGAAGTATGAATCAACCATTATAAGTTTACCCGTTAAGTTTGTATATAATCGTCATATCACCTTCTTTTGTTTTTTTATTCACGTCCTAAAGAGATTTTTAATGACGAAGTCAGTGTGGTATATGGTAAATAGAGAATTAAAACCTTTAACCCAGCATTAAAAATATATAGGGTGTTCCTTTTACAATAAACAAGTTATGAGGTAAAACAATAAAAGAAGCTATTAACAGTCTTTACATATCTTTTAAATAAGAAAGTTACGTGACACTTCAAAAATTGGAAACTTTTGAACTTTACCATGCATCTTCAAAACAAAAGAAAATTTTCCAATTCTGCTTGAGGCATTTTACTTCCCCCAAAAAATAACATATAAGTGCTACATTAGTTTTTTACTAACTTTAATAGTAAACGAGAAATCCAGTAAATATATCGAATTTGGGATACTCAATACACTACACTAAAAAAAACGCATTTTAGGTTTAGTTGCAATTTTGTTTTTTTTTTAGGTTTTAATCAAGGGTCGAATTTGAAGCCCAGTGGAAAACCAGGGTCGTTGAGTACGTAGTATTTCATAATTATATTTGTTTTGTTAATATCTCCGGTTATGAAAAAGATATGAAGTCGCGATTTTCTCCGAGTATTGTTGATTTTAGTCTTGTAATTAACAACATGAAAAGGGATATATCATGGGGTTTGAAATGTATAACATGTGTGACACAGAAAAAGTTTTAAATTTCAACTTCGGACAAATTACGGAAAAAATACTTTTTTTCTAGTCCATCATGATTGTTACACCACCTAGCGATTGTCGTAGGAACTTGAAAATAATTTCTAGCGATTTTTAAGGACCGCTTTGACTATAAATTTTTTTTTCCCGAAGCTGAGCGACTCACGGTTTCTGACATATGGCCGGCGTCCTTTCTTATTTGGCAACCAGGAATATTTTTAACTGTTTATGCCATTAGTTTCGATCTAAGAGTTCATACTTCAGTTGGTTTTGATAAGTATTTTATTTTTAATTTATAAATAAAATGGTAATTATTCGGAATAGTGGAAACACCGAATTTCTGAATTTTTAGATGATTTTTTGTATTCCTCCTATTTTCGGGTCGTAGAACAGAAACATGGAGTTTTTTTTGGAGTCCTTGTTTGGTTTTTCCAAAAAAAAAATCACTTTCACTCATATTATTTGTATTTTCTGACACACACCACGATATTTAATAATTTTTTTAACAAAATTTACATGAAAAACCGCGAAAAAATGGGAATTTTCCATCAAAGTAAGAAGACCGTTGGCTTGTCGTTTTTTTTTTGGTATGTCTAGGATTTAGATCGAAATAGGTGATTTCAGAGACCGGGAATTCGTTGTGTGATTTACTATGCGATATTGCCACGTTGACGTGAATTTTAAATTTCATTAGGATGGAAAAGTTGATAGTTCATTCCAGTATTGTATATTGTATATGTTAAACGTAAACAAATCGTTTAGCGATCTGCGTTGGTCTAAACCCAAGATCAAACCTGAACTGATCTGAAATACCCTGAAATAGATTTCACAAAACAGGTCGGTCCATGCTTGATCTTGGTTTATAGGCCAACGTAGCTTGCTGAATGATCTGTTTATGATTGATATTCCGATTATCTACGTTTACTCACATTTTATACTACAATACTGGAATAACCATATCAAGTTTTCCATCCTAATGAAATTTAAAATTCACGAATCCATGTCAACGTGGCAATATCGCATAGTAAATAACACAACGAATTCTCGGTATATAAAATCAGATGTCATGGACATACCCCAAAGAAAGATAAAACGACAAGCCAACGACCTTCTTATTTTTTAGGAAAAATTCGCGTTTTTCGGTAGTTTTTTATATAAATTCTGTTAGAAAAATTAATAAATACCGTGTTGTGTTTGTGAATTTTACCAGAAGTGGCCAAAATTTAAAGATAGTGATGGGATAATACAAGTTATATGAGTGAAAGTGAACATTTTTTTTGGAAAAACCATGCGACAACGCAAAAAAAAACCTTATATTGTATTATACGACGCGAAAATAAGAAGTATGTAAAAAATCATCAAAAAATTCGATATTTCCACTATTCCGAATAATTACCCATAAAATAAATATTGGTGAATGTGAATTTCGACTGACTTATGTAATGATCGGATATATACATCAAGAAAAAAATTTCAGTATGGCTTCGTATATATTTAATTTAATGGAGCTGCCAACCATATGGTGTGTTATTTTTTTATATCTACGAAATCTATGGTTGCAATTACACTGTTGGCCGCAAACAATACATAAAACAGTTAGTAGTTAAATTACCAATTATTACTTGGTTAGAAATCATTATTAATTTAACTAAAATTTAGTTCTTGTTAAAGTGTGTAATATATTTAAACTACTTTTTTGTCCTGAAAGAGAGGGTGGTAATACTTAAATTTAACATTAACACTACCAATTTTTCTACTACACTTTTACTACAATGGAAGACTGAAATCACTTTGTTTTAGAGAGAAGGAAAAAGCCACAAGAGTGTGATAAATTGACTGATCCAAATCTATTTTTGTTTTGAGACTTATGCTACCTTATGAAATTTAGGAAAAAATTATGATGTCATTTTCTATTTATATTTGTCAGAGGTTACAACTTACAACACAAATGAATGCCGTTCTTCGGACAACTGTCGTGACAAACTACTAAATGTCTGCTGTTTCGTTCCCCAACTGGAATTGCAGCAGCTGTTGGTTGGCGTGCACCCTATTGTATCGTATGTAGTGTATGTTATATAGAGAATATTAGAAAAATAATTTTCGTAAATTTAATCGATGATTCTGCATATCATTTGAAAGATAAAAGTTTCTTACAAACAAAGATCTAAAACCTAACGCCTCATGCAAATAAAAAAGAAACAAAAATATTAAATAACCAATCGAGAAACTATGGATAAGAATTAAAATTTTAAGCGTATTTGACAAATTTTAATTGGTTGTTATTTAACGAATAAAAAAAAATAAACCATTTAAGATTGTTAAAAACAGTTTTTTGGAAATAAAAAAACTGCTCTAGATCCACTAAAAAGGATGTGGCAACGTTGCGAGAATTTTTAATACTCTTATAGTAACGTCAGAGATATACCATTCCTTTCTAATTATAAAAAAAAGCAATAAATCAGATACAATGTAAAAACCTCTTGTTTATAAACGTAAATGCTGAAATCGAGTGAGTAGCAACAAATCAATTTGTGATTTGTACTTTAATAGCCAATAAATTGACAGAGGGATAAAGTGGATCATTTAACTGATTTAGTTTCTTATTTTTTTTTTGCTTTCGAAGAAGTATTACGTGTTTTTTGGTAAACGGATTTATTGAACTATTATAGAGTGTTCACTAGGAGCGGATCCATCCTCTCTCGTTGGGGGGGAGGAGGGTGGTAAGTGATATATATCACAAGAGTACAGTAAAACAAGTGAAAGCAAGGTAAGCATGCAGAGGCAAGTCTATTTTTCTGAATTCGAAGTTCAAGGGGTGGGAAATCCTCCCACCCCTTGGATCCGCACCTGATGATCAGTGCGTGTATTTTGTTTTAATTTAAAATCAAAAATGTATTCTGTAAATATTTAGATTTTTTTTCTTTGGGAGTTATAAGAAAAATGTGCTTTATGTCTCTGAAATACGAGATATAAATTATTTGCTATAACGTATTTTTGCTGCTGCCGACCACATCACTACATAGTATAAAACAAAGTCCCTTTCTCTGTCCCTATGTCCCTTTGTATGCTTAAATCTTTAAAACTACGCACCGGATTTTGATGCGGTTTTTTTCAATAGATAGAGTGATTCAAGAGGAAGGTTTATATGTATAATAACATCCATTAAATAGTGGAGAAATACTGTTATTTTTGAGGTTTCTAATGTGATGTCGTTAATTATCATATTTTTTTCCGCTTACATTGCAAACGCAGGCTGAACCCTACGAGATTTATCAAAATAATGTACTAATTATTTGTACACATTGAAAAGGTCTACAGAAAACTCCGCGATGGTATATGTCTATCTCTCATGGATATCCCACAATAACATTTTTTTGTCATTTACTTTTTACGACAAATAATGGCAAATTTTGAAGCGATTTTAACCAATACAGCATTAATCCTTATCCAATTAAATAGCTTAAATACATTGTTGATTTAATATAGATCTATATAGTCCTTTACAGCACAAGATTTAAATGAATATTTTCGAAGATATTACAGATTTAAAATTGCGGGAAGTAGCGCTTGCGGCGGTACTGGCCGACCGGGGCGGCGGCAGCGTGCCTATAAATAGCGCGTCGGAGGCCGATGTAATAATTGTTGTAAAAATAAAATAAATAGTCACAGTTTTTCTGTAGTGTATTTAGTATCAGCATTGCACCCGTGCGAAGCCGGGGCGGGTCGCTAGTTAGAAATATGTCAGGAGTTTTTTAATGTTTTTGGGAAAACTGGTTAGGACGCTGCCAGGCTTGCAAAGACTTAAATGATTTTGAGCATTTAATTTAATAAAAATAAGTACCATTTGTTTCTTTATATGATACAAATCGTTACGATGTGCAAAATTAGCCCTAGTAATTTTAATTTTGACAATAAAGGGTAAGTTTTCCTTATTATTATTTCTTTTTAGCAAAACAAACTGAATTTGTACAGAAACGTATGAAATGAATATCTAAGAAAACGATAAAAATTAAAATACATTTTATTTGCAAAAAATACCTTAACAGACCAATATTACACATTTTTATAAAAAGTTAAATTCTGCCTTCTTTGTCATTTTGCAGATGAAATCATCTCTAGACCAGGCTGGACTGCTGAGTGTGTATTATTCTCTGGCATACAGTCATATGTCAAAGAATGTCAAATCTTGGGGAAGAGGGTGTGAGGTGAATAGAGTGTTTCTGGCTCAGAAGAGAATACTGAGGTTGATATTCGGTCTTAAGCCGACGGATTCGTGAAGATCCATTTAAAAAAAAAAACAGCATCTTGAATTATTATTCTATTTATATTCTAAAATGTGTTTCATATGTAAAACAAAATGACTCAGAGTTTAAAACTCTTGGTCAGGGTCACAGATATGATACACGAAATTGTAATATTCTTAGTATACCTAAACATAGAACGGCATTCTTTGAGAGATTCCCACATTATACAGGTTGGTTGAAAAGTTTTGAAAGCGAAAATGAAATAATGTGTATTTTTTAATGAAATTAGTTTTTTTATTCAATATAATCTCTCTCAACTTCAACACACTTATTCTAACGATTCTCCAATAATTTTATAGCATTTTTGTAATGATTTTCCGGAAGCTCTGCAAAATAATGTTTCACGGCTGCAATAGTTTCTTTATTCGACGGAAAACGCTTTCCCGAAGAAATTGTTTCAAATTCCTGAAGAGGTAGTAGCCAGAGGGAGCCAAATCTGGTGAATACGGTGGGTGTTCAAGCAATTCGTACTTTAATTCTTTGAATTTAGCTTTCGTCAAACCACTTGTGTGAAGACGTGCATTGTCCTGATAAAAAATGATTTTTTTTTCTGTAAGCCGGGTCTTTTTTCACGAACTTTTTTTATCTAACTGGTCCAAAAAAGTTGCAATAATACTCAGAGTTAATTGTTTTATCTTTTTCAAGATAATTAATCAACAAAATCCGTTTTGAATCCAAAAAAACTGATGCCATAACTTTTTTTGCCGATCGTTCCGACTTGACCTATTTTGAAGCTGAACAACCAGCTTCAGTCCACTGTAAACGTTCTTGTTTCAGTTTAAGATCATGATGGTAAATCCAAGTCCCATCCACAGTTATAAAACGACGCACAAAATCGGTTTTATTTTGCTTAAAGCGCTACAAATTACGCTTACAAATTTGTTTTCGTTTCAATTTTTGTTGAATTGTTGAACGAATGCGGCACTATCTTTCCGAAAAGCTTTTTCATACGTAATTCTTCGTGTAAAATATAGAGTACTCGTTTGTTCGAAATGCCTATGGAACAGCAATTTTACGCTTAGTTGCACTTGGATCTTTACAAACAATAGCATAGACTTGCTCAATGATTTCTGATGTTGTTGCACTATTTGGACGTCCACTACGTGGTTCATCTTCAGCGCTTGTACGACCAGGTTTAAACTTTAAAACCCATCGATACACAGTTGGAAATGAATAAGCAGATTCCTTAAACACTGTCACCATTTTTATATCAATTTCTGTTGCTGATAAATCTTCCAGAACAAAGAATTTTATCACTGCACGATATTCGGTTTTATCCATTGTATAAAAATTCACTGACACGTCAACCTCAATTGGCCTGTAAACAAAGAATGAATTTACAGATAGAAATAAACTTTTGTGTGTGTTCATATAGAAGATGAGATATTAAAATGGCGTATAAATTTTGATTCCTGTACTGGTTAATAGGTGTCGCTTTTAAAACTTTTCAACCAACCTGTAATATCATTGTTCTATTTAACAAATTGCCTGCAAAATTGAAAAACATATCAAACAGTAATAAATTCAAAACATAAATAAAAACATTTATTGTTCAGGGATCATTTTATTCTTTTAATGAATACTTAAGCCTGTAGGGTACACTGACTCTTTTGCTGTGTATCGAGTGATTATCTCGTTGCATCCTTCGCTGACCAGTGCGACGGATTATGTTCTTATCGTTTTCTTTTTTCTTTCCTGTTAGTTACTTTAGCATTCTAGTCTGCGGCTTTTAATTTTTTAATATTAAAATATTAGATTAAGTTTATTTTACATTTTACATATTTTAACAAGTATCTTATAATACCAACTAATAAAACTGTTTTTTGTTTTTCTAGCTTTAAGGTATGTTATTTCTATATTTTTTATTTAATTGTTTACTATTGACGAAACTAATGCTGAAGTATCAGTCTTATGGCCAGTAAATTTTTTCATTTCATTTCAATATTTAATAATGATATAAATGTTCTGACCTGTTTTTTTGTGGAAATAGTTGTACTTTAGATATACATTTTAAGGAACTTCTAGGTTTGATTCTCACTATAGTGTCGCTCTCGATACGATCTCGGTTCGATACATTTTTTTTTAATGAAAAAGAGCTTACGATATCGAAATCTCCGCGAAACAGATAGTGTGAATAAGTTCATTGTTTCTCCTGTAAAAATATTTTACCGGACCGAGAGCGTATCGAGATCGTATCGAGAGCGGCTCTGTAGTGAGAATCTGGCCTTATGTTCAAAATAATGCGATGAATTGTTGGTTAAATTTATGAAAGTTATTTCGTTAACATTCTGTATAATATATATTATATACGTATTATGAAATAAGAGCGAAGTCAGACAGGTGCCAGATGTCATTGGGTTAATGCCCCCTCTCTGCCTAAAATATGTACAGAGTGAGTCAACGATTTAGGTAAAATTTAACAAGAAAATTTAATACTAAATTTTGAAACTTTTTTATTAAGTGTTTTATATTTATGAGATAATTATGTTTAAGAAAAAAAGTCACATTTTCAAACATCCATTCAATCGGAAATATTGTTCTTAATTTAGCGAGAAATACATTCAAATTTACTATCATGGAAGACCAAAAACTAAGTAAAGCCTATCTCTACTAAGCATTAGAAATACAAGCCACAGGGTGTTTAATATTTTGGTTCAAATTTGAAAATTTTTAAGTTAAAATATATCATATAAAAATAACGTAGTAAAACTTAAAAATTCCACTTTAATTGAAACTTGAATAAAAAATATTCAACATGTTTAGTTACGCGGTAGCTTTATCAAGAATGAATACAAATTTTTAAGTCTAGGTAGGATAAACTAACTCTGGATTTTCCAATAATAAACAGGTAATTGAAATGGGTTATTAAAATATGTTGGTAGTTATTTAGGTCTAATTGACAATATAACAAAGAATCGGTATTTTTAAATTTATTTATTTCAAGGGATTCCAACATATCTAATTTAGTGCCTTTATTTTCTATATGTAAAATTTGGAAATTTTGATCGAAATTATGATTGGATTCTATAAAGTGATTTGAATAATGAGAATCTGTTTTTTCTTTAAGAAAATCACTAAAGTGTTCTTTTATTTTTGTTGCAAAACTTCGGCCTGACTGTCCTATATAAAACTTTAGGCAATCTTTACATGTTATTTTATATACACCAGATTTTTTTTTTTTTCTTATTTTTGTTTTGTTGTTTTTTATAATATTGCCAGTTAAATTACTGGTTTTAAAAGCCCCACTAATATTGAACTTTTTTTAGAAATTTTGCGATGCAATTACTTGCTCAACCAAAATATGTACTAGTATAAAATTACTGTATCGCTATATTTTATTTTTTTTAGAAAGCTTAATAATAATTTTCCCACATGGTGCAACATTTTTGCGGGTCAGTGTAAATATTTTCTCATTTTATATCGTTAAAAGTTATCTATATCTTGAAATCTTTTGTCAACTTAATAAGATAATCGCTACGAAACTGTAAATCTTGATACTCGTCTTCTGGAAACATTGTATTTATAACAATAAAACAAAATTAGAGTTTATTCCCCAGAACTCATTTCTAGATGCGTCATTGTTACAAGGGAAATGATTAAAATAGTTGACAAACTTAAATTCGTTTTTACTGCTTTTTAATTGTGAGATCTTCGATTAAGTTATACTATTTTTAACCCAGACCTATTCACACTTGTTTAAAATAGAAAGACATGCTATTTAAATTTCTAGGCATGTAAGCACAAAAAAGTGTTATTTTATTGCCGGTCTTATTTTACCGAAGCGCTATAAGGCTTTGGAAATTCCACATTTTGCTAAAAGAAGTTCTCCAGCGATGCCAACTTTTGGTAATCAGATAATGTTGCTGCCAAAATGAAAAGGTTTATTTTCAAGTTTAAAAATATAGTTACTAAAAGTCATCAATTTCTGAAATACTGTACAGTTTAATTAAAATTATACTTATATGCATGGAAATTATAACGATTTTAATAAAAATATTAGGTATGTTGGTTGTTATATGGTGCTATTTGTCCAGGCTTCTATTTTCTTAGTTTCATACAACGAACAAATTTCTTTTAGGTGCTTAGGAAGCGTGGCTGCCGCGAAGTTCTTGTACGCTTGTAAGCTTTGGCTGATTTAGGTTCCTGATTAAAGACGCTGTAATTGGCGCGCTCTAAATGCCTCCATTTCCTAATTCCTAGTTAGAAATCCTAAATATCGTGCAGTTTCCGCTACAAACTAGGAAAATTAATTATAAAAGTAATAATAATGGCAAAGGGCGGATCACTCCTGAGGTGGTTAAGTTTGGGAGTGCGTGGAAAGAAATTTACCTCTCTTTAAAGACAGACAAACATTTGTTGGAGCACTACAGGGAATTAAAGGCAGGTCATAAAAGGAATATTCAAGACGCCAAGAGAAATTTTAACTCCAATTTCATCCATTTTTCTGAAAATAAAAACAAGACATTTTGGAAAATAACCAATAAAAATATTAATAACAGCAAGAAAACATATGCGACAAAAATATTGTTGTTGATGGTCTGGAGGTTAATGAACCGCAGGATATTGCTGTTTTTTTTTAAAAAGGGCGATGTTACTGCAATGGATAACTACATAAAGATAGCATTGGTGCCAGTGATGTCAAGGGTTTTTGAAAAGGCTTTTAAGTTGAATATTTAGAAAAATACAATATACTCACTTGCAGCCAATATGGCTTTCGCTTAGGTAAATCAACAGAAGATGCTATTTTTCCTTTCTGTCAGAAGGTATTAAGTACCACTCAGCCAAAGTTAAAACTATTGATATATTTTTTGACTTTAAGAAGGCTTTCGACACTATAAACCATTCATTGTTGTTGGATAAACTGAGTAATTGAATTAGAGGACCTGCCTCAAGCTGGATCCAATTTTTTCTTGACAACAAATTCCAATCAGTAGTTTTGGGCGGGGAAACAAATATAATTGAATCCAGGAGGATTGTTGTGATCACTGGCGTTCTTCAGAGCAGTGTTTTAAGTCTTATTTTGTTTCTTATCTATATTAGTGACCTTCCATTGTTTAATAGTAAAAGCTTTATAACACTTTTTGCCGATGACACATCTGGGATAGTTGAAGGTTATGACGAGAATGTTTTGAGTGAAGTTGCGTTTAAATGTGTAAGGCAAATATCAAACTAGTCGGAAAGGAATGGAGTGATATTAAATCCCTTAAAATCTAATTTTATTGTTGTTACCTTTATACGAGTTAAATGTGATTCTGATTTCATATCGCGTATCAAGGGAATAGAACACTTATTTTGGGACGCTCATATTGCTTTACTATGCAACAAGTTGGCTTCCTGAAATTTTTCCATATTACAACTTCAGTTGACATGGAGGTATTGAAGACATTTTATTATGGCTGTGTTTACTTTATAATGGGCTATGTAATTATATGTGGGGGTACCTTTGTGCATATACCGACGTTTTTGATAGCACAGAAGAGGATAATCCGTACCGTATACCACATGATCTCGTGTGAGTCTTGTAGAAGTAAATTTGCTGAAGAGGGATTACTCACAGTTATTGGTATTTATATTCTGTAGAATGCTTTATACATAAAAGCAACTTTGAATTTGTTCGGTAGGTGAGGTGAACTCTTATGAGTGTAGAAGTAGGGATAATTTGTACATTCCCTTTTCTCGGACCAGTTAGCATGCAAGGGATCCACTGATAACCTCTCTGAAGATTCTTAATCATCTATCGGAGGAATTAAGAGCTGCGGACGAAAATCAATAAAAAAAAACTGCGGTTGTTCTTGGCTACTAGGCCATATTACTGTCTTGGTAAGTTCTTTCTCGAAGCTGTTTAACAATGTGTCATTTTTTTAATATGTCTTATATTTTTTTGAGCTAAAGTATTCTGTTTTAAATTATTTTGTATAATTTTAAGCAGATTTGAAAATGATCCTGTTTAGATTTTTGGAAATGAGATCATTATTTGACAACTCCAATACATTGTACTAATATCGAAGGAAATATATGATTTTATTTTGATTTTATTAATGGTCCTTGAAGTTAAACGACTTCTAAAAGAAGGAAGTTCTCAATTCAATGGCTCATATACGTGGGTTTTTTAAGTTTGTACGTCGATAACTTCGGATCGATTTGAATTTTTTAGGGTTTGTCAGGAAGTTGCTACTGTGATCCGGTATAATTTTGGCCGAAATTAGTTCAGTTAAATCCAAGAAGAAAAAAAATTGTCAATTCTGGACGAAACTGCATGGAGGAGTTTTCAGGATCACAAATGGCGGACTGAAAATTTTTAATTTCCTGATTTTATAGAAAATTGATAGTGGGGAGCGTAGAATGAGAATTATTATTTTTTTTAATATGACGGGCAAAAAATTCAAAATAATTTTGCGAATTTTTCAAAAATTAGTATAAGAAGGTTTCGAGCTCGAATCTAAGTTAATTTTTTAAAATTGGTGATTTGTTCAATTTCTTTCAAAATTGGTAAATGGGGGAGTTTTCAGACTACAAAATTTTCTGTTGCTCAATTTATTGTAGTTTACAATAATTCTAGCTAAAACAGATTTTTTTAACAGACTTTAAAAAAGTAGGAGGTGCTCAATTCGATCATTATGCATTTTCAGTTATGTTCAAACAGTTGCCGCGGTGATCCAATAGAATTTTAGTTGAAATAGGTCCAGTAAAATCCAATATGACGGACAAAAAATTAATATTGTTCGATTTTCTCTAAAACTGGTACAAGAGTGTTGGAGATTATAAATCTAAAATTGATTTTTAAAATTTAAATGAAGGTGAAATACAAGCAACTAAATATTTTACATTTTCAGATTTAATTGAAAATTGATATTTTTTTTGGGGGGGGGGGGGGGTTTGTGTAGTAGATTACGATTTAATTTAATTTTTTAAACCTTTCCAAAATGGGTATTGGGTGTTTTTTTTTTGGGGGGGGGGGGTATTAGATTACGAATAAAAAATTAATATCTTAAAACTCTAGATATCGGAATTACTGGTGGAGTTTTAACCTCCTAAAAAAGTGTTAAAGAGGAAAAACCAACTCTATAAATTTTATTTGTAACTGTAATTCTTGAAATTGTTGTCATTACTAATTAAAATAAATAATTACTGTTACGAGATATAAACCAGCTACAATAAAAAGGCAATCACAAATAAAGTCAATTATTATTGGACTGTAGGTACATTATTATTTAGAACTATACTGTTAATATATCATATTTTTTGAAAGTTTTTATATATTTAATCATAAAATTAAAATTTTTAAAAAAGTGCTCACCTTGATTTGTAACACCTCAATTTATTATTATTATTATATCAGCCATAACGCGAATATAATTTGTAATTAATTTTTATTAAGTTTATGAATCAGAACACTAATAATTATTTGCATACCAAGGGCGAATAGTTTTGGTTTTTATAACCTCAATTTATAGTCAATAAATAATTATGAAAAAGACTAATGCTACTCCCAAAAATTGCACTATTAAGTAAAAAGTAAATTAAGGATGTTCAATGGTTATACATTTTTGTCTGGAAACCTCTGCAACTCTTACAGTTGAAGTATCATGGGTTACTTAAAACTGTATTTTTTAATATATCTCATGCCTCCCCTGTCCATGTACCCCCTTTATGACACCACTGAACATCTTTAATTGAATCTAGCATAGCAAATAAGCACCTAACAGTTGGAATTAGGAATTAAAAACATAGGTAAGCTTATTTTTTAGCCATATCTGTTAACAGTTTTTCTCCCTAAAGTTATAGAACATGTTGTTTTTGAGACACCTCCGCTATATATATATATATATATATATATATATATATATATATATATATATATATATATATATATATATATCTTTTATGTCGGTATGTAAACAAATAACTTTGAAAAAAAAAACTGATTTCTATATGTTGTGTTTTTATTAAATTTGGTTCTTTACAATTTATTAGGATTAGTTTTTGAATACTACTTCGATCAAGTGGCTACCTTTATTGGCCAAAGCAAAAAGTGACCTTTCTGCTGCGTTTTCCATTACCTTTTCGAGTATCTCGAGTGGTATAACAATGATTTCAGCACGAATGTTTGCCTGGAGCTCTTCAATGGTTTGAGGCTTGCTGGCGTACACTTTGCTTTTTAAATAATCCTACAAAAAAAAGTCTGAAGCGGTCAAATCTGGAAAGCTGGGTGCCCAATCAATGTCGCCTCTTTTTGACATCAGATGTCCAGGGAATTTGCGTTGCAGAAACTGGATTGTTTGATGTGCAGTGTGGCATGGCGCACCGTCTTGTTAAAACCAGTAACCATCAAGACCTTTTTTACGCATTTGTGGGCAGACATAATGACCCAACATCCACCGATATCGATTTTCGTCGACTGTTTTGTTTTCTTTGAAAAAAAAAAATGTCCTAATGATGGTTTTGGCGCAAACGTCCGCCCAGTCACTTTTCGGTAATGCAATGGCGTTTCGTGGACCTCGTGTGGATTTTCCGTCCCCCAAATGCGGCAGTTTTGCTTATTAACACCGCCAGAGAGTGTGAAATGAGCCTCGTCGGTCATCAAAATTTGCTTCCAAAAATCAGGTTCAGTGTCAACCATTCGAGCGACTGTTTGGCCGTATTTCAAGCGACGTGGACGGTCTGTCGGCATTATTCTTTGTGTTAACTGCGCTTTATATGGAAACAAATGCAAATCATCCTTCAAAATGCGCCGCAAAGTGGTTCCACTGACACCAAAATGCTGAGCGAGGTGACGATACGACACTTTTGGGTTCTGGGCAACGCTTTCTCTTACCGCTTCAACCAGTTCATTGGAACGTCTTGGTCGTTGATGAATGGTATGTTGACGATCTCTCAACAAAATTTGAAACCAAATGACAGATAGTGTTGTCAGAAGGTGCCTGTTGGCCACGATATTTTCGACGATATGCTCGTTGAGTTAGCACAACTGAACGACTATTTTCAATATACATTGTCACTATTTCGGCGCGTTGTTTCGGTGCAAAATGATTCATGGTTAAAACTGTACTGAATTGGCGTTTCAAAAACACGTATAACCAAATCAATCGGTTGGTAAATGTCAAAGTTATTCAATGTTTACATACCGACATAAAAAATGGCGCACCCTATATATATATATATATATATATATATATATATATATATATATATATATATATATATATATATATATATATGGGACAATCCGCGTCAACCAGATCAGAGCTATGACCAAAATTTGAAGCAACCAACAAAATCGATCAATGGCTAGCTTAAAGCGTCTACTTTCAAATGCTGAGTGTACTTTTCAAAAATCCAATACAGCGGCTGGAATCCGTAGAAAAATCGAATGTCTAGCAAAAAAAGCTGGTAAAAATAAAAATTCACAAACCGAACGGGTCGTTTCTGGCTCAGGTTTTAGCTGATGGGCGCCCCTAAAAAGCTGGTGTGGTGAGTTGGCAAAATCTAACATGGCGGATCCAATATGGCGATCAAAATTCCAATACAGAACTCCTGAAAATCAACCGATTTGCCCCAAATTTGGTATACAAAGGCTTTTGGGTTTACCGATTACGAATTCGAGGTTAAGTTTGCCAAATTCAAGATGGTGAATCCAAGATGTCGGACAACATTTTTGAAAACCAACCGATTTGCACAAAATTTGTTATACGGTGGTTTTCGAAGTTGTTAATTACGAATCCAAAATCACATTTTCAAAATCCAAGATGGTGAACCCAATAAAGCAAAAACTCAGTAACCCAGTCTATCTTGGGTTTGTAATCTAGGATTTCGAAAATTCGATCTAGGATTCGTGATTAGTGATCCCAAAAACCCCCACATACCAAATTTGGTGCAGATCGATTGATTTAAAAAAAAAACGTCTGCCATATTAGATCCGTCCATCTTCAATTTTGCAAATCCGACCTCGGATTCGTGATCAGCGACCCTAAAAATGCCCGTATACTAAATTTGATGCAAATCGGTTAATTTTCAAAAATTCGATCACCATATTGGATTTTTGTCCACCACATTGGGATCCGCCATGTTCGATTTTTTCAATCTACCACACCAGCTTTTTACGAGCGTCAATCAGCTAAAATTTGTGCCAAAAACGACGTTGCTTTGATTCGGTTGTCCAATATATATATATATATATATATATATATATATATATATATATATATATATATATATATATATATATATATATATATATATATATATATAAGTATGTATGAATGGTTTGGTTATTCTGGGTTTCAATTCGTTCGTTCAAAAAATTGTTTTCACGATGTTTCGCCAAAATCTCATTGGGCGTTTTCAAAATAAATGTATATATATATATATATATATATATATATATATATATATATATATATATATATATATAGTATATTTCTATGAAAGGTATCCGTAATAGGTAATGAAGACCCTGCATAGATGTATTGAATTGATAATGCATGTTCTTAGACGTGCATGCTGGCAAACTAATTCCTCATTGTCATATAGGTTTCTCCAGCACCACTTAATAAACATAAATACACGCATCGAAAAAAAAGTTAAATGCAGCGAGACTAATCATTTTAATTTTAATTAATTGCGCTTTTTTTATTAAGGAAATCAGGCTACGAAAGAAAAAGACAGACATGGATTATTTCAGACCGAAAGAGCATACCAATTACCATCAATATAAATGATGCATAAAATATCTTAAGGAACTTTCTTTCATGTATGTTTATTATCTTTTTAAAGTGGTTCGAGTACCTACATAATATATCTTCCAAGTTTTTAATGGGTCCTATATTTTATTGACTGGTAAAAGTAATGCGTTGGGAAAAGTGGTCATCAACTGGAACACCCAGTGTGTGTTACCTTTGGTATGCGTATAATATTTTGTTGTGATATGAGTCATACTGGGAGTATTAATAATGTTCTTTTTCGATTGGTTAAGGCTTTGCTAGAAAGGCTGCAATTAATTTTGCGAAATAAGATTTGCTCTATAAGAGCCATAAATTATATGCTGCTATAGGCTATATTTGGATTATGCTAATCTTAATAATTAATGTTATTTGTACAAAGAAAAATAAGTAGTTATACTGTTCAGACATATTATGTTCTTAATTTTTTATCTTAGATTTTCTTGAAAGTTTCTTTGCCTATTTTGCTTATTTATAATTGACTCCATTCATGAGAATATATGCCAGATTGCCACTTAGCCTGGGGAATGAATTACACTTATTTCTGTTTAGGCACGTTATCCATCGAACAACTAGATTGTCGGTTATGTACTTGCAAAGATTTTGATTTTCACAAAACAGTATTGAATGAATGAATGATTGAACAAAAGGTACTGACAACAAAATAGTACTACTTGGGAGATTTTGAACTGCAGGCTTATCTCTCAACTAATAATTACTTATATACCATAACCATGACTTCGCATTGAGCGAATAGTCAACATGAGAGCCCAACAAGAGAGTAAATAGGTCAGAAAATGGAAAATAGAGGCTCAAAAAGACTCGGGGGATGTTGCGGTATCAATGAAATACATGTAGGGTCTAGGAATCGCAGCGTTTTTCCCGAAACTTCGTTTTTCCAATTGGTGGAAAAATATCTCAAGATGTATTTAGCCGATTTCGACAAAATTCAAACCACATATTCTTTATAATATTATGCCGCGTTCATATTTTATAATTATTTAAAACTTAAAATCCTGATAAAAACAAGATTTTTACAAAAAAAATTTGAATTTTTTTCCCCTTTGCTACACCTCGCCTTTTTAAAATTAGGGATTCAACGTATACATAGTGATTCTCTGGGAACTTTATCGATCGACCATAATTAGGAAGAATCTGAAAATTTGACATGGGGAACAGCCGGCTAAAATATTTTCAAGATGAAGGCACTTCCTGTTATACCGGAAGTAGATGTCAGCTTGCTTATTTTAAATGGAACACCCTATATATTATTGCATTTTTGATTTCTACGTAAAATTCTAGACATATTTCACGTATAATGTTCTATATCTAAGTCTCACCGTTTTGGACATATTTAAATTTTTATGTCAAAAATGACGTTTTCAGACCAAAACTTAACTATAAATTTTTCCTATAAGGAAGTCTTTATTCTTTGGGTTAGCTTTCTTGTAGACGAAGATCAACTTTAGTAGTCTTTTTATGATATTTTGAAAATTATTAGTATAGAGTGGTCAAAAAAGAAGAATAAAAATTATATTTAAAAAATCGTCAAAAGGCAATTTTTTCAAATAGAAAGCTCTTATTTATATAATTTTATCGTATTAAGCATTAAAAATAAAGGTAACTTTGTATAAGGTTGTCTATTCCAAAAATTTATAGTTTTCAAAATATGGGCAATTCAACATTTTTGTATTGAAAAAATGCTATACGGCTTTTAAGTTTTGTTATTAGTTGGCCATGACTGCGAGGCGTGGCGAAAATAAAACAATCGAACCCTACAGAATTGTCACTATTTCTTGCCATTTGACATTCATTAATAATAATCATACCGGGGCAATTAAATTACACGCCCGAAAATTATTTAAACTTATTTATTATTTATGTCAAATGTGATAGAGTTATTTCAAGAAAATGCGACACATTCGCGATTCGATATCGGAAGAAACAGAAACCAACACTACCAACTGTTAAAAAGGTTATAAAAAAACTTCAAGAACTTTAGATCTATAAAAGCTAAAAGAAATAGAAATAAACCAGTTGTTAATAAAATAAAGTTAAAAAAATTATTTGAGTAAATGTTCAAATTGACGCCCTTGAACTTCCAAACATTTTTCGCACCTAAGCAGGAACTCTTCATGGGTGGCTCTTCTTATTGAGTGAGGATTAAGTTCTTCAAATGCTATTCTGACGCGCTGCATGCAATCTTCTATAGTGGTTAATGCGGTGTTGTATATTTTATTTTTGATTGTCCCCCAAATAAAAAAAATCAAGTACTGTTAGGTCGGGGAAGCGAGGTGGCCAAAGATGTGGCCCATTCTTGGCTAGCCGTTGATCATAAAACACGTTTTGCAGATGATTGTTAACTAAATAACTATTATGTGGAGGCGCCCCATCATGTTGATAAAATAGTTTTCTGTGATCAGCCAACGGCAAGTTATCTAAATAGTGCACTTCCAAAATTCTCAAGATGTCGAAGTAGCGCTCACCTATATGTTAAAAAACGTATTTTGTATTTAGAAGTCTTCAAAAATGGCTAACTTACCATTCAGATTATCTAGAATTCTAGGGCGACGACGCCGTCATTTCTTATAGCATAATACACGTTAAACTGCCAAGACTCTTGAAAATGTAATTCTCTAAATGTATGTACGTTGGAGTCGCTCCAATAGTGGGAATTGCGTCGATTAAGCGAACCATTTTTTGTGAATTTGGCTTCGTCCGACCATATTATCCCAAAAACCAGCATTTTCTTGTGACCGAAGTAAAATAACTTGGCCGAACTCTACTTTTCGTCGAAAATGAGTGCCTTTTAAATGTTGTACTATGGAATATACATAGGAAAATTGTGTTTCTATAAAGTCCTTAAAACTGATGTTTGAGATAATCCAGACTCTAATGCTACTTGTCTTGTAGATATTGTCGGATATGCGGCGAAATATCCTAAAATTGTAGTTTCAATATTTTCATTATTAACAACTGGTTTATTTCTATTTCTTTTTGCTTTTATGGATCTAAAGTTCTTGAAGTTTTTTTGTAATCCTTTTGGTGGTGTTGGTTTCTGTTTCTGTGGATATCGGATCGCAAATGTATCGCATGTTCTTGAAATAACTCTATCACATTCTCCATAAATAATAAATAAATTTAAATAATCTTCGTGCGTGTAATTTAATCGCTCTGTCATGATTATTATTGATGAATGTCAAATGGCAAGAAATAACGACAATTCTGTAGGGTTTGATTGTTTTATTTTCGCCACGCCTCGCCGTCATGGCCAACTAATAACAAAACTTAAAAGCCTCATAGCATTTTTACAATAGAAAAATGTTGAATTGCCAATATTTTGCAAACTACAAATTTTTGGAATAGAACAATCTTATACAAAGTTACCCTTATTTTTAATGCTTAATATGCAAAATTATAAAAATAGGTGCTTTCTATTTGAAAAAATTGACTTTTGACGATTTTTTAAATACAATTTTTATTCTTCTTTTTTGAGCACTCTGTACTAATAATTTACAAAATATCATAAAAAGACTACTAAAGCCGATCTTCGTCTATAAGAAAACTAACCCAAATCAAATAATAAAGACTTTCTTATAGGAAAAATGTATAGTTAAATTTTGGTCCGCAAACGTCATTTTTGACATAAAAATTTAAATATGTCCAAAACGGTAAAACTTAAGTATAGAACATTATACATAAAATATGTTTGGAATTTTACGTAGAACTCAAAAATGTAATAATATATAGAGTTATTCTATTTAAAATAAGCAAATTGACATCTATTTCCTGTATAACTGGAAGTGCAGCCATCTTTAAAATATTTTAGTCAACTGTCCCCCATGCACGTTGGTACACTGTCAAATTTTCAGATTCTTCCTGATTATAGTTTTCCCACAATCGATCGATAAGGTTACCGGAGAATATCACCCTGTAGCTGCGTCAAAAAAACTGCTATTACCTATTTTTCCGAGCGCCAAGGTGGTGTAACTCTTGGTTGTTGATTTAGTTTTTCGAGAGTGCTGTAATTCGATTTAAACGCACGGGACTTACACCAAATTTTAGAAGATTAATATTGAGTATACTAGAATACTGCAAATATTTTTTTACAGTTACATTTTAACTTGTTACGGCTTTTTTTCATACATTTATCCACCGTTAATTTTCAGGTAGTTAATATTTGTTTTCCACCTTTACTTTAGCCATGCTACTACTGAAAAAATTCTGATCTACCTACCACGAACATTACCTCGGTACGCCACTGCTTAAGTGGATCTAAAGAAAATACTCACTTTTATATGTATCGTTTATTGATTCGAACAAATGATAAACATAACGGACTTTTTATATTCATCAATCAACGGCTAAGCAAGTAAAGATCATAAAATGTTAATGATGTTTGGAATTTCTATGTTTAATTGTTACTCTCCTAAGCTGAGTAAATTTAAACATGCTTTGACTATTTAAGAAGTTAGAGGAATTTTATGCAACGGTCAACAAACTTTCCAGTAAATAAAGAGCCTCAACAAAGTCTTTATGCAAACAGAATAAAATAAGCTTTTAATTGGCAGAATGAATTATTCTCATAAATTTAAATTCTAAGATGGAAGTCAATAAATGCCTAAGAATTTGTTTATTACTGGCTGAATGCAGTGATTGATGGATATAAATAAACAAAGACGGTTGGCGACGGGTCGATCATTATTTGGTTTACGTATTTGTAAAGTTGTTTCAAAAAATTAATAATGGATGTCTATGTAACGGAGTAGTGTTAAATTAACACTTTGTAAGAAATACTGCTATCGATTTCTCAAGTTGTGGCCTTTCACTTTGTATAGTTGTAAAACAAACACTACAAGGTGATGATATGATTTCCTCTTATATTTTACAGTATTCGGTTTTGTGTTTGTGGCTCTAAATTTCCCTGTTTTTTAGTAACTTAAAAGTTATCATTAGTCCGGGAGCCAGGAACGATCCCGTGGCCGATGAATATCCATTAGTGTTTCCGACGTATTTATTGCCGCTCCTCAGGAAATTTGTTATAAATAATTTAAATTTTTTAAGTCACTGTAAATAATAACCTATGATAGTTATAAAAATTTTATCAAAACATATAGATTCTTATTTGAATTACAAATAAAACCTTTTTTGGGTCATTTAAAAATACCAGTTAGATCCAGAGATATTGTAAAATTACCGCAAAAAAGTTATATACAGGGATATTCACCATATACGGCATGGAATATTGCGGCCAAAATACGTGACTCTCAAAAAGTTTTACTTTTCGGATATATGAGGGTATAATATAGTTACTTTTTAAAATTATTTTCATATTATACAGGGTGTCCCAAAAGCTCTGAAAGTATCAAAGTTGTTTTTAAATGGAAGCACTTGTATATTATTGCATTTTTGGATTCTCCGAACAAAATAAGTGCCTATTTTTATAAGGTTTATAGTACCTAAACCTTAAGGGTTTTTAAATAATTTGAATTTTGACAAAATTTAACATAATTTTCACATTTCAAATACTTAAGAAGTATTTCAGTTATCTACTCGAAATTTACAGTGAAGTGTAACAATAAATCATATTTTATATCTTACTTAAAATAAACTTTCTATATTATACAGGGTGTCCAAAAATTAAAACTAATCAAATAAAAATTTTAAGTGGCTATAACTTGATTAATTTAGATAGAACGCTATGTTTTTTCACTTACCCGAAAATGTACCTTTTAAATACCTATCGAATGGTATAAGAGTGTTCTGTAGCTAAGTCTTCGCGTTTTCACAGAATACGCCAAATAATCGTTTTCTGTGCCATTTTGTGTTTTTTGAATAGACGTTCCAATATATCTAGTTGGCTATCGCATTTGGAAATGACAGGTAATTTACAACTATAAAAGTAATAATCAGAAATACCTTTACAAATGTTCAGAAACTTTGAACGCGATTTATAGTCGTCCAACAGGCTATAACAGCAATAATGGTAATAACAAATTGACGATAGCACAAAACAAAAGTTAAATATTTACAGTAGACGTTCGAAATGTCGACCATCCATTTCCAAACACTTACATATTCTTTTTTCGAAACTACTGCTAACTCTGGACAACGTTTGCGGGATTACAGTTTGAAAAGCGTCTCTTATGCATATTTTCATATCTTGTGGTGTTGTTGGGGGCGCATTTTCTGTTTTTTGGATAGATGTTCTAATGTATCTAGTTGCCTATATATAACGTCAGATAATTCATTTAATCTGTCAGTCTGATCTGCAAAGCCTGTTGCTATAATAGCGGTATTATTTTTTGTAACTGTGAAACTTCATTTATTGAATTGAATTATTTGAATATTGGTGTGTTATTGCTTTGTCAAAATGAAGATTTGTAGTTTTAACCAAATTTTAACGATTTAGTACAAAAAGTACCCAAAGTGAAAAGTGTTTTTCACTGTTTTTCGCAAAACTGAGGAAAAATTATGGAAAACGAAGGTGAGAATCGTGTTCTAAGACCTCGAAATAGGGGGAAGTACCGACATTTTTTTAAAAAAGCGTCGTTTTCCTAGATTTCCCATAATGCAAATTTTTACCCAGATAAAATTATGTTCAAATCTATTTTGTCAGTATTTATTTTATTAATCATTTAATAATGAACTCTAAATTGTAACTTTTCTAATATAATAACGTAATAAAAGGTTGTTCAAGCCCAGTCCTGTCCTGTCATCTACTGCACAAGTACAGTATAACCCCTTTGCTTGAGCTTAAAAATGGCTTCTTTCAAAAGTAAAAAAGAAGACAACAAATCAAGAGTTTTCTGAAATTTCGACGGCCTATTCAATAATATTCCATTTGATAGGGTAATAGTAAAACACCCAAAAGGGCTTAGTTTGAAAGTACAAACAGCTTAGCAACAAATCGAAGTATCGTCTCATAAATTTGAAAATTCACCAAATCCAGGGATTTAAATGAAACACTTAAATAAGGCCTAAGTCTCTTTATGTCTTTGTTTTTCGATTGATCGGAACGTGCCTGCAAAATTTCTTTGCAAAAGATGAAAAAATACCGTGTGACAGACAAACACATGGACTGTTGACTAAATAACTCTAGAAAACAGGAAAATGTGTGTTTTATTAGTTAAAATTGTGAGGTTTTACAACAGTGTACAAGATCCGTATTGCATTATCTTCTAAGAATATTTTAAATAAGCAAAAAATGTAGGTTTCTGATTATTAAATGCAATAATGATTTTTTACGGTTGGTTATATTATAACAGTATCACCTAACTACATGCTATGCTAGGTGTAACAAAATATACATTTTAATAACAGCGATATATCTATAGATTATTTTCCCTTCTCTTATAATTTTATTAATTATATTGAAAATGCATTTATTATGAAAAAGACTTAATCTAATGAATCTATTTTCATTAATTAATAAAATAGGTATAATATTCCAGGAAATATTTAGACCTGAGTGAGGACTATGTATGTTGGCGCCCTAAAAAAGAAAAATCTATACTTATAAGAGGCGTTATTCTGACTGACTGATAGCCCATAAGACGTCGATGAAAGGAGGTCTGGAACTTTTTAGTAAATTCTATTTGCTTATTTTTAACATGGAACTATGGCCTATGACAAAAGGTCTAGAAATCGCCAGATTACTCATTTTTCTCATTTTTGTTACACCATGTAGTATGAAAATACTTCTAGAAAATTAGGGAATCTTCTGGTATCGATAAAAAAGGTATATAAAGAGTCCAGATCGGCTTTTGTGGATAGTTTATTAGAGAAGTGTGAGAACTGAAGGTGACAATAAAGAGATTTTGAAATAAGAGAGTGCGTTCAAAAATCGACAGTCCGGAACAATATTAAGGAATTGGGCGTTAGTGAACAACTGTCCGGAAGTTTATAGGAAATGTAGAGGATCATAATGTCACCTAGAGCCTGACAATATGGAAAGGGCCTCCATACAGTTCTATCCTATGATATATCTGGGATGAGTGACTGTTGTCCTGAAGGGAGTGCGAGAGCCGTTTGGCTCAGGCCTAGTATTATAATAACACAATAATAAAACATTGAAATAGAATTATTTTCAAGTAATAATTTATTGTATTCTTTATGTATTTATTAAAAAAATCGTATTCTCAAGGGGAGTGAGAGCATGTGGTAGGGGATAAGCATGGAGGTTTTGTAAAAAGATTTGTATGGTAAATTTTTGTAAAGAGGATAAAAATGAATATAAAAACTAGTAATTAGACATCATGACAAATTAAAAAAGGTTGAATTGCTTCTATACTCTTAACAATATTAATACATTTTTTTGAAATTCTTAGTATTAGTTAACTTGTAATGATTTAATTAAATACCAGGAAAAAAAATAATTAAAAATGAACTAAAAGATATAAGACGGAAACAATATGACAATCTAAAAAGTTAATAACACAAAATAATATTTCTTTAAAAAATATACCACGCGTTTTGTATACAAAGCCTAATAACTTCCTACACTTAATGACTAGGTGTTTAAAAAGCTGGTTCTTAAAAATTAAAAAAATACAGTCATGGTCATGGTCATCAACAGCTTTCCTGTTGTTATTGTAGCCAAATCGAAATATCTCATTTGATTACTGAAGATTTTTCTTTGGTTTAAAAATACCCGCCTTCGACTAAATGCACTGCGATTCAATTGAGGAATAAGTTTATTCCGATAGGTTTGTTACTGACTGTATTGATTGATTTGCTGTAATGTTACGTTTAAAGAAACGAGACACTGATGCTAGCACCTTAGTTTCTTTTACATTAAAAGTGTGACCTGTGCAATGCTGGTGTTCAGATACCGCAGATTGTAAAATTTATTTCTTTTTGTTACTTCTTTTATGTTCCTTAAGCCTAGTGGATATAGACCGCCCTGTTTTATCTGCATACACTTTATCATAAGAGCAAAATTTCAAACATTGTCCAACTTCCTTACATGTGTTGAAAAATTGTCCAAATGTTTGATTTTTGGAGCTATCTGGCAATCTTGTCGGTGGTTCCGTGTATGTAGGTAAGACAACATTGTCCACAGGTGGTACATTTATGATATCTTGTTGAAGAGTTGGGTTTTTATATCTATTAATGGAATGTCTAATATCTTCAGTGTGATATCCGTTGCCTCTCAGATCATTAGTCAGTTTTTCTGTTTCTGATTTCAGTGATTGTTCGTCACATATTGAAAGGGCTGTATGTATCAAAGAGTTTATGACCGATTGTTTTTGAGAAGGATGATGGTGTGACGTTGGATTAAGATATCGATTTGTATGTGTTGGTTTTCTGTACACAGAATGTTCAAATTTGCCATTATCTTGCCTTGGTACTAGTACTAGTACCCATTAAATCAGTTTCCATAGTGAATTTTACGCTAGGATGTTGTTGGTTTAGATGATCCAGGAAATTATGGAGATTATCTTCGCCATGCGGCCAAACTACGAACGTATCATCTACATATCTGCATCAAAATTTAGATTTTAGAGGAGCAGAAGACCAAACATTTTCTACGAAAACTTCCATGAAGATGTTAGCTACCACAGATGACAGGGGAGATCCCATGGCCGCCCCAGAAGTCTGCTTGTAGAAAGTTCCTTGAAAAGTAAAACAAGTGGAAAGCAGACATACTTTAATTAATTCTAATAGGGTGGAGTCTATGTTGTTGTTTCGTAATATGTCCGATATTATCGAAACTGGATCATTTATAGAAACATTTATATACAGGGATTCCACATCAAAACTGACAAATATGCCTCCGGTCTCTAATTGGATGGTTTTTAATCTTTGGACAAAGTGTTCAGAGTTTTTAACAAAGGACTCAGTTTTTTATGTAAACGGATGTAAGAGTTTGGCCAGATATTTACCTATTTTGTAGGTTGGTGAGTCTATTGCACTGACGATTGGACATAGAGGTACATTTCCTTTATGTATTTTAGGCAGTCCGTAGAGGCGTGGAATCTTGGAGCTGCTTGGTTTAACAGCTTTCTTTTCTTATGGAGTGAGGGTGTAACATCAGTTACATTTCCTTTGTCAGCAGGGAGAACTAAGATGGTATTGTGCAATAGATTCACCAACTATCAATAGTGCAGCTTCTAACGGAATTGTTTGGTGAACGAATAATTTTAAGACGATGCGAAATTCCATATTCACTACGTTCGCCTGACCTGACACCTGTTGACTTTTCTCAGTAGGATTATTTAAAGCAAAGAGTTTATGTCAATAAACCGAGAAACATCGGCCATCTAAAGAACTGTATGCAAGTGGCAATCAGGCTCTTAGAGCAAGATGTTTTAAGACCTGTAATGGGAAGGTATTTGCGAGATGTTGTCTTTCGTCAGTAAAGTAAAATAAACTCCATTTAAGATGCCCGTTTCAAAATACAGTGTTCTTGAAAGAAGTTATTAATTTTATAAATCACAGAGGAATTTATTGGTTACCCCGTATAATGGTAAACTCAAGCTATAAAATATTCTGATACGTAATTGCGAAAAGCAGCAATAATAATTATGTTTTATATCCCATATAACTTGTTTAATCAAATAGCAATTTTTAATTTTACAAATTACTGTTATTCCTGGTCACTAACACAGGTTTTCCTTTCTTGAACGAAGATGTCCCGTTAATAAACTCGTAGGATGGTGTCTTTATAAAGATTATTTAAGGGGCATAAACTGGAAAGCAATATTTTAAATACGCCAAGAGTAACGGTCAATAATTTTTGGCAGTTTTTAATGTTCCTTGAAAGTGTTGATTCTTATATATTTTGAGTTGTTGAAACCGAATTCGAACATGATAAACCGTCATGTAAACAGGGAATTTGTTGTTATCATTTAATTGTTTATAACGATATAAAATTGTTAATAAATGTAGTATAGATTTTGAACCCATAATATTTTGTTTAAAATTTAATGACAAATACGACCGCATTTTTAAATCTGAAAAAAGTAAGTGAGGAGCCAAGATATTGCAAAAATAGCATCCAAGTGCAGCATTCTAATAAAATCGAGTGTAATTCGACTTCTAATTAGAATTTTTCATCATATAGTGGCTCATTTTAAGAGAAAAAGTGGAAGTCAAAAATTCTGTTGTTTTTTATTATCTCAATTGTTTATGAAAGAATAGGGGATAGTAGCATAAAGACATCCCTAATAAAAGTTGTATTTCAAGACTGGAGTTTTTATAAATTAAGAATTTTACGCCATTATAAACAATTAAATTAATAAGAAATTTCCTGACCACGTACGATGAAGATTCGAATTCAGCAATATATAAGAATTGACCATATAACTACATGAACCTCAGTTGGTCACGAAGACCCTTGGGCGCCTGCAGTATAAAGTAAAATCAAGAATGAGAAACAAACTATATAAGAATGTCTGTCAAAAAGTACTGTAATGTAGTTGGCAGACATCTGAACCGATTTAAAAATTTTCAAGTCATTTAAAATGTTAATTTAATGTCCTTTTTCAAAAAAAAAGGCGTTTAATTATGAATCGTACTCTTTATCGATTTAGTAGCATTTAGATTAACTATCTTATAAGAGACGTTTTATTTAATAATTGTAAAAAAATATATTTCGCGAGAACAGAATTTAATGTTCACCCTAAGAAATAAATTAAAAAATTATAGATGGATTAATTCTTTTGTGTATTATCATCCATAGAGTTATACTGTTTAAAGCAAAATTACGAGTTGTTAATTGGAATATTTTTAAATCGTAATAAAATTCCAATATTATAAAAAAATCCAAAAATTCCACTGTGAGTGTTCCCAGTTTAAACTAATTTTATTTATTTCTCGAGAATCTCTATATAAATAAGTTTATTAAAAATAGATTTTTTCGTAGATATTCAATATAAATATAATTTATTCCAATTTAAGAAAATAAATTCTGTTTTAGCTTATGTAAATAATATTTTACTATACTTTTTACGAATAGAGAAGACCCTAGAATAAGCTCATTAAAACTCAACCAGTTCTTAGAAATCTTAGTCGTCAATCATTGTTTAGAAGTTAAGACGTATAGTTCTTATGTCTTAAGGTCACTTGTTGAATATCGAAAAAAGTTATTAGAAAAAGTTTTTCTAAATGCAATTTTTAGCTCATACGCAAAATTTCAGTTGTATAAGATAATTTAGTTTTTTTGCCCATTTTTGGTAATTGCACCACTGTTGCAAAATACGACTCAACGCAACCTACATAAAACATCTGAGTTTTAACTTTATCCCAGTTGTTTAAAGTAGCGCCATCTTAAATGTGTGTTTTTCTACAAATTCCAAATAGGGCTATTAAAATTTGGTCACTGTGATGCAAAGTTAATTTGTTATTGACCCTGTACAAGGTCACATAAAATAACTATTTTTGAAAACGTAGTTTGTGTCTAAAAGTAATACACATTAATATTAAGAAAATAGTTTAAGTGAAAAGACTCATCCCACACAGCACTAGACGTCTTATAGACGTCGTTTTTATATCCAGATTATGTCTGAACGTCTTAAGACATAAATAAGGCGTCTTATAGACGTTGTTTTAAAGACGTCCATAAGACGTCTATATACAACGTCTTTAAGATATCTTTTAAAAGTCTCCATACTACATTTTATATGAAAATAAATATAGTTGTGTATAATTTAGTTGATAAAAACTAAAAAGCATTTCCCTCCCTATGAATTTTGTCGCAGTTGGGTAATAAGTTTGCAACGCCGCACAGAACTCAGCTGAATACAAGTTGAGGTTAAAATTTTTGATTGAACGACAAATTTTTAGTAGCCTCACTACGACCTTGGTTAATGGAACTTTTGCGTGATCTTTTTACCAATACTTTGGTGCTTTTTGTCACAGACTGTTTGATGTACCAATAACAATAACAATATGATGCCAGCGAAACTATAACTTTAAAAAACCCGCCTTTTGTTTCTGTCACTGTCATTTTTCAGTTTTGTATTTGTGTTTCGTCATGTCGTTATTCATTTTTAATGTTGTTGGGGTGTCGACTGTGAAAATTTAGCTTTTGAAAGAATTTTATTAAAATAGTTGATTTATCTATGTGCCTCTAAAAATCTTTTTTATTCGTGTTTATGTAATACTTAAGGTAAGATCGAGAATCATATGTACTTAGGAAAAACAGTAACGTTATTTATAGGTTGTGTTACAGGAAATTCCCGAATGCTTTGCCGTTTATATTTTTGTAGTAACTCTATGTTAGAAGTATGAAATGAAATCTTCAAAAATATTATCTATGCGAAAAAGGCTTGCACAGCTCATCCAGACCCGGTCCTAAATATTACAAGAAATATTACTAATGAAGTGGAAGGCGAAATGTTTGTTTATGGAGTGCTCCACTAATGAAACCTGTAAGATTTATTTTGTTCCTGATAATTGATTTATATTTAAAGAACATAGAAAATAGAGTTGTGTTAATTACAAGAAGTAATTTTGTTTAAGGTTTTAGAAATTTCAAAACTGGGAGTACGGATCATTTATGACTTTGTAAAGCGAGCTTGTAAAATTACCATGTATAGTTGATTAGTACGAAAAGGAAAAAGAAAGTTCTACGATTCTAACTTGGTGAGACTTATTATGAGTAAGTTCTGTCTTTCATTATATATATTAACCTTGAAATTGCATAATAAATGCTATAATATTAAAATCAGTTTGTTATTAGGATCTACAGAGACAACAGGACTGGAAAAAGTCAGAAGAATGACGAAATTTCAAGCCAAAGATGGCTGAAAAGGGCATCAGACCAGATTTGTTATTCGACTAAATAAAAATTCTTGTATTTAAAGATTTGTGTACTTTTTATTTCAATAAACTTTTATTTTGTTGATAGTCTACCTTTTAGTTATTTTATCGAAGGGATAAACTAAGGCTTAAATTTGATAGGTTCACTTATAGTTCGAACAGTAGTAGTTCTGAAAATATTTGCTCTTCTACCTCACTTCTTAAATTTCAAATTAGAAAAAGTTTACATTAGGCTTAAGTTATGTATTTTTTTGTATAAAGAGATTATGTTGAACATATTTTTTAAAGCAAATTATTCATGCGGAACTTGTAGTTATTTAAAATGGTAGTGTATATTTTGCTCTTGATTTTTTCTTAATTAAAGTTATTTCTTGGATTTTTGAATAATTACGGTTTGACTTTGTAAACAAGACAAACAAAAAAATTAAAGGGACCCTTTTTAATGTACATAATTTTATTGGTGGAATATGTTGTTTTAATGTTGGGTAGGGACGTCCATAAGACGTTGTAAGCAAACGTCTTAAAGACGTTACCTTTTGTAACATAAGACGTCTATACAACGTCTTATGGACGTCGTTCGTCTTTTATGGACATCCATAAGACGTCCTGAATGTTGAGATCAAACGTCTTATGGACGTCTTTAAGACGTATTTGTGCTATTTGGGATATTGCCTAATTAAAAAATCATAATACAAAAACTAAACGCATTTAAAATTCTAGCTTTTTAATTGATAACAAATTATTTTTGGTATTTTTATATTTATTGCGTTCAATACAAACAATTGTTCTTCTTGTCAAATCTTTAATGGAGTTTCTGATACTAAGGGGTCTTATTTCTAAAATACAATTTCGAATCATCGTTTCCAAATAATCAACATTACGGAAAGGTCTTTGTTTGTAAACTTGTTGTTTTAGGTAACCCTACAACAAAAAATCAAGTGGGGTTAGAGAGGTTAGAGAGAGGGTCAGGAGACACTGAGTACTTGTTTGTCGTATTTATAATGTTTTAGACATAAACTACGTTTCAATTTTATGAAGTTACCTTATATAGGATCAAAAACAAATTAACTTCGCATCACGTGACCAAATTTTAATAGCCCTATTTGGAATTTGTAGAAACAACCACATTCAATATGGCGCTACTTTAAACAAAATATGTCTGAGATGAAGCATTGTCAAAACTAAGAAGTTTTATGTCGGTTGCGTTGTGTTTTATTTTGCAACAGTGGTGCAATTTAAAAAAAATGGTCAAAAATCTAAATTATCTTATACAGCGGAAATTTTGCATATGGGCTAACAATTGCATTTAGAAAGACTTTTTCTAATAAGCTATTAGTAAAAAAAAATCTCATATGATGCGGATTTTACTGGTCAGACTGTATTTATCCAAAATAGGAAAAGTTTCAATTATTGTTTATCGAATTGCGAAAGTGCGCCTCATTTTTGTTGTTGGAAAATATTAACAAATTATACCAAAATTTGTCACCTACCTGAATTTCACCTCTGCAAAATTACATCTTCACAGAATCATGGATAAGAAAGGTTTAGTTTTGTTTAGGAATTTGATATGCACCTTTGAACTTTGTAAAAACTGGCAGTAAAGGAAGACGATGTGCTAGTACGACAGTAGGAAATGATGAAGAAAAATATAGGTAAAATAAAATATTAAATTGAAATGTTAAATGTCAGACAACAAAGAGAAAAAAGTTAAGTAATAATTTCCTTAAAATTCAAGGAATTTTGTTATCGTTTGTGACTATCACCCATATACCTGGTGATTCAGAAAAGATGGGCAATCTCTCGACGGGGTTGTAGATCACATAAAAATAACATCATATGATCATATAATTTAAAAAAAAAAACATTCCCGTGCCGAGATATTCACACTCAAACATCAGACAAGAAATGTAGTTTTCTCAAAATAACTTTTATTCAGCTTAATAAAATGTAATAAAATTTTGATCAAAGTTGTAATAAATCAACACTCTTAGAATGGTTTAACAATTTTTTCTATTACATGTTAGGTGAGCCAAGGGTGCTCTACCTTTCTTCATCACTAAATTTTAAAGCAGGTCAAATTTTTAAAATGTAACATATCTTTTTAAATTTTTTAATTTTTTCTTAGAAAAAAAATGCACTCTTCTTTAATTTCGATAAAATTATTCATCTTCATTGCATCGAATTTGAACAAAATTTCGTAATAAGAATACCTGTTATTTTACTATCATCGGACTAAATTAAGGTAAATGACACAGATTTTTAAGTAATAATACGGGGTTAAACAATCGACATATTTTTTTTAGAAAAAAAAAATCATTTTTATTTAAAATCAACAGATATTCTTATTACGAAACTTCATTTAAATTGGATGCAATGAAATATTCAAATGCATTTATCTCGAAAATGGATAATTTTTTTAATATAAAAGAAGAGTAACATTTTTGTAAAAAAAATAAATTTTAAAAAAATATATGTTACAATTTGAAAATTTGACCGGCTTTAAAATTTGGAGAAAAAAGTTTAAAAAAGGTACAGCACCCCCAGCTCACCTGCCATGTAATAAAAATTGTGTCCAAGGCTGTTTGTTTATTTATGATAACTTTAATCAAAATTTTATTACATCTTATCGAGCGAAACAAAAGGCATTTTGAGAAAACTACATTTCGCACCTTACGTTAGAGGGCGAATATATATCTAGACATGAGGGGACCTTTTTCAAAAAAAATACATGAACATTTCATGTGAACTACACACCGCCTTTTCTGTTTCACCCTGTATAATTAAAATAAATATGTAAAAAGGAAACCTATGATACTTGGCTGTTACAATAAAAAAAGCATTATTATGGTTCGCGACAATATTTTAAAATTGTTACCATATTTTGTCTCAAAATTGATTATATGAATTATTTTAAATACCAAAAATTAAATTTTACTAAAATTAAGGGGCTCTTATAATTATTATTAAATTATAATTATTACAAAGAAATGAAACTTACGTAAAATCTTAAAAAGCACTGCAACGGAACAAAATATCTGCTTAATGACAAAAATCTTAAATTCCACCTGAATGACTGTTTCTTGACCGCGAGCCGCAGGGAACTGAGACCACAAAGATCAGCCAAGCCTTGTCTGCAGCAGGAGTTAAGAACTCAACCACTGGAAATAAGCCTACTTGCTATTTAACATTGAAAGAATGAAAGACGAAACCTACATACGTCTGTAATGAAAAATGCACTTTATAATGCCCAACAAAGTGAGGCCGGTAAACGTTGTACAGTCTTTTGTTTTCGCTCAGTACATAAGAAATATACCATAAAGACAACATAATTCTGGTTGATATTTAATCACTACATAGTATAAAACAAAGTCGCTTTCTCTGTCCCTATGTCCCTTTGTATGCTTAAATCTTTAAAACTACGCACCGGATTTTGATGCGGTTTTTTTCAATAGATAGAGTGATTCAAGAGGAAGGTTTATATGTATAATAACATCCATTAAATAGTGGAGAAATACTGTTATTTTTGAGGTTTCTAATGTGATGTCGTTAACTATCATATTTTTTTCCGCTTACATTGCAAACGCAGGCTGAACCCTACGAGATTTATCAAAATAATGTAGTAATTATTTGTACACATTGAAAAGGTCTACAGAAAACTCCGCGATGGTATATGTCTACCTCTCATGGATATCCCACAATAACATTTTTTTGTCATTTACTTTTTACGACAAATAATGGCAAATTTTGAAGCGATTTTAACCAATACAGCATTAATCCTTATCCAATTAAATAGCTTAAATACATTGTTGATTTAATATAGATCTATATGGTCCTTTACAGCACAAGATTTAAATGAATATTTTCGAAGATATTACAGATTTAAAATTGCGGGAAGTAGCGCTTGCGGCGGTACTGGCCGACCGGGGCGGCGGCAGCGTGCCTATAAATAGCGCGTCGGCGGCCGATGTAATAATTGTTGTAAAAATAAAATAAATAGTCACAGTTTTTCTGTAGTGTATTTAGTATCAGCATTGCACCCGTGCGAAGCCGGGGCGGGTCGCTAGTAATAAATAATAAAGAGAATAGATGAAATATACATGTCTGTAATAAAAACAATCATTGAAATAAGGCTACTTGCTGTTTAATGTTCAAATCGCTGTTTTACGTAATTAGTTGTTTTTACAGAATAACAAATGAAAATTAAATCATTGGAAATAAAGCCACGTTAGCAGTGGCGTAGCGGAGGCATCGCAAAACCACGTTGCGAGGAGGGCCCCACCCACCCAAAAAATTTTTAAAATTCAATTTATTCAATCTCCTATAATCTTGCTACTTTACAATCCATTTAACGCCAGTTGGTATTAGTATCTATACTCACGGTGTGCAGGAAGCAATTTTAAATCGAAGCAAATATCAACGAAATCGGTCTCAACAGAGACTTAGGTACTAATTTGTAATGCTCAAAACTTTTTCGTTTAAAATCCTAGCTGATCGTTTACTCGATATATATATATATATATATATATATATATATATATATATATATATATATATATATTTGAAGTTTTCTCCATTTGAAGCATTGTAAAATTTTTCCCATTTAAAAACATTATAAATTAAATGAAAGCGATTACTCACAATTCAATTGATTGTAGAATTGCGATTTTTGCAGCTTTTTGGACGCGTAAAACAAAAGAAATTATACGTCTTTTGACGGCGCTTTTTTCTTCCTTAACCGTACAAAAAGCTCCAAAACTCGTTCCTCAACAGACAGAAAAAGTCGCGAAAAACTTTAAAAAATTGCGTTCATTTCAAATTTAAATGCTTGTCAAATCTCGAAATTTAGAGCTTTACGTGCAATTCATATTCTCAGTGCCAGCGTTGAGAATTATTTATTTATTTATTTATTTACGGGATGTCCCCATTTTCAAATATTTACAATAAAAATAAAATGCCCTAACCATCATAAATAGTAACTAATAAATCACTTAAAGTAAATAATAAACTAACAAACTCAAAAACCTAAGCATTCTTAAAAACAGAAATATAAACTTTATAAAGAGTGTTTTTATAGAGGAATAGAACTTTTAAAAGGAATAAAACAAAGATGAATTTTTTAAATTGACATGAAATTTACTTTATTCGAAAGATAACCTTCTGGCACTATAATTAAATATGACTTCTGGCTCGGACATAGTCTAATCTGGAGGTCCAATTTTCGATGACTTTTTCCAACATTTGTGGCCGTATATCGGCAATAACGCGGCGAATGTTGTCCTCCAAGTGATCAATCGTTTCGGGCTTATCGGCGTAGACTAGCGACTTCACATATCTCCACAGAAAATAGTCTAGCGGCGTTAAGTCGCACGATCTTGGAGGCCAATTCACGGGTCGGAAACGAAAAAGTCAGTAATCATGGCTCTGTAGCGGTCACCATTGACTGTAACGTTCTGACCAGCATCGTTTTTAAAGAAGTACGGACCAATGACTCCACCAGCCCATAAAGCACACCAAACAGTCAGTTTTTCTGGATGTAACGGTGTCTCAACATACACTTGAGGATTATCTTCACTCCAAATACGGCAGTTTTGTTTATTGACGTATCCATTCAAACAAAAGTGAGCTTCATCGCTAAACAAAATTCGCTTATGAAAGTCGGGATCAACGTCAATCTTGTTTTGGGCCCATTCACCAAATCTCCGCCTTGCTAGGTGATCGTGTGGTTTCAATTTTTGCACGAGTTGGATTTTGTAAGCACGCAAACCAAGATCTTTCCGCAAAATCTTCCATAAAGTGAATGGACACATATCCAATTCCTGTGCACGATGGCGGATAGACTGATTTGGGTCTTCCTCTGCGCTATGCTCTACAGCAGCAATGACTTCTTCTGTACGCACTGTACGACGTCTCTGTGGATGCGTATTATCATTTAGAGTAAACGTGGTGCGAAAACGTTCCATAGTTAATCGAATTAATTGCTCTGATGGACGATTATGTTGACCGTAAAATGGACGTAGTGCGCGATACGTATTTCGAACAGAACCATGATTTTCATTTTCAAAATAAATTTGCACAATTTGGAAGCGTTGTTCAGGCATCAGTCTATTCATGTTGAAATGCCAAACCAAACTAAACATAAATCACTTGACAGCTGACAAAATGGCCGCCAGTTAAAAAAAGTGTTGCCAACTTAAAGTTCTATATCTCTATAAGACACACCCTTTACATTGTTATTCCCTTAACATTAAAAAATATTAAGATAAATCATGTTCTATTCCTAATAAATTCAGTCAGACACTGCTTAAATTTTGCAAATCCAACATCAATCAGATCGAAGTTCTGGTTAAACTCATTGCTTAGTGTGTGAAATCTATTAATAGGAGAAAATTTACCATAATTCGTATGTTCTACTGAAAATAGTTGAATATTTAGAAGAATTCGGCTGTTGCATCTAAAGTTAATCAGATCCAATAAATCAGAGCAATCAATACTGTCATTAAGTGTTTATAAATAAAAATTAAACCACTTAGTTCTGTAGTCTTCTAGGGAAGGGACGTTTAATCGTGACCTCAGATCTACCATGGATAAATTTTGTAAGTTCAATCTATAAGCACAGGTTCTAAGAAATTTGTTTTGAATCCTTTCCAAGGTGTAAATGTGATTAAAATAATAGGGTAACCATGCTATAGATGAATATGATACGATACTACGGATAAGAGTAAGATACAGAATTCTAAATGTAGATATTGAAAATTCTCGTGAATTTCTAGTAATATAACCAAGACTGCGGAAAGCTTTACTAGCTAGATCATTGATGTGGAGAATAAATGACAATGAACTGTCAAATCACACCCCCTAATCTCAGTCACTCTTGATAGAAGATTTGTGTTAATTTGGTAATCGAAAGCAATAGCATTCTCAGATTTAGTGAAAGATACAACAAAGCACTTGTCCTTATTAAGATGTAAGCCATTGGAAAGAGACCAATCAAAAAGTGAATTTAAATCTTCTTGGATTTTAACACAATCATCCAAGTTTGAAATTGTAAGAAAGAGCTTAAGATCGTCGGCAAATAACAAGAATTTGCAAGACCTTACTATTTCATGTATGTCATTAAATAAATAAGTTAAAAAGAGGGGGGCCCATATGTGAACCTTGTGGGACCCCTGATGTAACCAAAATAGGAATTGATAGTGACCCCCTTATATAGACAAACTGAACCCTATCATCAAGGTAACCACTCAGCCATGAAAGGAACCACTCAAGAAAACCATAACACCTTAACTTCAAAACAAGCAATGAATGAATGACTGTGTCAAAGTCCTTCGAGAAGTCTCTATAGATAAAATCAACCTGATGACCATTCTCGAAAGCCCTGGCAATATAGTTCTAATACAGGACCAGATTTGTAGAAGTAGTTTTGCCCTGTCTGAACCCATGCTGTTCTTTGACTAACAGATTTTTACAATGCCAAGTAAGATATTTATTTAGAATTAGCTCAAAGAGTTTGGGGATAGCAGACAACATGACCACCGGTCTGTAGTTTTTTACATTATCTGTATCTCCAATTTTGTACACAGGAGTTATAAAACTGTCGCGTCATTTATTAGGAAAAGTTTGTAATTTTGAAGACAAGTTGAATAGGGTTTGTAAGGGTTTGGATAAACTGTAAACACATCCTTTCAAAAAATATGTGGGAATATTGTCAGGGCCGTAATTTAGTTTATCTTTGAGAGTACCGGTGGATTCAAAGACCTCAGAGAGTTTAATTACTTCAAATGATGTCTGTAGATTCACTAAAATATACTGATGAAGAAACTATGTGGAACAAGATGGTCATCTAGACACGATATTATCTACGCTTGTTTATTTTTAATAGTTTTCTACCGCTCTGGGGTATATTAAGATGTTCGTTTATACTCTTTAAGATAGCATCAAGTTCTGCGGGTAATACCTTGCGAATATTTTATGATATGTGAATTTTAAGTAGACAGTTGTTTTCTGTGCATTTTGCTCTCGGTTCGTTACAGCTTCACTGATGAGACCATTAGGTGGTCGAAACTAGTATGGCGAGAGAACCAGAGTGGAATTCGCAGAAAATATACTGTCTGCCTCCCTTTCGTAACGGTCGTAAGGAGAATAAAATAACTTTTTCAAATACAAAGACCGTGAAATTGTTTATTTTTAATAGTTTTCTACCGCTCCCGGGTATATTCAGATGTTCGTTTATACTGTTTAAGATAACAGTCCGGCATCAAGTTCTGCGGGTAATATCCCGCCGATATTTTACGATGTGGGAATTTTAAGACGACAGTTCTTTCCTATGCATTTTGTTTTAGGTTCGTTACAGCTCCACTTATAGGAATATTAGGTGATCGAACTAGTATGGAGAGAGAACCAGAGTTGAATTCGCAGAGAATATACTGTCTGCCTCCCTTTCTTAACGGTCGTAAGAAGAATAAAATAACTTTTGAAAATTCATAGATCGTGAAATGGTTTATTTTGAATATATATATATATATATATATATATATATATATATATATACATATATATATACATATATATATATATATATATATATATATATATATATATATATATATATATATATATATATATATATATATATATAGTATAGGAATTAATTTTTCTTGAACCATTAAATATATTTTTAGTTGGTTATTTTCTTGGGAATATGGTTCATTTTTATATTGAAACTACATATATAAAGTAGTCATACTTATTGTGTATATATATTTTTATTTTTCAGGACGTTTCGATTCTTTCGAATCTTTTTCAACTGACGGTTTCGGCGGATGCTACAAAAATGTACATTTTTAATATTATTATATATGGAATAAGAGGTTTAAAAACTTACCATTAAGAACAGAGATTTTTGTTTTAAACAAAAATTAATTACATCACAAACAAATTATAATCACTCACTCTTTTGTGTATTCACTTTTCAAAAATATTTTTAAAAGGCCAGTTAGAAGAATGGACACTATATTTTTAACCCTATAACTGCCTTGACTTGACTGAATGTGGAACCCAGATGGTGTATGTTTTAGGTACTTTAAGTGGCGTAAAAAGTTTGGGTCTTTTAATTGAAGAGATATCTTTCTGAAAAAATATCGTGATTCAATTTAGGTATTTATGTCCATTTAGTCCAAATATGACAAAAAAAAATATTACAGCCCTAAAAAAACACGAAAGGAAACACAAGCACACCTTTAATTATGAAAATACAAAAATCTTGAAAACTGAAACTAACAAAGGAAAACGAGAATTTTACGAAATGATTGCAATAAAAAAAAATCCGAACGCCGTAAACGATAAAACAGACATCAATAATCTAAATTAAATTTATTTCAACATATTAAAATAAACCAATATAAGGGAATTTCTAAAATAAATAAAACAATAAATAAGAATAATTCTCCGCTTTCAATTCTCCTAAATTGAATCACGATATTTTTTCAGAAAGTTATCACTTCAATTAAAAGACCTAAACTTTTTACGCCACTTAAAGTACCTAAAACATACACCATCTGGGTTCCACATTAAGTCAAGTCAAGGCAGTTATAGGGTTAAAAATATAGTGTCCATTCTTCTAACTGGACTTTAAAAATACTTTTGAAAAGTGAATACACAAAAGAGTGAGTGATTATAATTGGTTTGTGATGTAATTAATTTTTGTTTAAAATAAAAATCTCTGTTCTTAATGGTAAGTTTTTAAACCTCTTATTCCATATATAATAATATTAAAAATGTACATTTTTGTAGCATCCGCCGAGACCGTCAGTTGAAAAAGATTCGAAACGTCCTGAAAAATAGAAATATATATATACAATAAATATGACTACTTTATATATGTAGTTTCAATATAAAAATGAACCATATTCCCAAGAAAATAACCAACTAAATATATATATATATATATATATATATATATATATATATATATATATATATATATATATATATATATATACAAGTGTGTGTGTGTGTGTATGTTAATGGAAATTGAGTGGCATACTGATCAATAGCAACGAACAACCGAAACTGCTGGGTCTAGAAGCATGACATTTTGCAGAAAGATTTCTTAAATGAAGTAAGTGGATATTAAGAAAGGATTTTTGGAAATTTATCCCTTAAGGGGATAAAATAGTGGATGAAAGTTCTTCGTCTTGGGAGTTGGAAATGTAAGAATTAGTATAAAGGCTTACAGTTAGAAAAAAATGTTTACTATATCATTCTTTTTTAAAAATGGTCTTATGGAAGGCACTGCACCAGTATTTAAACTTTCCCTTCCAGTCGCATGTAGCGCTGCCAGTATCAAGTTAAGCATTCTTCTTCAAGCAGCAGCTAAACTATTCCGTTAGTTCAGGTTAGAACACAATCGTGGTGTCTATCACAAAATAGAAAACTATCTGAAACAGTAGACTGTGGTTGGAAGTTTTCAGCGCCACTCTTGATTGGGAGTCCAAACTTCCAGTAGTGGATGGAGGAAATATTCATTTAATTATTTTCTGTTATGGTTGGTACTTTTAGAAATATTTATGAAATTATTTATAAATGTGACATATTTGAATAAAAATGAAAATATTACACAATTTTTCATTATTATACTAAAAGTAAAATAATGGATTTAAACAAAGTCACAAATAAAAGGAACAAATGTATTTACTTTAGGATTGAGTCTAGAATATAATTTCAAATTCAAAGTAAAAAAACAACTTATACTACAGTATCCTTACACTTACATAAAAAATACTTATACGAAATATTATAGACAAACAAATGCAACCTTAAAGACTTTACATAAATTCGACTAAAATTAAGGCTATGTTACAGTAGCGTAACTAAAAGTATGTGCGGCCCTTCCCCCCCCCCAGATTTTTGAATGCACTCTACTATTTTGCACCAGTGGTGAACTTTCGTATTTATTTATTGATTTTCGTCAAGGGACTTGAGCGCGCCCCTAAATTAACTGCGCCAGTCTCACTGTGGGGTTGTTATTTACGCCACTCGCAATGTACTACAAGAAGGATACGTTACAGATAAATACAATTAGAATATACAGTAACTAAAGAACAGTCTTTTTTTTTCCAATAAAATTATAATACACTGTTTACTAGATTGCTTAAGACTGTAAATAACCTACAAATTTTAAAAAAGAGCTCATAGGTATTTTTGAGAATAGTAAAAAAAGTGCACTACATAAAAAAATACAATGAAGTTAGATAAACATAATACCAAAATTTTAAAGACCCAACCCAATTGTACATTTCTCGGGCTAATTTTGGATCTTTTAATTTTACTTATCTATTTTTTATAGGCGTTTAACTTAACGGGGTCAATCAAGTTTTTATTCAGTTTCATTTCTAAAAATTTAGTAAACTTTTCATCCTTCCCTTCAGATTAATTCTTCTGCACCAAAAATGTAAACAATATTTAATAATTAGCTTTATTAATATTTTTTGGTATTGGAGTGATTGCTACAGTTTATTAAAGAAAAATGTAACCGTTAAGATAAAATATTTTCTAATAATAAAGAAATGTTTGTAAACTGACACAATAGCGGTATTATTTCAATTTCAATTTATTCATCAGTATCATGTTTTACAACATTTACATTCATCAGTATATAAAATAAAAAACACAACAAATACATTTACATTTAAAATCTTAATTATATATATTACATATGAAACTTAGGCTAAGCCTAGTTTAAAAATTATGATTAAAATTTGTAATGAATAAATTCGTCAAAACCATAAAATGCATTCTGGATTAAGATTTGTTTTATTGTATATTTAAAAGGATTATCTGGAAGCTCTCTCAATGACAGAGGCAAAACATTAAAGAATTTTATCGCCAGGCAACCAGGCCCATTCCGACACCTTTCCAGGCGAAAATATGCTGGCACCAAATTATCCTTGTGCCTCGTGTCCCAGCTGTGGACCCCACTGTGCGTTTTGAAAAAAAAATCTAGAAATAGAATGAGTGACTAAAAAATTAAAATAAATTTCTGGAAATGCCAAACGGCTTTTATCATATTTTCTAGCCTGAATAAAATCTAAATCGAACAGTTGATCCCTCAATGACATGTTCTTAATACACTCAACACAACTCATTTTTTTAAATATTTTTACAAGAAATCCGGAGATATAATCAATTGTACATTTGGCTATTTTTGAACGACCTGGGATTATTTCAGCAGAGGGACTGTCAGCCCACTTCGAGCGATGGTTGGAAGTAACTTAAGCCATCTAAAATGTCGCATATTAAAAATTCTTTTAAATTAGTCCTTCATTTTCATCTTCTTCACAGTTTGCTCCCGGTAAATGTTTAGACATAATATTGTTGACAATTAGGCCCTTGAAAGATGTTATAAAATGAGACACATTTGGGACATTCTCTCTGCCACTATATCCTATAATACAACTAAAAAAATTTTCTAAAGCATTTTGCTGAATAACTCAAGTTAAAATATATTTTTTTGGATGAAGGCGTAATATTTTCTGTGTCAGATATATAAATCCTTTTAATGTATGAATAAGATTTTTAATTAAAGGCACTACTACAAACCCTTTTTTTTAGCACAGTAAAATTTCATTGTATTGAGAATATGAATTGCTTCATACCAAAATGAAATATGACCGGACTATAAAGTAAAAGCTGCTATGAGAGGTTTCCCAGGAAGGCTAAATTTTTAACTTGAATTGAGACTATCAAATAGCTTGTTCAAAAAAATAATTCAATCAGCTGTATCCATCCACTGCATCTCTGTCAAGATTTATTCGGGATCCTGCAATAATAAATCATGTAATATTAGCACTTTGAGGATAAAATTCAGTTTTAAAATTTAAATTCTTGTTCAATTATAGTACGCAGCCCAAGATAAATAAATAAGAAATACCTCAGGTAAAAAGCTTCTTTATTAACGCACCAACTTGATAACTAAATACCTACATGCAACAGTTGACCTTCATTTTTTAAATTTTATCCCTAACGACATAATGGTCTGTTAATTTTGGACAAATTCTAACATTTTGATCTTCAGTGTCCAACCGATTAAACTGTTCAATATACTTCCATTCGGTTATGCAGCCCCTTTCTCCCAATTCCTTCTTTCAGAATTCTTGATCTCATGTTTTTGTGACCTAAAAATATACATTATTCTGTTATATTTAAATTAATACATAAATGTTCTTTCTATAACATATTTTTCTAAAAAATGGGAACACTACTAAATAATACTCAAAGTTTAAAATTATGACAACAAAATATTACTGTACTATATTATGGTTATAGTAATTTTTATATTCATCAAAAAAATATACTTTATTATTTATAATAAACAAAAAACTCATAACAAAAATCCTGAAAGACTATCTATCTGTGATCTATTAAGGGAATTTTATTTATGGATAGCCTTTAAACTGAGGATGCCATAACTAATTAGAAAAATAAGTTATTGCGATTAAATTAAATTGAAAGAAAAAATATTTTAATTACATTCCATAAACATTTTTATTTCTTTAAAATGGTAGAAAAGAAAATAAATACATTGTTTTGTATCATCAGAAAATATAATATAAATAATTTTTAATAATACGAAATAAATAACATTGGTTAATTACCTATCTTTTAAAATGGCAGGTAAAAACAAATTTACAGTGCTGGTTTTACGTGTTATAAATTTATGTAAATTTAGGAGATCTTTTAAAAAATACTAGAAACTATAAATATTAAGAACTTACCAGAAAACATAGCAAAACTTTCTTGCACTACGAACACAAATTTGACTTATAAAACTGGACTGCACGTTGTAAATAATTTGTGCACCCCCCCCCCCCCCCGCTCGACGCCATTACGTGCAAATATTCGTATGGCAGGATTGAATTCCCGGCTAGTTTCTTATATTGGCATGAATGTGTCGTGAATAAATGTCAATTCTTTTATTCTAAATAACAGCTTTAGACAATAATTATCTTTTTCTACAGAGTATATCTAAAGCCATAAATCGTTCATCCTCGTTTTAAGTGAAGGTGAAAGGTTAATTAAAAATATTCAATAAAAAAAGACCGAGATAATGAAGTGTTTTTGTAAAACAATATATTTAACTTGAATTTCTCACGTTTTAGTTTTCTCAGAATTACAATTTTTCAGTTCAAAGCAATTCCTTTAAACTTCTTTGCAATGTGAACTACAGGCGCGGATACAAGGGGTGGGGCGATCGTCCCTTCCCCCTCCCAAGATTTTTGAGTTTAGGGAAAAGACCCGAATCTGCCTCTTACACTAGGAATGTATATGTTGCTGACATCTCTCGCCCCCCCGTTGACAACTAGTTTTTTTCTTACGATCTCCTCCCCAGGAGCTTTGAGTTCAGAAAAATATCCCCGATTCTGCCTCTTATACTAGAAATGTGTATGCTGCTGGCATCTCTACACCCCCCCCCCCCCCCCCCCGTCAATAACTTGTTTTTTCTAACGATCGCCCCTCCCCCCTAAGAGCTACGAATTCAAAAAACAGACCCGACCCTGCCTTTTACACTAAAAATGGGAATATTTCTGGCGTTTCCGTTCCCGTTGACAACAAAAAAAAAAGAGAGGCTGGATCCGCCCCTGGTGAACTATGGCCCAAAAATTAATCTAGACCAACTTTATTTTTTAAATATCTGTTTTGAAAAGATCGTGGGAATCAAGTGTATATTTTTGTAAATGACGTTAGTATAATTTACATCCCTCTTTGGACGTAGAGAGTACAAAGTTACAAAAAAAGTATTAAGGTATTTATTTTTGAAAATTTTATATCATAAACTACCAACCATGTATACTGTTTAATTTCAAAAAAATAAAATGGATCACAGATTGAAATTGAGCTGTCAGACCCAAAATGTCCGTAGAAAACTCATCGCCATATTGGTGAAAGTAACGTTTTAGCACGTCAAATTAACCGTCAAAAGTCAAAAAATAGTGTCATTGTTGTTATTATGGTAAAGTTATTGATTGTCATAAAATTTTTGTTTTTCGCTGGATTAAATTTATTTTACGAGACATGATTTTAGAGAAGAAGTATGCATGCGCCAAAGGCGAACAACCGATATAAGTATCGCGTGAGCCTTCTCTTTCGAATGCGGCGCTTCCCGTGTCTATCGGCAAATCAGTCTGGCCGTGGCCTTCGATTGTATAAGAGCAGTTATTTTTTTGCTAAAAAAATGATAATTTCACAGGAAATTTACAAAAATCGCTACTTAAGTTTATCTTTTATTTGTTGGATTTTTTCTTAGATTCAAACACGATGAAAGACAAATTTTGCCACGGTTTCAATAGATTTACTTTCAACTGTTCATGATAATTAGATCCGAGTTAAACTTTAAACTTTTTAGTCACTTTTAGCCGTATATGTTTAGAGGGTGTCCCCAGAACAAGAAAGTTAGGGAGTGTCTTAAAAGCAAAGAAATGTGTCGACTAATTTTTGCTTCTAAAGTAATGGACCCGATTATTTACTTTGCAATACAACTATGGGTGCCAATCATCATCACATCACATTTTGATTTTGGTACGTAACTATTCTGGAAGTTTTATTTGGTTATGTAATAAGAAGAAAAATCGAATCGAATAAACAATTTCAGTAGAAAATATTCGGTCAAATTCTTGTTAATCCCAGAAAAAGACAGTTGTTAATCTCTGTTCAATAATTATTTAAATAATAACAACTATTCAATTTTAGACTAATACAGCTCTGTGTATTTACGCCCTCTATTTCTCTGTAACTAAATTCCTTGTTGATAAATGTAAGCAAATCATCGTGATCTACTTTACCGATTAAAAATTTCTTTTTTTAATCTTCATGTTTGGTCAATTTATTTGACATATGAGAATTGCCAATTTTACCCAACACCGAAGTAATTTTCTTATTGAAGTTATTAAAAAATAATTTTCATTTGAAATTTAGGTGAAAACTAATAAACTTATGTAATTTAAATTATTTGTTGTTAATAAAATGTGTAAAATAAACTGTTTACGATTTTAAAGAACGAGGGTTTTGGTGCCGCCATGTGAGATTGAAGTTGTTTGCAAACATTATATTAACATTTGTGGAAAAATATAGTGTCGATTAGAAATACGTGATTGTATCCTAATTTTACATGTAAAATAGTAAAAGTATGTATTAAAGATGTGATTTTTGAAGTTACTTCAGTTTTGTAGGTTTAAGTTAAATTTCAAACATGGGGACTCAAAGTGTTTCTGGAGACTCTGAGTTTTCTGCATTGCAATTTGAAAAACTTCTGACTAATTTAAAAGACTCTCAAGAAAGCATAAATCATTGTTGTCAATGGTGTCTTTCAAATAGACAACACTATAAAAAAATTGTTAATTCGTGGCTAAATGTTATTAAACGAGTTAAGGTTGAACAGAGACTAACATTATTCTATTTGGCTAATGATGTAGTACAGTATTCAAAAAGAAGAAATTATGATTATGTGGAAACTTGGGGAACTGCAATACAAAAAGCCACAACTCTGGTCAGGTAAATTAAATTTTTATATTCTAAAAATCTTAAGTACTTAAATCAGTGAATTGTGTTTCTGCAGAATTTAAAATCAACAGAAATCAGTATATTTAGTTTTAGTATAAAATAGTAAACCTGTAATATTTCAACAAGAACTCTGTTAATAAAAAATATTTTAATATTTATTGGAACTTTAGTTTAAATATAATTTTGATGTAAAGTTATTTATTTAACCAATGGTGATTTTTATATTTTCAGGTATATTTTAATTGTAGTTATTGTTTACAATCCCATCACAACTAGGAAGATTGCTACATCAAAATTTGTATCATTTTAAATGCTTAGTTTTCAAATTTTTTTATAAACAGTAGTCAACACTGTTTCAGGATAGGTTTTTTTTTTAAATGGATTATTTAGAAATCTGTAATTTCTAGATTATTTTCTGACATGAAAATAATAAATATCGTTTTTGTATAAATACAAAGAATATTTCTCATTTCTTTCTGTTTACTCACTTTTCAAGATGCACATCACATTTTTATGTAGCTGTGAGTCAGTATAATATGTATAAATTAGATCACAGTCCACATGGTTTTAAAATACATGAGAAACAGCATTTTTAATGGTTTAATAAATTTCTTGTAAAGATCAACTAATAGTTATTATCAATAGATTAAATTGTTATAGCAAATATAGAAAAATTATTTTTGGATGTATTTATGAAATGCATTTACAAATGGGTTTATTATTTTAAATGCAACCTATTGTTATAGCTATAGTATTGCCAGGTACAACATTTTATAGTTTAATAATACAGAACCTATTCAGGTCTCAGTAACTTCCCTAATAAAATATGAATTTTTAAGCATTGGATCTAAATAAGTTTTCTTTAATAATATTTTTTATCAGGGATGAAAGAGTTAAACACAAAATTTTAAGAATATTTAAAATATGGGAACAAAGAGGTGTTTATGGCGAAGAATTTATATCAGACTTATGTGGACTTATAAGTATACAACCCACTGGGCCTAAGAGTGATGAACCACATGAATTTCAGGTAAAAAATGTCATTTCATATTAATTACAAACACATCGATTATTTTTGTTTTTTTATGTTTTTATTTTATATTTTTCTTTTACAAAATGAAGTTAAAATTAATATTTAAAAAAAAGGCACATTCTAGTATTAGGTAGGAACCACATATAGATTTTTAAAATTTTATTTTTTAATTTTTTTCTAGCCAAGTTATGTAATAAATAAAATCAAGAACTGTGCTAATTTAGAAAAGGATACAGATGCTAAATTAAAAGTACTAAAGGAACATAATCCCAAAATTCAGATAACTGAAGGACTGATAAACTCCCTGAAGGGTAAGACTAGTAAAATAAACTGATTCCTGAATAAAACATTTTTTGATATGAAAAGAGATATTATAATAGTCTACATTTTTAACATAAATCATTAAAAAATTTTCAATATTCATTTACTTATCATTATATTCAAGATAATTTTTTAAGATGAAAAAGAAAAAACAATTTTCAAGATATCTCTAACTACTAATTATTCATTCTAACCTATAGTACGAGTAATTTTACATTGTTTTAATTGTAAAATAGTTGATGTCAGACATAGGTCTCAAAATTTAATATTTACCTAGACAGAAAAAAATATAGTCTCTGTAAACAATAATTACATAGAGGTTTTTTATTATGTTTTATATTATTCTAGATCGTGCTAATGTTGATGATGTTGAAAAAGAAGTTGATGTATATGTACAGCACATGGAAGATTACATAAATGCTTTAAAATTAGAAATTAAAAATCGAATAGCGTTAATTACAGTATTAAAACAAGCTGAGACACAATTGGAATCTGACAGAAAGGATGTTAAAATGGTAGCCCATGTAAGTTAACATTTTTTTTACAGGTAGTTCCTTTGTATCTAGTTGTTTAAGTTCTTAGAATTTTATATTTAGTTTAAAAAAAGCTTTATTTTCTAATCGTATTTTTTAATTGCAGGTTATTTTGTTAGTGATATAACTGAATGTATCATCTCAAAACATTTGAATTCCTTAAAACTTTGGTCATTATTTATTTAAAATAAATAATAGTGGACTGTATTTAAGGCGCTGTTAGACCACCTGATATTCAGCCTTCCTAACTAGAATATATACTATTCTTATCCATGATCTTCAATTAGGGGGAAAATAATCATCTAGTATGCTAAAACTCTGATATTAACCATGGCATCACATATTCTAAACATGTAAAAATAGACGTTCTAGCGTGTCTTTATTTAAGGCGCTGTTAGACCACCAGATAGTCAGCCTTCCTAACTAGAATATATACTATTCTTATCCATGATACTCAATCAGGCGGAAAATAATCATCTAGTATGCTAAAACTCTGATATTAACCATGGCATCACATATTCTAAACATGTAAAAATAGACGTTCTAACCTGGCTGATTTTTAAAATAATCTTATAACTTTTCTTGTGTAATTTAGCATAAATACCGAGAACATTTACACAACTTCCTTTTTTTTATGTGTCATTTTCGCGCGCCACCAGTCTTCTGTGTCGCGTCGATTAAGTATCCCAAATACTGAAAATTATAATTGGATAATAATTCCAATTTAACGCAGTCTAAACCCAAGAACCATGATTTTCAACTTGACCACAACTTTCGTTCTTTATCTCAGATAACAGACTAATTCAGTTTCTAATTAGTATCCTAACTGAGAAAGGAAAAACGCAATCGCCTGACTGTCCTATTTAGGTTTCTAACTGTCCTAAATGCTGTTAGACCACACTGAATTCAGTTCCTAACTTAGATAGCACGACTAATTATCCGATGGTCTAATAGGCCCTTTACAACCTTGTTATTTTCAAGTATTGTATTTACTGATTGATTTAGATATGTCTTAAAATTTTTGACTACCCAAAAACTTTAAGAAAATGCTTATTATTCATATCTATATTTCAAAAATTGTTCATAAGATACTAAAATGTATTTTTTTTTGTTTCACAATTTTCTTTTATATTTAGGCATACAGAACTTTTGGTCAGAGAGTAAAAATTTTTCAAAAGAAACTGGAAGAGCATATGGAAAAGCTGCCTAGTCCTATACCATCTCCAGATATAAACGCGCCATCTCCTAGTCCTGAGGAAGATTTAGACTTACCTGATGATACACCCACAAACACGTCGACAGTAAATAATTCAGCAGGTATAAACTGATGTTAATACCATTGAAAGTATTTATAACCTTCTGATTTGTAAAAATGAAAAAAAAGTTAGCAATTTATATAATTTCATAAAGCTTATACACTACTTATTACATACCTAAAATTATGACAAAACATACAAGAAATCACTGCTGAGGAAGTCTTTATTTCTGTACTTAAACTCCTATAGTGAATAGGGGATTTTTTTATAGTAGAATATTTTTCTTAACTTTTTAACAATTACGTTTTTTCAGATAATTCTCTAGATTTTGCTGCAACCATTCAATATACAAATCCTGGATACTATGTACCTCCACCGACGAGTACAGCAGTAGTTAACAGTGCAATTATTAATAATACAATTATTAATAATGCTGGTAATAGTACAAGTACAAATACAACTGACACCAATTTAAGTTTTTTATCAAATGGATTTTCAAGTTTTTTGGGATCAAATTTGTCATTTGACGTTTCGGTAAGAATTTGTATCAGTTTTACAGTTAATAAACTTATGTAGAAGTTAAAATAACCTAAAAAATAAGTACCTGGTAATCTGGATCTTGTAAAAGAGATATTTACACAAACTAACCCTTCATTAAAATTCTTACTTGTTCTGCAATGATTTCACGTTTCTAACTCATTATCTGTTTAGAAAATACATGTCTCGGGCAATTACTATAGGGTACCTAATGCGTTAAGTTTAGGGTGCAAATAATAGGACTATTTTCATGTGTTTAAAAGCTTGATATTTTGTCGGATAGGTAGAGCTTAGAATACAAATAAAAGAAAAATTCTAAAAACTGCAACTCTTCTGTCTATCTCTAGACTAGGGAAAATGATTTAATACAGAATGTCAGTTTGACAATTTTGCACACTTACAGCAGGATTCACTAACATGGTTTAAATTTAAATCCGCTCTAAATTAACAGCTGAGGTCTTAAATTGACAAATGCAACAGTAAGTCAAGCAAATTTTAAACCCTAAATATAAAAGCATGAAAAATTATTTTGTTTTATTCCTGAACCGGTAAAAATGGAAAAATTTAGTTGTTTTCGGGATACAATTATTTCTCCTAAATATTTCAAGGCTATATCGCAAGGTTCTTATTCTTAATATCCTTATATAAGCGTTTATTTGTTGACATATCTAATATAAATTATGACAATATCATAAGCAAAACAAAACTGGCCCACTATAAGATTTAAATTTCATGGCAACTAGTTTGGGTTTAAACCTTAAATCATCTTAGTGAATCTGGCTGTTAATGTCTAAAAGAAAAATATGGGAAGATGGGAGCTAGGGCTAGGATACACTTAAGCACTGTATACCTACATATATATATATATATATATATATATATATATATATATATATATATATATATATATATATATATATATATAGTCTTGGATTTTGTCATTTTTTTTTAAATTGATATCTCAGTAAACTCCATTTTAATGCAGGTAAGCGAGATATTTTATTGCAAAAAAGGTAATCTGTATCTTTCAAAAAGCTATTTTAAATTTTTTTCAACCTCATCTAATTGACAAATGATAGTATAATTCAAAGCAAACAGCTGAGATTCTGATTTCCCTAAGACTACTCAAATTTTTACATTTATGAAGAAATCCAAATTCCGCTTTAAGAATAAACTATTATAAAAAAATTTATTTTCATTGTGACCTAATATTTTTTATTTAACGTGGGCAGCGATGGGACCTTCTTAAATGGATTGTTACAAAATTCAATATTCGTATTATATCAAACACCAGTTTGAGTTGCAAATCATAAAAATATTATGTAGCATTTGGTTACTATAGCTGGATAATAAAAACTGCTTGTCCTGATTACAGAATATAAGTACAACAGGTCTGTTCTCAACCTCCCTAACGGAGAATTCGACAGTGGATAATACACAGACTACGAATAGTTATGTTACAACACCGACACCGGTGATGCAGCCGCCTATGCCTGTAGCACCTCCATGTCTTGATTTAAATGTCAGGAACAACACGTAAGTTACAACATTAAATTTTTTTATGGCCATGAAACAAAGGAAAATTTTACCACTCACTTGAGAATTCATTCTTTGTCATTTGTAATAGTCTGTTATCAAAAAAATAAATTGTGCAATGCATATCTATTTATATCAATAATAGCGCTTATTATCATTTTTGCAATAGCATTAGACATTGCAATTACTATTAATTAATATAATTTATGATTACAAAATGGAACTTATAGATTATTTTTATATGAATATTTGAAATATTTTAAACACAATAATAAAAGTACAGTATCAGATAAAAAAAAAAGATACACAAGACTGAAACATAATAACAAAAAAAGAGAACAAACATCAGCGAAAATAAAAATAATTACACATAATAATAACACGTCATACGGGAAATGCCGTAATATCATTTACGGCCCTCACAGAGTTCCATCCTTTTGATATCCGAGTATATCTGGGATGAGTAAACGTTCTTCTGAAGGCAGCACGAAAGCCGTTTGGCTAGGTCTATGGGATACGTCATGCATATGTCATTACTAAACGTGTTGTATAGTTAGTGTACAGGGTTCCCAATTTTTGGTGGTTTTACGGGTTGTCTCCGTTATTAGTAAAAATAGAAGGATAAGATTTTCGTGGCACTGTGCTACTTTTGAAGAAACGAACGATGCCACTAGCAGAATTTTCATTAACCGTGAAATTGATGTAATCAATGTATTAGCTTCTATTAAAGCAAATCCAAGTAGTTCTTGCAGAACAGTAGAAGGTTCTGTAGGAGTTAATAAGTCAAGGGTCAATCCCGATCCTCTCCAAATTTTAACTACGTATACTAGAAATATATGACTATGTCCCTTGGTAAAATTAAGGTGAAAGATTCATATTTAATATCTTTGCCGGCATGTAATATACAAAAAAAGACCTCCGTTTTGCAACTTTTTCAGCAAGCATTCTGATTATGAAACTATTTTGTTTTTTTGCTTAAAGTAATTTTTTTCAAACAAAATCAATAATAATTTTTATCACATACTTCAATATTGTATTAATCTAGCTCAAAAAGAATTATATTGATATCTATAATAGGAATGGCTAGAAAAATCGCAAGAATGACCTTTTCGTCAAAAGTGTGATGCCGCTTAAGTAAAAAATAATAATCACGCAGTTGTTGTTCTTCATCTACGAGAACAAAAAAATCATAGGGGCTAAATAAGGGCTGTACTGCAGATGATGCATCAATTCCACGTTTTGAGTGTTGCCAGTTCCCGCAAAATAAACGGCAAACCTCGTATGGAGTATATATTTTCATCTGTTGGACAACCTCATTAGTTTTTTCCTGGCAAGAAATGGGTAAAAAACTTATTAGGCCAAATTTATAATATCTTTCTTATTTTTTTAGTCCCAGTCCTGTATACAATCCACTGCTGCCACCTCCTATGCCACCTTTTTCCAAAAATAATGAATCTGGATCATTTAGTTTTTCTTCCAGCATGGACATAAGTACAACAAACTTTGGTGAGTGTGAATAATATTGTCCAAGCTTAATACTAAAATAAGATGTTATTTCTGTTATTTTTTAATGGACTTAGATTTATTTATTTAGATTTTAATTATTTTCAAAATAAATTACGACATTAAATTGATTTTCTAACTATAGTTATCCTAAATTGTTCAAGCATTATCACTAAAATTAATGAAAATTAGTAAAAATATTTACTCTTAATAATTCCTTGCTTAAAAATTTCTCCAATAATGTGATCACAATTAAATGTTTATTTCTGGTCTTGTCTAATATCACTTTAGAATATTGATACATAAAAGAATCGTCCAGTGTTTATTTAAAAAACTAATGATTCTTACCAAGCTCCAACATATCAACCGTCGTCCTATTCGGAAGCCGCTTATACAACAGAAACTGGCATGAGCGGCAACAGCAGTTTAACGAATACTTCAGCCACTTATGAGTACCAGATACAAACAGGTATCAATCCGTATCCACCGACGACAACCGCAGAGTACGATCCGTCTGAAGTGACCAATACGTGGGATGATGTGGAAAATCCTCCGTGGAACGATATAAATGATGCTGATACGCCAGAAAGTCCGCCGATGTTTGAAAAAGAAGGTAAATAAATAACATAATTTATGTATTTATTGGGGGTACCAGTACTATTTAGGAAAATCCTCTATATGAAATTTCTTAACCTGTTCAAGTGTGAATTGTAACATTTAATTTCTGATTTATTGTTACTAATACCTAAGGAGGTCTAATCGCTGCCCAGGTTAAATTAAAAATATTAGATCATATTAGTTCATAATGAAAATCGATTATAATAGTTTTAAGTCGTAATCTATGCTATCGCGGAATTTGTACAAAGTTTTTTGGGAAATTAGGATCTCGGTACTTTCCTTTGATTATACTACCCTTTGTTGATTGGATGAGGTTGAAAAAATTCAAAATCAGCTTTTTAAAACATACAGATTTCCTTTTTTGCAATAAAATATTTTTTTACCTGAATTAAAATGGGGTCGAAATGTTTAGCAACACTGCATGAGCAGATCTTTGAATACATTTCAATTGTAAATGCTTTGCAAACTATTTATTTTTAGATTATATTATTTTTTATTAGTCTTTTAATTTAATTTGTCAAAAATTGAGTACTATACTTTATTTGACTCACTTTGTAGCGAATGGACCTTCTTAAGATACTAAAGAAAATCAAATATATTTAAATGAAACAGTATCAATATTTTTCCAAATAAAAAAAACAAAAGTTTGTAACCGTCTGCTGTTTACACAATAAATAAATAAATAGATAAAATGATATCCAATCGCTCTGTGGCCAGTTAGTTATATGACCGTTATATGAGACGCTAGTCTTTTTGCTGTAAGTTACGCAAATACAGGTCTTTGTCATATTACCTTCAGTGTTAATAATAGTTCCAAAATTTGGTCTTTTTGACACGGTATTCAAGTTTAAAGTTTTGTATAATTTATATGGCCAATATCGATTTTAAATTCTTCACTTGTGTTTGTAATTTCTTAGAAAACTTATTGGTTAAACTGAATATTAATACCTGGTTATACAAAAAAGAATTAACATATAATTAACTAACCTTACAAGGTTATGTACTACCTTGTCAGTTTAGGATGCTATATTTATTTATTTTTTTAATGAAAATGAATAATGAAAAATTACCTGTATATTAAAGTAAAAGAATCCCTGTCTGTTCCTATTTAACTGGGTTAAATGCGCTATAGATATTATTTTGATATACAATTACTAAACAAGGAGACCCAACAATAGTATAAATTGAAGTTTTTGGTTCATTTGAAAGTATTTTTTTCTTAATTTTTAAAGGGCCTAGTAGCATGTAACATAAGATCTTAATGTAGCACCAAATATTGCTCCCTAACTGGATAACAGTTTGTTAAGAAAGACTCATTTCAAAATAAATATCATCATAAGTATATTTTAAATGAACTTGAAACGATAAATATGCCACAGTAATAATTTAAAATATTCCATATTTTAACAGGATAACAGTGTTTCTGAGTACATTTGTAATTAAACTCCTTTTTATGAAAATGCAACAAATTAATTTTAAAAATTGCACTCAAGCATATTTTTAACCGTAAAATCCAATTTAATTATAATACATTGAAAAAGGAGTTTCATTGGACAGCTTTTTTTTAAGAATTCAATGTTTGCTTAGTTACCAAAGTAATAAATAACACAGGCCTGCGAAATCTAAATTAGAATTTCTCTTTCAATTTGAAGGTATTTTGTTGAGCCAAACTAAAAAAAAACTTACTTTCAACATAAGATTTTCCTAATATAAGGAATTAAAGAAAATAAAACTTTACTTTGCCAAAGATTTTTTATTATATCAACTTTAAAGTAAAAGTAAAAAACCCCTTCAACTATTTTTTTTGTTCTAAAAACTTACAAAATACCTTGCTTGGGCTTAAAGCCCCTTGTCATTAGAGATAATATATAACTTGTACGTTCCCTTTTTTTTTTTAAATCAAACAGCTATTTTGACATCCCACACTCATTTTCATATCTCTTAGTCTCCACTTTAGTCGTCATCTATACTCTGTACTCTTGCCAGTTTTCTTGCGTTGGTCATTGTTAGTATCCAAGTTTCTACGCCATATATTATTAGAGGCAAAACGCATTGATCATAGATTTCGACTTTTAATATATCTTATATCCAATTTTAAAATGTATCTCAATTTTCAGAATTCATTTATTGATTTTATCAGCTACATATATTCGTTTTGATGCTACTTAATCTTCTTATTTATTTTTCCTCGACGATCTCGACATAATTTTAATATTTACCCAAACTCTAATCATCATATTCTTACCTAAGAAAGAAAATATAATTATTTGATTTTCAATAATTGGAAAATAATATCGTCAAATTAATACTCAAACAGGTAACGGTAACGACCGCTCTCGTGGTTATAAGTACATAGAACTGTGAAAAAGTTGTTGCATTCAGTGCACCACATCTTGTCCACCGCCTAGCGGAGGGCCAGCGTACTACATATGCACGACCGGGTATACTACACATTGAGTTATTATCATTTTGCCATGGTTTTTATTGTAGTTAATTTTTTTTTTTTGAAATGGGATATATCTATAAACTTTCTTATTTGTGCCGAGAAACATGGGTAAAAATTTGGCTGCGATTGATCGAATAGTTTTTTTTGTTTATCCTGAACAAACAGAAACCCTCTTCCTCTTTATATAATAGTTTGGTTATATTCGACTAAGTAAATATAAATTTAAAAAAAAATAAAGTTTTGTCTATATTTGATTTAAGTAATTCTAATTTTCTTAAGTCTACAGAGTCATAAAAGGTTTTATATCATAAAAGTAAAAATATTGCGATGAAGGTGATTAAAGTCATTTAACAATTTTTTCTTATTTTCACTTAATACCTATTTGGAGGCCTGTGTAATTTAATAATTTGTTAAAAAAAAAACTTCTTAACAAATAGTTAAGAGATCAATGATTTGCCGCCTTTTAACAAAGCTTTACGCAACGGGTTGTAAGTTGTAATTCCCAGTATATAACAACTAGATTATGTGCAGACTTACTTTCACCTATTAACCTTGTCTTTTTAATATAATCTGTCTAATTCTGTTTTTAAAATGTGATTACATTTCTCTTTTTAAACTCAAAATCTGTGGTGTATATTAATATTTAAGAATAAAATTTCGAGATTCATTAGTTCCTAAAATTTTTATCGTATTTTACTATGTAGTTAGCTGCGCTTTTATTGTCCAAGTTATGGGTTAACCGTTCATTTAACCTCATTGTCTCCATTCTTGTTCACTATCATTACTAAGCTTCACAAGTCTTTAAAACCAAAATATAATCTACACCAACAGTTTTGGGTATCATTTGATAAATAATTAACATTGATTCTTTTATAAACATAAGGGTATGGGGATCCAGTTGAATACCATGATACCTCCTCTTTAAGAAGCGGAGCGGTGGATATAGATCAAAGGGTAATACCCGGTATGGGCGATTTAGGTACGAACTCTTTGTATTTTTTTATGTTTTGTGGATGAGTACTTTCCTTTGTACCGTACATTGTCATTGCATATCTAAATTAAAGTCGAGTAATTTGTTATGAAACAGCTGTCCGTACAAATAACGTAACATAATATTTGTGACTCTATTTCTGGCTGAATTCAAGTTTCGAATTGGTTTGTTGTAATAAAATACATGTTTCATAAAAACCGAGAATGCCAACTTCGAATGTGGTGGTACACTTAGTGCTGTAATGTCTTGGTGGGATTTTTTAAAATAATGTAATGATTCCTCAGAAAATTTGTACATTGGTTTTGCTTGAATCAGGGGGAGGGCACCTTTTAGTGTTCCTTAATCACCAGGACACTTTCTAATTTTATCATGCTTGCAATGAAATTTTGCAGGCGTATAATTTTTATAAACCCTAAAACAGATAATTGCAAAATGATTGAGGTATTTCTGCGTATGTACAAATATAAAAAGACTGGAGTATCGAATATGTCACCAAAAAAATAATTAAATGTTTTATGCATTCTTTATTTGCTCATCTCATTAGCAGAATGTAAACTTCCAAAATTGCTTACAGCATGTCTCTCCATTTAATTTTCCAACGGTAGGTTTTAAAAATGTGAAAAAATTCCTACACATTTAGTACTTAAAAAGCATGGGTGCCACGGTAAATATCGGACTGATTTAGGATCCTGGTTAAGGATGTTCAATAGAGGAGGGTGCAGGGATGGGATACATGTATAGGAAGGTCACAGTGCTACAAACCTTAAGTAAAAATATATATCTTTTTCAACATCTCTCAAATGAATAAACGAACACAAAATATCCAAAGAAATGTACAGTTTGCATTGTATTATGAGCATATAAAGTTTTTAAAAGTTATTTTAGGCGATTATTCATAATATTCAGTTCATAATTATGGAATGCGAACAGTATTATGTGGACTGTCCGATGGAAAGGCACATTTTTGAAAAAAAAAATTTGGAAAAATAATGAATATGTGATAATTTCTAACACAAAACATAAAGTTAGCATAAAACGTCACAATGGAGTGTAAACAATAAGGTTAGGTTTAATCTAATAATCTCATAGATATAATATACAGTTACTAGATCGTGAATCATATAGAAGAAAGTTGGCTCACGCTAAAAAAGAGGTAGAGTGTTTTCGGTGTGTGGCGGAGCTAAGAATGATACTCCAAACTTCATTGGATACCCCTATTACCTGGCCAAAATTAGAAAGAGAGGCACTACTCATCGAAAACGCTCTATCTCTAAGCGTGAGCCAACTTTTTCTTCGGGTTCTGCAGTCTATATTAAGTACTGTTAATTGCTCTTATGTCTATGACTAATCTGAGTTCGGCCGAAAATTGCTGGAAAAACCATTTATTGGCGAACAGAGAAATTTGATTTTGGCGGGAACGCCTTTTATGAGGCGACGTTGCCTAGTTTCTCATTCTGTCGTAGCAGAATTAAAAAAGAGTATCACAACTTTTTAAACGAAGTTTCTTTTCAATATGAGTGAGAAAGTAATAAAAAAAAACTGTTTTTGAAAGCCTACAATTACTTTTTTTTTCAATTTTTTAAAATTGGAAATATTAAAAAATCAAGAGCAGTGTAATTCGATGTTGTTTTTCACGTACTAAATAATCAGATTTCGAAGTTCCAGAGGTTTCCCTGCACAGATGTATAACCGTTGTATATCCTTAAGGACATCGTAATTGGCTCGCTATAAATACATTTCTTTCCTAATTTCTAGTTAGGGATCCTAAATACCGTGTGTCTTAAAACCCTTTAAAAGAAGGTAGGTCGTTCATATATACTACATAGGTGAATCAAAAGCTGGTTAAGGACAACATAAACTTTATATTTGTAATTATTCCAGAAAAAAAGTATAACATATATAAACTACAATAAAAGACAAATATTAACGAACTTATAACAGGTCCTTACGTTAGGAGTCTGCTTATTACCCTCTTAAGAATTCCTACCAAGACAGTAAAGAGTAGGTGTACCATTTCTATTATTGTATTAATAGTTGACTAATGTATAACTGGTAGTTCTTTTTTATGAGATGTGCTGAACAAACCGTTAATGCTTATTGTTTTATCAATATTGTTTGTGTTTCAAAACTTTGATAGTTTATAAGCATATACTGATTTAAAATTTTAGAAGACTCGTTAAGTAGTTTAGGAGGCAAAGATGTGGATCATAGAAATCTGATCAGTTTGACTGGTTCACCTAATGTAGAAGGAGTTATTCCTCCTGCTCCTTTGCCAGCAAGGGGGAATTTGAAGACCATTCCTACACAAGACTCGTTATGGGATAATTTGGATCGGGTACGTACAAAATTTTCCATAACTAATAAATTGATATATAACCCTATTATTTTTCTAAATAGAACATAGAAAAAAAAATTATTTAAACTTAAGGTAGCGTGTTTCGCTGAAAAGTGGAATATAAGTAACCTGAACAAAACATCCTATATATTACAAATATAGACATGGAATAAACAAATTGTTGGTCCTCAGTGCCGACCGTTGTCATAATGCGAAAGAGAAAGAAGAATGAAAGCAGTATTCTTCTTTTTTTCTAATAAACTGATTCTATGCTTCGCCCATTAGAAAGAGAAAATACGGCTTTCAATCTTCTCTCTCTCCTATTGGGGACGCGCAGTCTATATATCCAATGTTTATGATTATAAAAGATGGAAATATTCAACTGATTTTAATTCAATGAACCGAAAAATTTAATTTTTCTCACTACTTAATTCATTTTCTACTTGAAAACGTCAATGTGCAATATACCCGACATATACTTCGCTACTTCTATGTTTCAAAATGATATTTTTGACGGCCATTAACTCAACAATTAAATATGACTATACGAAATCTATCTATACGAATATGACTATATTAACCTTAGTAACTATGTGCCAATGATATTTCTTTGATTTATTATCTAGAAACTTTGTGAACTCTAGCCAAGTTCAGAATTTTCCACCCAATAGTAGCAACAACGATAATACTGAAATTTGAGCTGTATAAGATAATTTAGATTTTTTGCCTATTTTTTGTAATTTGCAGCACTGTTGCAAAATAAGACTCAACGCAACCTACATAAAACTTCTTAGTTTTGACAATGCTTTATCCCAGACATATTTTGTTTAAAGTAGCGATATATTAAATATGTGTTTTTCTACATAATCCAAATAGGGCTATTAGAATTTGGTGGATATATTGCACATTGACTTTTTCAAGTAGTTCATTGAATTAAAGTCAGTTGAACATTGGATATCTAGACTGCACGTCCCCAATGCGATAGATAGAAAGAGAGATAAGATTGAAAGCAGCATTTTCTCTTTCTTATGGGCGGGATATATTACACATGGACTTTTTCAAGTAGTTCATTGAATTAAAGTCAGTTGAACATTGGATATCTAGACTGCACGTCCCCAATGCGATAAATAGAAAGAGAGAGAAGATTGAAAGCCGCATTGTCTCTTTCTTATGGGCGGAGCATAGAATCAGTTTATTAGAAAAAGAGAAGAATACGGCTTTCATTCCTCTTTGTCTTTCGCCTTATGACAACGGCCGGCATTGAGGATACACAGTTTGTTTATCCCATGTCTATGGTTGTAATATATAGGATGTTTTGTCCAGGTTACTTGATAATCCAGTTTTCAGCCAAACACGCTACATAAAGGAAAATATTTTATATTTTAGATAGTTCTGTAAACAAAGAACCTTTTAACCATCCCATATAAACTTGTTGATTTAATTAACCATAAATTATTTCCATGTCAGGATTACCGTAACTTATTGGGCGCCAATACTTCGCCTACAGACGTAGAGCCGCCACCATTACCTCCTGTCAGTGGAGATCAAGACTATCGACTTCAGTTTAGTTTGGACGGTCTGAATTTACCCCCGCCACCACCTCCACCTCCCAAATCGCCTGATAAAGGACTGAATGAGCCACCGATGCCGCCTTCTATGTCCGCGCTCGGTGATCCACGAACTAAAAATACGAAGAGCCCTAGAAAGGGAGACAATGTAGATGATGTTGATATGGATTTGAGTGATGACGTTGAACCTAACGGTGAATATTTTGAAGGTTAGAAATGAATTATGTGATTTTATGTACAAATTTTATAAAGCAAAAAAATATATATAGCAGATAATCTCTAGTCATCCTGAAACCATAAAACATTTAAAAAGGCCTGCCTTAATACAGGATGTAGGCGAAACCAAATTATATTTATAAATGCTTCAAACTATTCATAATAGTTATAATATATAGATTTTATGTTCCAGATGAAAGTCACATATCGCTCGAACCTCCCCCTCCTCTACCAGACCTTCTGGATGATGTAGATGCCAATCAATTTTTGGACGAAATCTCCAACGATCTTAACGAATTTAGTAATTTATCATCTGATTTAAATATACCTGAAAATGATAATGGTATAAACTCACTGGATGAAGAGACTGCTATTCAAAATACAAATATTCCATTAGAAAATTCAAATAGTCAAATGGAGAATCCAAATGGACATATGGAAAGTCCAAATCTGCAAGAACCAAATCAAAATATGTGGGTTCCTAGTACCCCACCTATTGGACCACCTCCTTTGGGTTTTGGAATGGGTCCTATGGGTATGGGTCCACCAGGATTACCACCAGCGCCACCAGCTGGATATATGACTGGAATGAACAGGGTAAGTACGTTCCGTATAAAAAGATATTATAAAACTCACTTGGTTGATCCGGAATAATCTGGATTATTATGTGCCGATAAATAATAGTTGTTATGCGTAAAATCTAAGTAATTGTGGGGTCTGTGGTCAAATTTTTGTATAATTCCTAAAACATAACCTCAAAAGGATGCATTAGCGAACATGTTTTATTGACATTTGAAATCTTGTGACGTTAAACCAATCAAAAATTGGATGTGGTATCGGTTGTCATTTGCCTGCTTGGGAAATGAGTGTGGAGTGTATAGGCAAAATTATGAACACTAAATATGAAATATTTATTAGTTTTATCTCATAATTAAAGTGGTCAACGAATTAAATAATTTTTTGACTTTTTTTTACTTAGATGGATATGCTAAATCGTCCGCCAGGGCCACCTCTCTTACCCCCCATGATGGATGGTCCCCCCGTGCCACCACAAATGCCCCAACCACCCAATTGGATGGACAACCAGCCGCCACCCTGGGTTACTCAAAATGCCTCCCATCCAAATATGCCACCTTTTGATGACAATCCTTATTTAAACGACGGCAGCAATAATTTCGACTTTGTCGAAAACAATTTTCATGATTTTAGAATACACAGAGGAGGACCAAATAATTTTAGGGGCTCATTTAATAATATGTTTAATAAAAATGACAATTTCCAACCAGGAGGATTTAGAGGCCGAGGAAGAGGAAGATCCCCCGGAAAGTGGGGAGGAAGAGAAAACAGAGGTGGAAGAGGAATTATCAGAGGTGTGAGAGGAGGAGGCGGTCAGTTTCGACCGAGAGGTAATTTTAGGGGAGGCTTTAATAGGGGAGGGTTTTAAAATCATTGGTTTTATGTAGATGTTATGAAATATCTACTGTTTGTGCATCAGAAGGCTCAGCGTTAGACGAGAAAGGCGAAAAATACTCAAAAAGACCAGTCACTTCATCGTCAATCTGTTAGAAGTTGGGTTTATTATGGCTTTGCAGATAAGTTGGGATAAGTCGAATACTTTTTCCACTTTTTGTCTTACACTGGGCTTACTGATGAACAATAGAGTGATTGTTACAGATGTTTATCAAAATTTGATTATACAATTCGAGAAAGCTTTATTGGCTAAAGTCTTTTTGGTTTTACTGTATTTTCAAGACGAAATTTCATAAAGTGCACATGCACATTTAGTGTTGTTTAACAAAAATTATTATGTAATGAATTTTTTAAAAAAATTAAGAGCTTTTATTTCTCAGTATTTCCGTATATTGATTTGAGTGGAGAAATTTACAATATTTTTGATTTTGGAAGGCAGTAAAACGGTGAAAAAAAATTAAGATATCTCAAAAAATGACAGAGTTATAAGAATTTGAAATTACCTTGTACGAGAGTATATTTTTTGGTCCGCCTAAGCGGTGTGACCTAATTTCTCTTATCCGTTGTCGCAAGTCATCCTTAATGCGCTCCCGTTCTCGTAGTCACTTGGTTTTCTTATTATTGGATTGTGATTTAATAATTAGTGAAACTAAAAATAGCTTGAAACGTATTCAATAGTATCGTCTCGATAGGATTCTCTAGCCTCCCTAGCAGAAAAAATCCGAAAAATTTAATATTGTTTATTTCGTTCTTGTTCATATACTGTAATAGAGTCTTTTTAACTACAAATGCCCTTTATAGTAAATATGAGTTCCATAATCTATCTAAACAATATCAGCTTTAATTGCTACCTACCAGATTTTTACTTGCATGTGTATTCTTTTTGTCTAATATAAGACGGGATTGAAAAAAATCATTACTGTATACGAGGTGTTGCTACAAAGTAACGAGACTGTTGTTGTAAAATATTTTATTTTAAATTTATACATAATTAGTTATTATCACCTTCAACATACATACCTCCTTTATCCCTGCCACGCACCTTGCGAATTTTTCATGGTTCAAAACAGTGCTGGAAGTATTCGTCTGTGAGCTTCTTCATGACGCGTATCGCTTTTTCTTTCCCAGCTTCAACGGATTGAAAAATCTTGTTCCTCTTTATGTAAGTTTGACTTTGGAGAACAGATAAAAGTCACATGATGCAAGGTCAGGCGAATAAGACCGATAGTCTAACACTGGGATATTGTACTTGGCTAGAAACATCTTGACAGATAATGCAGAAGAAGCCGGGGCTTTATGTTGACGGAGAACCCACAATATCGTTCGTTCTTTTCTTATTCTTTCAAGAGCGAGAGCTTCAAGATAGTAATGTTAATTAAATTGGTTGACCTTCAGGAACCCAATGAAGATACACAATCCCATGAGTATTGAAAAAAACAGTCATCATCACTTTGAATCTTTGCTCTATTATTACACTTACCACTTTTTTGACAAAACAAAAAAACAGCTCATACAAGAATCGAAGGCCACGATCACACTGATTTGTTTACATAAACGGTAGGTGCCGCAATCGAAAGAGAAGGCTTCACGCTACACAGCTGTCGGTCGTTCACCTTTGGCGCATGCGTCCTTCTTTGGTAAAAGTTTCAATCTCGTTATTTTATAGTCACACATCGTAAATGTAAATTTAGGCCAAATTATCACACAAGTCCTTCTGTTTCAATTAAAAAAAAAACAGATAATAAACAAAACGTGTCGCATACACACTCTAATGAAATTAATCACGGATACATATTTTACCATCTTTACACATGTCACAAAAGGTGTTTCCGTTAAAACCAACGTATTGTGCCAAGTCAGTATTAAATAATGGGTGCTTGCATTAATTCTCGTATGGGCTCAGATAAGCTTGAAATATCAGATTGAACCTAACCTTTTTGTTCACTTCTCGTCGTATCGTTTTCCTTTCGCATTTTATGTTTTATATGTGAAATTATTTCGAATTATCATATATTAAATGTTTTTGCTTAAAAATTATATGAGAAGTGATGTAGTAGTCCAAATTAACATGAAACATGATGCTACAGTGTTTAACTGTATGTTTTTTGTGTATGTAAAACGAGTCTAACAGCGGGTCGCGATTCAAGCAAGGTCATAAAAATTTGTCCATTCAACTTCAAAGGCACTGTCGCATCTGTAAGATGATAAAATCTGTATCGTACGTTAAGGTTTATACTGACATGAATGCTGCATGGGCATTATATCGCAGAGGCCACGCTCAACTAAGCAAAGACGTGACACCATATTCAAGTCGAAAATCATGAGAGTCTCCGGCTTTATCAAAACCTTATTTATCGACGAAACTGATATTTTAGTCTAGATTTTATTACGATTTAAAAAAATATTACCAAAGCTTATTATTGAAAGCGGTTTAAATCCTTATATATTCTGTACAGATTTCAATATAGTTGAACAGTAAACGATAGGTAAGAATGTTATTGGCAAAATTGTGAGGATTAATAAGTTTTCGTTGCTCTAGTTGTGTTAACGTACCCAAAACTAATAATAATAATAGTTTTAGATACAGTTTTTGTTAATATTATTTTTATTATTTTATACGTTTCCATATTATTTCCAGGAGACAACAATAAAAATGATACGGTTTTGATTTTCAAACGTGTGGGTGTTTAATATTGAATGCTGTAACCTATAAAAAATTAACAGTTAAATTTTCTTAGCGCCTTTTTTCATAAGTTAATTTTTATTTTTTCTTTTATACTTGAGACTATCTATGTACATATAGCCTTTTGATGGTTTGTTTTTATCTTTGATACATAACATATGCTCTGAACTTTATTGCTGGTATCTACAACCATTCGATACTTTTAGATGTAGCCTTACATTAGAGATATGTTAAGGTTTTCGTGTACTGTTTTCGGCTCTTACTGATCCTATCTTGATTCATCATGTAGTGTATTCAGTCTGGTTGTAGTTTTCATTTAATAAACACAGTCTGTTTGGTATGTCAACCCAGTCTAGTTGGAGCATATATAGTCCACAGGAGATAAACCTTATGTCAACATGATTAGCACTCTTCTAAAACTTTATGAGTGGCTTCATTTTAATGATCCGACAAGTTTTTTATTTGTAGAAATTCTCCTATACGCTGCATTTTCTATTGCGCATTCGCAAAATACATCAATTTGGCGAGGTATTAAACTGGTAGGACGAATATTTTCTTTTGCAGTTAAATTGTAGGATAATTTGATGAAGAAAAACACGAACAAAATTTATCTGGCAAACATGATGCTCCTATCTTCGAGTCCGCCACTGGTAATATGCAGGGCCGTAGACAGGGAAATCGGGATAGGGAGGAAAAACTTACGGGCCCTTGTATATATACCCTAAAAAATCCACATTCTTCAAATTTTATGTTATGGAGTCACAAAACCGGGCCTCTTCAGAGGTCCGGACCCGGGTGAATCACCCCACCTGTCGTCAGGCCTGGTAATATGTCATATTAACATTTACGCGCTTTTTTATTACCAACCAACTGATTTTTGTAGTTGTTTAATGTTTGTATAATTGAGTAGTCATATTATCCGACAAATTTTTGGGCCGTTTTTCCAGTCTGACACACGGCAATCATCAATTTACTGAGAACGTTTTACTGATTACCATGTCTTGAACAAAAAGTACACATGATAGATAATTGTATCTTTGGCTCAGTAAGGGAGTGTCCGACGGAAATATTACGGTGTACTGCTAATCCAACAATAATAAGACTTCAAAATCAAAAAAAAAAAAAGAAATTCTTTTATTAAATTAATGGGAAATTCAAAAATTTGTATTGCCTACAACCAGCTCGCACTGATAAGGGAAAAGTACGCGAAAGAACTATTGCAAATAGTTTGCGAAATTTCAGTGTAAACGTGAAAAAAACGAAAATCAAAAATATTACTTCAATATCAAAAAAAAATAATAATTTTTTTATTCAGTTATTGGGAAATTTCAAGATTTTTATAGTCTATAACCATCTTGGATTAATAAGGGAAAAGTACAAGACAAAATTATGCACATTAGTCCAGTAGTTTTCAAGTCCATAAATTGCAAACATACAAGCAAACAAACTTCCACATTTATATATTCTTATGATTATTTAATTTTTTGGCTTTTTAGGGGAAACCAAACTTCCAACCCAAGGCCAACATTGTTATTTACAACTAAAAGTTAAAGATGCTTATATCTTTAAAAGTACTGATGATACGGAAACATGTTATGAACAAATAATATTTCTCTCAGTAAGATCTACCAAAAGTACTCTTGTGTTTTTTTTCTTCAAATCAATACTTTGTCAATAAACTTCAATAACCACTTTTTACCTTATAGACAGGTGTACATATATGAGTTATTATTAATGTTTACGGAAAAATACGAATAATTTTACCAAAACGAACATTGTTTTTTTACTTAGGAACCTTTTTTCGTATTTTCTTTTTTGAGATATATGCATACATACAAGTTGTACTATGAATGCAGCCCCATTGACAATTTCTAAATTATGTTTTTTTTATATTAATATGCAGCATTTATATTGTCTGACATATATATATATATATATATATATATATATATATATATATATATATATATATATAATTATCCTACAATTAAAACATAAAAGAAAATGTTGGTTATAACAATTTAATACCTCACCATATTAACGTGTTTTGCAATTGTGCGAGAATTTACACAAATTAAAAAGTTGTCGGATCATCGAAATGAAGCCACTCGCAAAATTTCAGAAGAGTGATAATCATGCTGAAATAGGGGTTACTTCCCGTAGACTAATACATTGAGTACATTTGTAACGTGACAACTCAATTAATTCGAAAACGAATTTATCCTTGTTTCGTCTTTTTCTACTTTATTATTGACGGTCTTCTATATCGTTTAAGAGGATTAGTTGATCGGATATTATATCTCCGATGTAAACATGCTGATTGTTAACAAAAGGAAGGAATATGAAATCATGGTTTGGTGATTTTTATGCCCTGTTCTTCAGTTTTTTTACAGTTCTATTATGAACAGTTGTAAACACAGAGCTACCCAATTACCACATACCTCCGGTCCGAGTCTGCTGTTTCTGTGAAACAATAAATTCTTGCTTGTGAGATTTCAGATTTTCTTTTCTGATAGGATTAGAACCAATAAAATGATGGAACATTGTTTTGTTATATATTTAATTTTTTGTTAGTCTTCTACAATGCACTCTATTTTATAACTTGGCGTCTATATTCTACAGTGTAAATCTATTTAAACTAGATATAAATACACTATCGCAAATTTTATTTATCAAAAATAATTGCAGAATGATTGAAACTATCTGTATTGCTTGAAAATTGGAGAGAAGTATTTCCGTTGGGTTTTTTCTTATCTATAACCATCTGTGTTTGTTGATCAGGGGTTGTGATTGTGCCTTTTGCACACCTTTTTATTCAATTCAGTTTTATAAACCTATAACTTAGAAAAATCAGATTTATTTATTTATGGAATTGTAAGTTTTTTTAATAATATGTTAGCATGGTAATAATATTATAAATGTATAATAGGATGTTATGAAGAAAATTACCTTTTTTAATATGTGTAGGAAATGACAATATTTCTATTAATACATAATGTGAGAAATGTTTGCAGGTGTCTTCGGTTCAGGTTCGGTTGGCAGATAAACGGTATGTTAAACAACTTTTAAAATCAGTCAGTTGATAAGTGAAGTTTAACCTCATTGCTCATCTATTGCCCGGATCTAGTCGAAAAGTTACATAAAAAGAGCTTATGGATTTTTACACAATGAGTCCAATTCGGTAGCTTGAATTTGTTACAGCATGCTCTGTGACATTGCTGATACAAACAAACAATTAATTATTAAATAATTTTTAAAAATGACTTTATTTTATTAATTTTGTATAAATTAACCTAATGGATTCAAATTTTATCTAAGGTTGCGATCACGGTGACCGAATGAGTTTGTCCGAATGTTGTGGTCAAATTCAAATTTCATTTATTCATCCATAGGGTCAAAAATTGATAAATGTTTCGTCATAGAGTAGATCTTAATTTAAAATATAACATAATAATAAAAATTGTGAGAGTAGTAAAACAAAATAATAAGAAATATGATCGCAATAAAATACAGACGAATTTATACACTTGGATTTATCCAGCAGGGATGGCTGATAGTAATGCATCTCTGCTATGCTCAAGAAATCCGCTCAGTGTGTAGAATGATTGTTCCAGGAGGAACAGATATTTTTAGAAATACTTAATTGTGTTTTGGGATGGATGTATCATTTCTGGGTCCGCTGATGGTAATTCCTTGTCAATCGTTTCCTATTCCTGTACAGAAAACAGACACACATCTGGATATATATCTATATATATTATATAATCTGCTTTCTGTCCAATTAATAATCTGTCAAAGACGGTAGATTTGCCCCAAAACATAATGTTATACCTGAGATGGGGGTAAACAAGGGCGTAATAATTTGTCTTAAGTATTTCTTTGTCTTCAGTTTAAGCAATGCAAAACATGATCCCAAGTATTTAGCAACTGTTTCATTTACATCAACCACAAATTTCGTTAGTTGTTTAAGATTAACTATAAAATGTACCATTGGCAAGTTCCATGGTTAGATCTGACAGTTTAAGATCATTTTTTAAGATCAGAAAAAATAAAAAGGGTTAAGATGGAACCCTAAGCTGCTTCCACATCAATGATTTTTCTCCCGAGGTGCCATTCCCACTTTTATGAGTAATTGTATTTTTTTAAAGAATAAATAGATCAGATTATCTGCCTTGGTTCTGATACTAATATGTTCCATTTTTTTAGTTACAAAGTCTAAATTTAGAGTTTCAGAGGAACGTGAGAGATCGAAGAATAGGCCGACAACTATATGGTCCCCTCCAAGGTGCTTGTGAATAAAGTCTTGCCGTTTCAGTTGGCAATGCAGTTAAATCTATGTAGGAAGACCTGAAGTGTACCGAATGTGTTAACATTCGGATTTTTTTAGGGCATGGAGATATAATTTGTAATGATTGTTGTGTCGCTTTTTTTAAATGTTGGTATTATGATACCTAGCTTTTACATAATAGAATCTATTCCTTGACTTATCATTAGATTTATAACAATTTGGAATGCTTCTTTTAGTTCTTCAGTTGCATTCTTCACAGTTTTAATGGGAATTCGGTGAAACCCAGATTGTAAATGTGTTTTCAGACGTGTTCGTTCTTGGCAACAAATTCTTTACTAAAAATAGTAGTACTTCAAGCCGAAAGAGGTGTCATTGTCTAGATTCGTTCCATTTATGATGAAAAAGGAGAATATGGTGAATTTCACACACTTATTCCACGCGTCTTGTAACAATCTTAAACATTTTTTGAATATCGAAGAATGGTGCCTAGAGATTTTTCAAAACATTCATTCCAAATATTTTTAAACACATTGCTTTTAAAATAATTCAAAGCATGCCGAAAAAAAACTTTATTTGTTTTGGACCGGTAGTCATTTGATGCAGGATTTTAACATGTTTGGTCGTAATAGTCAGTGTTAAAAATTCTGCTGAATCCGGAGCCACTGTGAGGGCAGCCTAAAGTGTGTTGCTTTTTATTGATTTTAACATATTAAAGACACGCCGATCCATGATGAAACTAATAGTTCTTAGGGGTGATTATTATGTTATATTTTATTTGAATTTTGAAATTTTCGGTTGACGCATAAGTTGTCGATAAAATATTATTTGAAACAAATTAGTGAATTTTTAACCATTGTTTGACTATCAACCGAACCTTTAATATCCTACCAATTAGGGCTCTACTGTGTGCAAATTTCGTAAGTCAATGCTAATTGTTTCGAAGCATTTTTAATTTTCATTTGACATAGGTATATTAAGATGATTTTTTTTATTGTGATTTGAATTTAGTTTTCCTTGTGTTTGGAAAGTGTGTAACATATTTAAGCGTTTGGGCTAAAAGCCGTTTAAGCACTTTTAACTGTAAATGTATGTTTAATGTCCAGCTAGTGGTAAAATTTAGACTGTAAAACCCTATAATAGGCTAGTGAAATATTTGTTAATGTTAATAAAACATTTTATAGGGTAATTTATTAATTGTAAAAGGATTTGGCTTTGTTTTACGTTTTCAAATAGTATTTGAATGATTCTTATTGACAATTATGAAATTAGAAAAGGAAAACGTAAAATAGTGTCAAATAAAGTAATATTACCCATTATTTAAAAATGAATTTCATGTACGTTATAATAACTTTACAAAATCAAGTATATGTGTTTTAATTTTTTATGACTTCTATGAGAGGGAATAAAGAAGAGTCAGCATTCGGCTTTCAAAGGGCATAAATGAAATAAATGTTTTTTTGATTTTTCATACATTATATATCAAATTTCAAATCTAAAATGTGATTGTTAAATTCAGTAGTTGAAATCAAATTAAATTTTTTTCCACATATTCGTATATCTTTCCTAGCTACTTTTTTTTAAAGATAGATTTATTTTTATTACTCTTCAGACCTTTTAGCAAACAAAAATCATGTAATTCCAAATGCATTAAAAATACTACAAAACAAGTCAAAATGTCAAGTAAGGATAAGTATTTCCCATTCGATGCAATACACATCTTTTTTTTTTTTTCGTTTTTCAAACAGCCTTGTGTACGTACTTGGAGACATGGCCTTAAGTTAGCTTGGCGAATTTTTTGTTATATCTTTAATGGTCTTAAAACTATATCCTCACAGTGGCAACTTAAACTTCGGGAACAATACGAAGTCGCACGGTGCGAGAATATTTTTCGTATTGTTTTTTTTCTTCTTTCTCTAATCGAACCACAACACCTGAATTTAACATACTTAAACTCGCTCCCTTTAACTCACCCCGTTAAAATCACCTCGTTAACGCCCTTTAAGGCTTTTTTTTTAACTTACCACCCAGTCTAAAAGACTTCTTGACAACTTGGTTATACAATACCCTCATACAATAATGTTCTTTTAACAGCTATTGGTGGTGTGACGTCATTGACGATCGCCTCTTCGACTATCATATACATGGTTTAGATTCACAAAAACAGGATGGATACGCTAAAACCAATACATTTGAAACTTCTTTATCTATTTTTACCCATTTTACATCACTTTTTTAAAACTTGGATCACCCTATTCTTGGAATTCAGTCCAACAGCCACTACACCTGTTCTGGTACAAGATATACTTTTCAGCATATATTTCAGGACTTCTTCGGTCATTTCAGCACTTTTTTGTCGGATTACTGAAGATCTTTGGACTCTTCGGCTGGACACAGATTTCGGTACCCGGCTAGCAATACTACTGACAGAACCATCCTACAATTATTTTTAAATATTCAGTGTGGCGGATTAAAAATTTTACATTCTCGATTTTGTCCAAAATATTTTCTGATGATCCTGTTTCAAAGAAAGGATTTTGAAATAAAAGGAGTAAAAAGGAAATAGAAAATTAGAATAAGTGCAATTTTATGATCGTAAAACATCCGGCAACAGTGTACGTTTATTTCACTCTGGTCTAGGTTAATTTTTTTTTTCGGGCGTTGTTCGTTATATTTGATGAAAATATTGTGTAAAATTTAAAGGAAAATGTGTTGTAATATGAATATTCAAATGTGCTTTAGTATAATTGGCAAATTTTAAAGATATTGGTCGAAAAGAAACGGAAAGTTGATAACTATTTCTGACCGCCAAAAAAAATCGGGCTCGTATTCTACGACTTTAAAATAGGGAGTATGAAAAATTCGATGTCTCTACTATTCTAAAAAATTACCCTCAAATGTCAAGATAAAAATGCGGCATCCTTACTTGACTATGGCTTAAAAGCAAAACGTAAATATATATGTCAAACGTAAAATTTGTCTTGATGTTTTTGAAAATTAACGCATGGTGATACAATTGTCATAACCTAATACTGGATTTGGGAAGTCGCATAGTATAAAATTATATTTCATATTTAAAAAAAACAATGATTATCGTTTTTACGTACAAAAGTCAATATCTTCTCGGTTAAAAATTCTATTTTAACTGTTAACATACCTATAAATTACTAAAAATTAGACATTTTAGAGTATTTATGTTCTCTTCAAAATTTCATGAGTAACCAGTCACAGTAAAATACGTCGACACATTTTGAAGCTAATGGACATTATAAAGATAGAAGTTATTCATGTTCATTTTATTATTCACAATATTCACCAAAATTTTTTTCATGCATTGTTGTTTCTTGTGTCCCAAACTTGTATCCGACAGGAAGACACTCGACAACTTATAATGGTGGGTTCATACTTTCAAAAATTATCAACTAACACTAAGAATTTTTACTAAACCAACACTTAACGCCACGAATTAAAAGTACTTCAAAATTTATTAATTGATAAAAATTAAGGATGACCAATCAAAATCGTACATTAATATTTTAACTTTAAAGTAAAACGTATATTTTTTGCTTTTCAGTTGTAGTTGTTTAACTATTTTTATTCTAAAGCATTGCGACTATTTTATGACACATTTTTACAAAGTTTATAATATTATTTTTTATATTTTGATGTACTTATAACATCCGAAAGTGAATACGAATTATAGCGACTTTTTAAAAAGTGAAAAATTGATCCAACTTCTTAGTTGATACTTGATAGTTGTTAATTTTTATGTTTAAAAGTAAACTGTATCATTTAAGTTGCAACTGAAAGTTGATACTGGAAACTCTTAGTGGTAGTTAATAATTGTTGGAAGTATGAACCGACCAATAAAAAAATGACTACGAGATCTATTGATATGAAGCGGTCAAAATGTCATAACAACCTTCCATGGCTTTTGGGAATTTTTCTATCCTCAGATGCCCATTTTCACTTCAGATCATACTGGTTTCGTTACTATCTTTATCCTTGGATCGTCATTTATATTCATGACTACATATAAATTGTGAATAGGCGATTAAATTAATTAGATATACCTATTTATGAAGTCTGATGTACAGGTATTATTTTTTAGGTATTCATGGTAGGTAAATTTATTTCCATAGTGTTGCCTTTAAATTTTTTTATTTTTTAAACTAGCCTCGCTAACTCTCAATCCTTTAATTATAACAAATAAATCGATCGTGTTCAAATATCTGTGTACTGGTAAATTAGTATCTATGATTAAAATAGGCAACCAACAATACAGCACGCGTACAGTCGTTTGCCAACATCCATCGAATTCATGAAAGGCAGGGCCGTACCATGGCATTATAAGAATAACCTAACATACAGTTTTAGACATATTTAATCGCTTTTACTCATAAAATGAGAATCCCTAAAGTATTTGTTTATCTTTATTAATTTATTCACCTAATGAAATCCTATTAAAATGTAAAGTATGTAATTTATAAAAGTCCTTATCTCTCATGTTTAATTTAGATCAAAGAATGCTATATAAAATATGTTCAAAATTTGTCGGAGAATTCCAATACTAAAAACATATACAAGGTTTTGTAAAAAATGTATTTTTTTATCAACTTTTTGTGGTAAATAATAATTAAAGTATTTTTTTTATTTACAGGTTTCCGCGGAAGAGGAAGGTAACTCAGTATCATAAAGCGTAGGTACAACTTTTTATTAATTGTGATTTTTTTTTCTTTTTAATTGAACTCTTTTTATTTATATAATGACGTCATAAAGCTGTACATATTCAATATAATTTTTTACTATAAGTAAAAGAAGTAGTAAAACTACACCAATGAATTTTTACAAAGTAAAATTGAATTGTTATATTGTGATTTAATAAATCATGTTTAGTAAAAAATGACAAGCGTTTATAATGAGAAAGGAAAATGCAAAACAATATGGTATTTTTATTTCGTGAATACAATTCAGATAAGCCAGTCCTTTTAAAACATTCTCCTTAATAGAAAATGTAAACAACAATGTAAAAAATTGTATGAGGGTTATTGCCAACCTTTTGATTTGAGAATAGCGTACAGAGGTCAAAAGAATTACCGTACCAGCGTATTTTTTATGTAGAGTGAGGATGAATCCAAACGCAAGACAAAGAATCTGCACAATAAGACATATGTTCATTTTTGAGCCTTGTAACTGATTAAGTAAAAAAAAATGGATAATTTACTGTGTGTATCGGCTTTCGTATTTTAAGCGGGACATTTTCTATCCTTATTTGTTCCTATTAATTTAACGAATCACTGAGCTTAAAATTTGATCACATATTTTTACTTTTTTGACATTTTGAATTTTATGTCAAATGGCGTTTTCATGTCTAAACATAATTATCAATTTCTCCTATATGAGAGCTCTTATTATTTAATTGGGGTGGATTTCCTTCTAGAGAGGGATCTACTTTAGTGTACTGTGTTGATATTTTGATAACAAATAAATACAGGGTGATTAAAAACTAACATTAAATATTAACTTGAAGAATCGTTAAAAAGTCAATTCCTTATTTTTATACTGTTATTTTATTTAGCAATAAAAATAAGGGTGACTTTGAATAAGGTTGTCTATTCAAGAAATTTGTTGTTTTTGAAATATTGGCAATTTAACATTTTTGTATTGTAAAAACGCTCTCCGACTTTTAAGTTTTATGTTATTAGTTGGCCATGACGGCGAAACGTGACGAAAGAAAACAATAGAAAACTACAGAAATGTCACTATTTCTTGCCATGTTGACAAAAATCATGCCGGGACGATTAAATTATATGCATGAACATGATTTCGATTTGTTTATGATCTATGTGGAATGTAACAAAGTTTTACCAAGAACATGCCAGAATTGGCTTATAGATATCCAAATAAACAGAAACCGTCACGGAAGAGTGTTAAACGAATATTGGAAAAGCTCGTATTTTAAAAGTTACTTTAAGGGAGAAGTGGAATGTTTTATTGTTTTTCTCTGAATAAATGTTGTCAAAGTAGTAGACAATGAAAATTAATCTCTGCTAATTAAAACAAGTTCGTAAGTATTAGAATATGTATATTTTTTTACTTAAGAAGGTATAAAACTCAGTCAGTCATTTAAAACTACTTTTATAATTTCATTCTTATACTTTATTGTGAACGTTAAATTTTCCACCGATCGGACAGTTTTCTTCATACTGCATACACCATTCAGGTTCTAAAGCATCAGCATCTACTCCTAATTTTACAAGTCTTTCCCTGTGAACTAAAAAGCGACTTTCTGCATCTCTCCACGAGGTAGATGGTTCAGACCATAAAACTTCAGCCATTGCTGAAGCTCTAGGCCACAATCGACTGTCTAAGGAAGTTGAATCAGCTTGTTCAGTCCAGAAGGTCGCTTCTGCGCCCAGAACTTGTTTACGTTTTTCACCTAAAATAATTGATAACTATTAAATTATTATTTCAGATAGGAATTGATGTAAATGTTTAATATATCAATTCACTGTATGGTAGATGTAGATATGGAGTTTATTGGATAAGTAATTATGATCACTAAGACCTTACAATCATATATATATATATATATATATATATATATATATATATATATATATATATATATATATATATATATATATATATATATATATATATATTAATATACATACAGGGTGACCAGTAAAGTCTGCATCATATTGTTTTTTTTGTTAATAGCTTTATTCGAAATTTGACTTTGTAAACAATTTCTGCTTCGATCGAGATGAAAATTAACCAATAAATAGCAGTCACGTAATTAGGAATATCTGCAAAATTTTAATTTTTTGCGTCTGCTCGCAGTTGTCTGCCTCTTACTATATTATAGAACTCCTTACCTGCTATCTTAATAGGCTTATTCTCATAAACCTTTTGCCAACCAATATAAGGAGAACACCAATTGTTTCCGTCTGCCACCCAGCCGGAAAAACCACAATCTAAATACAAGGCATCGTAATTACTAAGAATTACTTGGTAACCGTGTTCAAGAAGGTTTTTGACTTGTGGGTCGTGGCCGGTAGTCCAGATTTGAACGATATATTTGTCCTGTGGAAGATGGTTTAAGAGGTACTCTTTATGGGTGAGATGACTGGTCCACATCACAACTGGTATTTTTTTGCCAGCCTAAAAAGGATCGTTATAAGTATAGATCACATTAAATAGATCGTTTTTGAGAGGGTTAAACAGCCGAATTTCACTAGAAACTGGTTATTCGAACCCGAAAAATGTTGTTTCTCGAATTAAGAATAAGCAATTCGTAAGAAATTCTCAATTTCACAGTCCACATATAGACCATTAACAAAAAATTCAGTACCAGAACTATGATCCTATAATATTTATACTAATTTTATAGACTAAAATCCAATCAAGATATTATGACCATTTTAATTAATGCAGGAAAATATCTCGCTAGATAAACGTGTTTGCGGAAAAGGTTTCCCATAAAAATTGTAGGAGGGAGTACATCAGATGGTGACCCAAAGTTTACCTTGAAGTTAAATTTCAAGATTATTCAGAGGTCAAGTTAATTTTTACACGCTGAAATTTAAATTATTGAAAATGTCAGGTCAGTGATCTTCCGAGACCATTGCTGGATCAAACAACGCAGAGTAATACTTTAGGAAGGATATGCAAAGATGATCTTTACGACCTGGATGTCGACTTTCAAAATCATTTGGAGATTAAGTTGATTTTTCAAAACATGAACCTCTGTTTTGATATTGGAAGTTGCAGAAATATTCCTGTTCAAATATGTAATCAAAGTGTAGATCAAAATGACATCTACCATAGATGTAAGAGAAATTAATATTACTTTAATATAGAATGCTGATCTTATAAGAGAAATTTGGCTCAGGCTTAAAAAGAGGGAGCGTTTCCGAGGAGCAGGATCTCTCTTTCTAATTTCGGTCAGGTGACAGGGATATCCAATGACGTTTGGAGTATTGTTCTTAACTGCGCGATTAGAAAGAGAGGTCCTGTTACTCAAAAATGTGTGACCCAACTTTCTTCTGTAGGATCCATAGTCTATATTAAGTAATATTAATATCTGTTTTGTCTATGGGTAAAACAGCTGATTTATACTTGCTATCATTTCGCCAAGTTAGTGATCTAGCAAACAAAATGTATGTTTTGAAAAGGAATATCCATTGATGATCTTGACTACAGGCAGACGCGGATACATGAGGGCGTTGCCCCTCTGAGACTAGCAAATCAAAGTACTTTAATTGTTTTATAACACATTTTCTGGAGCACTGAATATAAATCCCTTTATACACAGCGAAATCCTATATCAAAATACTAGTTTATATTCTGAAGAACAAGCTTAATTTCCAAATAACCTTCAAATTCAACTTTGAAGTTAACGTCTAGGCCATCTTGGCCATCTTGTTTTAAAAGATCAACTTGACCTCTGAATGATCTTGAAATTCGACTTTACGGTTACCCTCTGATGTGTTCTTTACTACAAATTTTGTTCAAAACATTTCCGCTCGCTCATTTACTTGCCGAGATAATGGCTTGTTTTAATAAAAACGGTCTGCTTTACATATTTTAGATATGGAGTGTGATTCTGAGATTTTTACCATTTTTTTTTGGTCGATGATATGTTCGACCGAAACTCCTTTGCATAACTATTTCTATAATATTTGGGACAAAAAATTTTAGTCGCTTTCGTATTTGGAAATCTTTTACCTTTTTATACACTTTTTCAAGTGCCTGACTTTGGAAATGATCCCATAATTTTATAAAATCAGCTTCGGTTCGTCCCCAACCTTTTTGAGCCATCCAGTCCACAATGGATTGTGTATTGTTCCAACAGTTGAAATTAACTTCATCGCCACCCATATGGAAAATGTCCGGTTGAAATTGGTCAAACATGTCATTATAAATGTCTATAATTGGGAAAATAGTATAAAATATGGTTGATATTATAGGTAAATTGCAAGAGATTTATCTATTTAACATGTATTCATTAGAACTAACACATTTAAAGGAGTCATCAGAAGAAAAAAGAAGATAAAGCTCTAAAAATGCATTTTTAAACGTTTCTTAAGATTCGATCTACAAAAATTGTATTTCTGGTAGTCTTTAATGACTTTTTTCTTACTTGAACAATAAAAAAATAAATACATTACCTTCAATAACATCGTACAATTCAGGCTTAGTTACATCAAATTGTCCGCAAGGTGGCTCCACGCAATAATCCTGCCATGGTTGCCAATTAAAACAAGTAACGAGACCAGTATTTTGCCATCCTTCACCAACATGAGCAGGAGCATCAAATTCTGGAAGTACTCGGACTCCCCTAGAATAGAAACAAGCATATCGTAGTGATTATAATAAAAAAATACTGGTTACGCAATAATATGTATTCTTAAAGAATATTACCTTTCTGTTCCATATCGTATAATTTCTTCTACATCTTGTGGACTATATATTTTGTGAGTTTCGTAGGCGCCATATTTGGATAATTCTGGGCGAGATTTAGACACGTAAGGAAAACTGTGTGAATCAGTTATATGCCAGTGAAATGTGTTTAGCTTAGCTGCCCCCATAGCCGTAAGAGTTTTCTTTATCGATTCAACCTAAATGAAATAGGGTTTTAAATATATTACCGTTTTTCACTCGGCTGTAATATTTTCAATTATAGCTGAGCTAAAAATGTTAAGTCTTAGTTACAGATCCATATAATATTTTGCTTACAGTTATAAAATTCCTTGAAGTATCCAACAAGATTCCTCTATAAGTATATGCAGGTGCGTCGGTAATCAAGACATCTCTGGCAATTTGTAATTCGTTGCGTAAATTGTCGAAGATAATTAGTTGGTTTAATGTTTCAAGTCCGTGCCTGGCACCAAAGAAGTTGGGTGCTGTTATAAGTACTTGAGCCCGTCCATCTAAAATATTTTTTATTTTTATTGAGTTCAGCATATTATTAACAACCAATTTTTTAATATTGCATAATATTGAGTAAAAATAAAGTTAAGCGAACTAGACTATGATGGGAATGGCTTCATTTAAAATCTCATTTACGTTGCCGATTAATTGTGTACTTTTTACTTCATGACTTATGTATCTAAAAGAATAAAGTTATATTAGTATACTAGCACTATACCTGATGATTCTGATATTTTAAGAATGTAGCTTTCATCCAGTTCCAAGGATAATCGATTAATAGTGGGATCTTTAATATCTAAGGTTACCACTAGAGATTTTCCACCTGTTGGATTAACATTCCTAAAATAAAATTAAAAAAAATATATTTAAAAAATAAGTATATAAGTATAAATTTGTAGTTATTTTAATGTAAAAGTTTATGATATATAAAAAATAGTAAAAATTAAAGGGGGTTTTAACAACAACTTGAATTATCACGCTATTTCATTTGCTAATTGTTGAGTTAGCAATATTTTCTTCTTCTTTTTCATTTTCATCTTTTTCTTTTCCGTTTTCTTCTTCTTCTTTTGCAGCATAGGCCTCTTCCCTTCTTTTTCACTCTACTCTGTCCCATACTATTCTCTGCTATGTTCAGCTTACGTGTTGTTTAATGTCGTCAATCCATCTTTTTATGGTTTTTTAATGTTCCTTCTAGATATTCTGAGGGGGCAGTTGGCTAGATGATTAGTCCATTGTTTTGAAGACTTCCTAGCAACGCGTCCTATCCGGCTCTGTTTTAGCGTATCTATCCTTTCTAAGATGTCAGTAATTTGAGTTATAGCTCTTATATCCTCGTTTTTCACTTTTTCTATTAATCTGCCTAGAACTGACCTTTCCACCGCCCTTTGTGCTTCTTTTAGTTTCTTAGCATTGCCCTCTGTTAATGGTATAGTTTCCATGCCATACGTACTGACTTGGAGGATATAGGCATCGTACACTTTTCTTTTTAGAGACATGGGAGTTGCGATATTCATAAGGATGTGGGAAAGTCCGCCAAAGACAGCCCAGCTCACTCTCCGAATGATTTCCGCCGTCAGTTTTGTTTTTAAAAGTAATTTTATATCCAAAATGGCTGTTAACTTTTTCGTTCTGATTTCGAACTAATTTACTGTTTGATATTAGCTTTATTGTCATCAGATTCATACTCAAGCCTACATTTCCTAAATTCCAATAACATCCGTTTAAATTTTTTCTTTCACTTTTATTCCTTTCTGCTTCCAATTTAGGTTTTTAAAGATATTCTCTAATATCAGAGGGAAAAGTTTGGGGACAGTATCTCCCTGTCTGATGCTTCTTCTTAATGGAATGATCTCTGTCTTGTTATTATCATCCAATTTTATGTGTATGTTAGCATCGTCATTATACATGGCTTTTATCCGGGATTTATACCGAAAATCGGGTCTGGCATTTCTTAGTTCCTTTAAAATTGACCATATCTCTATAGTATCAAATGCTTTCTGGAAATTCACAAATACCAGGTAAAAATTGATATTGTGTTCCTCGCGTTTTCTATCAAATTCCTTACTGCTTGTAGATGATCTACTGTGCTGAATTCCTTCCTAAAATCCGTCTGATCAACGGGCTGATAAAAGTCTAGTTTATTTGTTAATTGCGTAGTAATAATTTTGGTTCAAAATTTAAATATTTATTACGGAAGATTGATACGCTTCTAGTTATTTATGTTTGTTGGATCTTCTTTCTTATGGATTATTATTATTTCACTATTTCTACAAGATCAAGCTATTATCCTTTCTTGATGAAAGCGGCTGGCCAGTCCCCCCTCCTCCCAGAATCCTCGAGGCTGACCCACAAAGGAGAGGAATGTAATTTTACATGTATTATCTACCTATCTGGAGTACATATAAGTGTATATTCAAATTCGCCATGTAGGAAGTTTAATAGTTGTAATTTTCCGCGCAAAAGCTAGACGTATTGGAAGATGGGTACTAGGTTTATGAAGGGAAAATTGGAGGTGGCTGGATAAAGGTTTAGATCTCTTCTGGGCCTGGGAGATAGGAGAGGACCAGTAACTTATATAGAGCAGAGCCACTAAAACCTGGAGCAGCCTGTTCTCCTCTGGGATCGTGAGGGAATGTGAGTCTGCTATATTTAGTAGTTTTTTTAATCAAAACGTAGACACTTAACAAAATTACCCTATTACAGTTTCAAAGTACATTGAAACAGTAAAATTTGCTGTGGCAATTTGTGAGTTAGGTGATCATAAATCCGGTATGGCTTCTAGAAACTCCAAAGTTCAACTGACTGATGAGCTGCATCCTTATCACGATGTATGGAGTAGAAACTTTACCGACTGGATGTTAGAACAACTGCAAATTGACGGTGCATTCTATAACAAAATCATCTTTGGTGCTAAAACCAGGGGCGGATCCGGCCCTCTTTTTTTTTGGGGGGGGGGGAAGGGGGCGGTGATATCACAAGAGTATAATATGGCAAGTGAAAGCAAGTTATCGACGGGGGGTGGGAGATGCCAATAGCATTCACATTTCTAATATAGGAGGCACGATCAGGTTTATTTTTCTAAATTCGAAGCTTTTTTTTTTGTGTGGGGGGGGGGGGATCGCAAGCAAAAGCAAGATGTCGACGGGGAGATACCAGCAACATTCACATTCTTAGTGTAAAAGGGCAGGGTTGGGTCTATTTTTCTGAATCCGAAGCTCTTGGGGGGATCCCCCCTTGGATACCGTGCTTGGCTAAGGCTCATTAGCAACAGTTTGGTCAACAAGCGTAATTTTCGAGTTTGAGGAGAAGAAATCCATATGCCTCGCAAAAACCTCTAATGCATCTTTAAAGAGAAAAGTTTGGTGTGCCATGTGGCTAGGATGGGATCATCGGATTATACTTTGTTAGAAAATGATGACGGTACCTCCGTGACTGTCAATGGCGATCGCTACGGTAGCATGTGGACAAACTTTTTTGGCAAGAATTGGATGGAATAAACGCAACTGAGATGTGGCTTCAACAAGTTAGCGCTACCTGTCATACCTCACGCAAAATAAGGACATTTGGGCAAACGAAGTTCCCAGGTTGTGTCATCTCTTGTTTTTGGATATCTTTCTCTAGAGTTTTAAAAAAAATAAGATCCTGAGACGACTCAATAACTCAAAGAAGAAATTAAAAGCCAAATTCGTGAATTTTAGCTGTCAACAGAGCGATGGTGACCCTTTGATTGACATATATTAATGAAAATGTTTAAGAAATTCATGCATTTTTAAATTTATATAAAATTCAAGTTCTTGTCCAGACTTCCTTTATGTTTCTGTTAAAACTCTTATATATTAATAAAAACTCTTTTAAATTAAATTGTGATTACCTTGGTATTAATTGCTCAACTTGTTTCTTGAAAATTTTGGATGCTCCTCTTACTAAATCAGAAATGGGGGAATCGGCTTGGGCCCCCATTATGTCAATGCTATGGATATTAATCGTAGTCAAAAAGTTTCCTACTGAAACATCGCCTGTTGGTTTCGGCCATATCGCTGCAGCATGAGAGCAGAATATTCTAAAAGAAAAGTAGACAGTTTACATTCACTGTATTTTAGAAATATTGTGGCACTGTTTTTTGATTTTTAAAGTCACTTAAACTATGATTGGTGAACTAACCTGCAAGCTGGTAGACTTAAGGCAGTATTTTCAGTCTCATTCGTAAATGGTCGTTTTTGGCAGTAACCTTTAACACATTCGTAACGCCATGGGGAAGTCAAAGCGCTAAAAATCGAAATAATTAATATTAAAGAATATTATAAGCTAATGTGTATAGAAAGTTAATTTAATATTAATTTTTTCACATCTTCGATGGATTCAGACTTTTGAGAACCCATTTCCAATGCAGTAAAATTTAAATGAGATCGATAGAAAGCATTAGTGTTTCGTAATGAAATCATGTTTGCCAATTGAAATAGATTTCTATTGTCGTAGCCCATTATTACCTTTATATCAGGTGTCCCATTAAGAATGGTAACCGGTCGTATCTTAGAGACGAACATTCGTATGGCTTTGAAAAAAAAAATAGTAAAAGCAGGCCTAAAAACAGCTGGAAGCATTTTGAAGTTTCTAACGTAGCCGCTAGGAGTCGTAACAATGGCCACAAGCATAAAAATATGATTTTCTCAAAAAACCTTTATTGGACTCTTGGGTGTTTTCTGAGAAAGCTTTCAATGTCATATTTATCATTTGTCAAGTAAAGTGTGGGGGGGGGGAGGTTAAACTTTTATTTTGAATAAGGCTCATAACTCATAATTTTGATCTCGTTTAAGAAAGTTCTTCTTGTCTGATCTTTAGCGTTATTTAGTTACATGTCATTTATAAATTCTGCGAAAGGGCGCTTAAATACAACAATATGTGTTTTTAAACATTATTACATAGATAAAAAAAACAAAAAAAGCCTGAAAAATTGGAGAAAATCACAATTTGGTATATTTTTTTCAAACCAAAGATATTAGAAAAAATACGAGTACAAAAGAAAGACATACAAATTCAAGCAAGAATTTTTTTTTTAAACTTTATGTTAAAAATTTTGTTAGCATTTAAAATTATTGTTTTATTTATTTTAGTTCGTGTTCATAATATTATAAGAATAATACATCATTTGTGTGAATCCAGTGAGTAAGCTCCATTTGCATATCAAGTAGGCTTTGGCAACAAAAGTTGTATGAATCTGTGAATATATAAGTTTCTATTTAACTATATTTTTATAGCTTAAATATTCAGTGATATCCCAAATGCTCAATCTGACTTCACCATTTTAAACATACATTTTTTTCTCAAACGTATAGTATATAAGAATTTCTTTTGCATACAAAGAGTAATCTTGAATTGGTTCAACTAAAACTACTTCATCTTCTTCGAAATCATCAAAATTTACTTTTACTATATATTCTGAACTTGGCGGTAACATCGCATCTTGTAGTACAAATTCACGAATCGACGCTTTATTATTTTTCGGTAGATTCATAACAAGTTCCTCATTTCTAGTTCGCAGTACTCGTTGAGGAAGATCAAGGACAAGCTTCTGGTGTTTTATGCGTCTCCCTCATTAGCTTTATGAAGATTTCCTCGTTGGTCTTACGATCGTCCTGGGCAACGTCGACTCTTTTTATGATTCTTCCTTGGTTTCTTGAGGTCTGTTTGGTTGTTTCAAACTGAAGGATATAAGCAAGAGCCTCAGAAATTTTTCTCAGTCACACCATTCTTAGAATTTGATTAATTTCTGGGTCGCGTAAATCCTCAATAAGACTATTTCTTGTTAACTCTTGCTTTATTTCTTCTAGATAGGTGAGATAAGTCAAATTTATTAGTCAAACAGTTTTTCCATTATTAGGAAATAAAAGAATAATCACAGAAAATCGCTATAATCCATATATTCGTTTGATTACATGTACAGATAATTCGTATAATGACTGTTTTTCCTGATTGCGAGAAATAACGATTTAGATCCCACAAAAGTAGATTTTTTTTCCAGATATTGTTAATTCTTTTAATTATAGAAAGACGTAGGATAGTTTTATTTACAGTGAGATTTATTTATAGGTTAATAGAATATCTATTAATATGGGACAGCAGTAAATCATGAGCGAAATGCCATACATTATTTTTTTTCTCCAGATATTAATTCTTTTAATTATAGAAAGACGTAGAATAGTTTTATTTACAGTTAAATTTATTTATAGGTTTATAGAATAGCTATTAATATGGGACAGCAGTAAATCATGAGCGAAATGCCGTACATTATCAAAATATTTCTATTGTGGAAGTTCACGATCAAATGTTGTGGCACTTTATTTTGACACAAAAAAAACTTGTGCATACAACTTGTACATGTTTTTTTTATTACCAACCAGCTGATTTTTTCACAGTTGTTTAATTAATGCTTGTACACTCGAGTGCTCATATTGTCCGACAAATTTTATGTACCATTTTTTCAGTCCCACGTTCGGAAATTGTCAATTTACTCCGTTCGAAAATGCAGCGTATTCGATAATTTTCTCAACTAAAAGAGTTGTTGAAGTCATCAAGGTGAAGTCACGCACGAAGTTTCAGAAGAATGGTAATCATGTTGAAATAGGAGTTACATCCTGAGGACTATACCCACTAAGAAATAACTCCTTTGATGATGAAATGTTAAACATACCCCAATATTATAAGTGAATCTATGGGAATAATCAGTTCTTAAAAAAATGTTTGAACATATTTCCATTTTCTTTTTGATGGCGGCTCGTTTTACGATTGATTGCGGAGTTTAAAAAAATTATTCTTAATATTTAAATATTAGTCGCTAATAAATCGATAACTATTTGTCAGGGCGTTTTAGTGTTGACGTTCTCCAGATGAAAGACATTATCAAGAGGGTGGGATATATTGTTCTAAGAAGAATTAAATGGGCTACATCAGCTGAACACCAGCCGTACAAGTATATTTAAATAAAAGTTCAATTTTTCTTCGGTGTTCTAAATTACTAAGATTTTTAGTTGTTTTGGATTTCAGATGAAAAGGAAACTGAAGGTATGCTTAGGGGCCGAATATGAGAGTAATATTCTAGTGATGGTTGATTTTGAGCATTGTCAAAAATATTTCGTAAAAAAACGAGGACTTTTTTTTTACTTTGCATTGATACAGTTTTAGAAATCAGTGTTAAATGGTCATTGCACTTTTGATTTTAACAGTTAAAGTCGACGTTTTGTTATTCATGATGTTGTTTAATTTATGAAAATCATATGAAAAAAAACTCACCTGGTACCGATTGCTAATATACATAATAATATCGTTGAACCACAACCGGACCGGTTCATCCTAAAAATAAAATTTATGTTATTTACTAATTATTAATGACTTTACATGAATATGTATTCAGTATTATGAACATTATCATTGAAATTTGAAATTTATTGGAAATTTCTGTAAAATTGTACCGTAAATATTTGCACCAAAAAGGCTCGGTGAAGAAATCTCTGATAAATATTTTATCTATGGTAGAAATAGATAAGTTTAAAATAAAAACATTGGTCACAAAACTTAATACCAATTTCAAAATAATGTCAATACAATATTTCTGAATTTTTTATCAATTCTGGTGCACCCTATTCCAGATTTGAATAGTCTTTCCAAAATACGAGGGATACTTGAAAAGTTTTATCGTTAACAATAAAACGAAATACTTATTAATTTGTTATTAATTTACTTCAACGCATCAGATGTTTTTAATGCTTTTAATCGACCTCTAAAAAGAGGAAGTTCTACATTCGATCGCTGTTTTTTTTTTGTGTCTATACGTCGACTAATCCGAATTTAGTTTTTCGCATTATATTGAGGAAGTTGCTGTGATGGTCTCATTATAATTATTTTGGTCGGAATTGGTTCAGTAAAATCGAAGATGGCGCTGATAATATGACAGCCAAAAAAATTAATTTTATCCGAGTGTCTCCAAAATTGGTATGGACGGTTTTCGGGGCCGTATATAACGAATCTAAAATTATTTTTCAAAAATTCAATATGGCCGATTTAATATGGCGAATAAAAAATGTCACATCCCTTGATTTTGTTCATAATTGGTATAGGAGAGTTTTGAGGGTATAAATTACGAATTTAAAATTATTTTTAAAAAATTCAATATGGCTGATCCAATATGGCGTACTAAAAATGTTACATCTCTCAGTTTTGTCCAAAATTTGATGGGGAGTTTTTGAGGGTGTAAATTACGAATTAAAAATTATTTGAAAAAAAATTCTCTATGACGGATCCAATACGCCGCACCAGAGATTTAACGTCTCTCGGTTTTGTTCAAAATTTGTCGAGGGGGGGGGGTTTGAAAGTGTGAATAACGAATTTAAAATTATCTTAAAAAAATCAATAAGGCAGATGCAATATGGCGGTCTAAAAATGTTATTTTTCCAGATTATATCCAAAATTGTTACGGGGGGGGGGGGGGGGTGTAGATTAAGATTATATTAAGAATTTAAAATAATTTTTTTGATATTCAATATATACGATTCAATATGATGGGTTCAAAATTTTATTTTATTCACATTTTTCAAAACTGGTATTGGGGTTTTTCGGAATTTGAAGTTGATTTTTTACAATTTAATATTGCAGAAACAATATGGGGGACTAAAAATTTTACATTTTTTCGATTTTATCAAGATTGATATTGGGGGGTTCTTGGAGCGTATACTACAGATCTTAAATTAATTTGTTCAAACTCAATATGCAGAATAAAATATTTAGGACCAAAAAATTTACATGTCTCAAGTTCTTTCAATATCGGTATTGGAGGATTTTGGGAGCCTAGGTTGCGAATCTAAAATTAATTTCTTAAAATTCAAGATAGCAAATTTACTATAGCAGACTAAATATTTGTTTGACATAATTTCTTTTATAACTGATGTTTGGGGAATTCTCAGAACCAAAGAATTTTTTGTTGTTCCATTTAATGTGGTCTACATTTATCGATAAAATGGGTACTTTTTTGGACCTTAGAAATTCATCTTAATTTAAAAGTAAAATCGAAATATAAAATTTTAATTAACAAATTGAACCGAGTTTTAAAATATCGGTAAAAAAATAACAATAGAAATTTTTAAATGAAATTGAAATTTTTGATGCCAGCTCTACTAAATTAAAAAAATAAATAAATACTTACGTGAGATACATGCAAGCTACGGTAAGAAAGCAATTACAAATAAAATATTTCTTAATCTTTATGCAAAATTTTGGGAAAACATTGCAGTTTCCTATACGTCCAATTATCTAACTGATAGTTTAGAATAAATTTATTTGTAACTAGTATTACATTTATTCAAATCCTCTATATGTATTATTTAAAAGAACTCTTCTTTGTATTTTTTGATCCAAACCTATTCTTGAAAAAAATGGAAATGTCTTTACTATTAAAAACAATTGAATGTGCTTTATATTATATAAAATGAAGGCTATCTATCCAAAGCTTTGAAACCAAATGAAATGGTCGATATAATTAATTTATCTTAACTTAAAATGTCTTAAGCACTTTTTTTATAGTTATACATTTTTTCTCTATTTAAGTGACTCTGCAAATCTTGTCGTAATTTTAAATACGGAGTGCATTTTTCCCAATAATTATGAATTTAGAATTTTCAAATTATTTCCATTGCTTTTTCCATGTTAAAATTACTACCAGCGGGATTTAATATGCAAGACCTATTTATAAATTTTTCTGAAGCAACATAGAATCATCACATGTTTACACCTTTTCTCTAAATTGAAATTTTGTACAAATAACATTTTTGTTACGACTGCAATATATTTAAAAGACAGAAAATACGAGGATTTGACAAGCGACGTAAAAATGACATCGATCATATGATTTAGGGATTTCGAATTTTCCCTAGATCAGTAAATACATATATAAAAGTTATATAAACCAAAACCACTGATATCCATCACTAATGTCATATGCCATTTCAAAGTGTATTCAATATTTTGACTATAAAATATAATATAAAAAATTTAACATAGGTATTATATGGAAATATAGAGGCTGAATTATCAACTTAAATTATTTTTAACTAACTCCGAAATAGCTCTTATATATGTACATGATTGCCTGAAATATATTAAAAATTCAAAGAAACCCTTAAAGCACAAAAAAAAGGTTTTGTTCCTAATTGGTAACCCTGCGAAATATTTATCTGAATAATCTTAAAACTAATATGTGGGTATAATTAAAATATTTGTCACATATTATCTAGTTAAATAGATGATTTATATGTTTGTTAACCATTCCTTTATATATTTATTGGAATTTTAAAGTACACAACCAAATAATTTATAGACTTCAGGGAAAGACTGATAAAACACGAGGTGTAATTATCAGGACGTACCACATAAATTTAAAAGATGATACTCATTTATTTGTAGAATAAAAATGTGTATTAATATTTTTGAATCTCGATAAATGGTTTCTAAATTTGCTTTCAATGTATATAGGATCCTAATCACTAATTCGAATAATTATAAAATTTTAAGGTTTAAACGGAATTAGTTATCTTGGAAGTTAGATCTATTAATTAATCAGTTTTGGTTTGCTTATGATATTCTTATAATTCATATTACATATTGTTACGATTCTGTCTCTTTAAAATCGTTCACTGGGTTTGTAGACTAAAACACAACACCTTTCACAAATACTTCCCATACCTATATTAACTATTTATTAACACAGCTAAAACACAATCTTATTACTACTTCTTAATGTCTTCACTATTCAAATACAACTATACAACTAACTCATCTACGCTTATTCTATCTCTGTTTATGTACCTATGGAATTCCCTGTATAAATCCGGAACATAACAGTTGAGATCTATCTAGAAATATGACTCATCTTACACTATTTCTTTCGGCGCATCGGAATATTTGTATACGAGGGAGTGTCAATAAGTTTTTCTCAACAACAATGCTTTATGTAGGAAAACTGAGAATAAGAACCTAGAGATAAATTATTGGAATCGATAAGAGAATTAGTTGTTTCTAAAAAAACGAAGTTCAGTTACTGTTCCCTTTATCTATTTAAACCCTTTGTTAGCAATTTCCATAAAAGTTAGTGGTCATGTTAGTAAATTCAGAATCACATGATTTATTTTTATATTAAGAAATATCTCGGACAATACCCTGTATTTTTCTGTTTTATCACATCTATGCAAACTCTAGTTATTTCTAGCAAAGAAAAAGTAGTTGTAAAGTATGCTAGGTTTTTGAAAATATTTATTTGAAATTCACAGAATACTCCTTAGGTACAGGCCAGGCTACGTACCTGTAAAGCAGGATGTAAAAAAAATAATTCGTTACAACAAACTGATACCGCAGTATTGTAGGTAATGTCATAACTAATGAAGGAAAAATAATCCGAACCATCGACAACTCACTGGGATGAAATGAGGGTGATTTTTAGGGGTGAAAAACAATTTTTTGCGATTTCTGGCTAAACTACGTATCTTATCCAAAAAAGTTGAATGCATAAGTTGTAGATAATAAAAAGATCTACAACTTTTGTAGAAGCCATTTTTTTTTACCTCAAAATTTTCCGAGAAAAATGCAAAAAACCGTTTATTCTTTTTTTTCTCTTCCACAAAAATGATTTGATTAAGCTCAAACTTGAAGAAAGTTTTGATTAATAATAGACAATTAATAAATTAACAATGCTTTTTTCTAAATAAACAATTTAAAAGTTATTAACGATTACAATTAAAAGTAAATATATTAGGATTATCAAATATACAAAAATGGGGTCATTTATATGCCGCACTTATATTGTTATGGTAGAAGGCATAGGGGTTAACAACATACTTTTTTGTTTATTTAATAATTTAAACGTAGTTGAGCGATGTGACTAATTTATAATTTTTTTGCTCATTGTTTGTAGTAAACAATGACATTATAAAATTATAATAATTTTAACAAATAATAACAAATTATTGATAATAATCGTAAAACGCATGTCGAAAAAAGTCATTTTTCGGGTTTTTTGATTTTTCCGCAATTTTTTCCACACTACATATATATTTTTTCATTTATTGAAAGTAAAAATAAAACCAAAAAAAACGAGCCCAGTCCGAACGTTGTTGGACAATTATTTTTAAGATTAAAAAGTTCACCTTTTTTTAAAGTTAAATAAAACCGCAACGATTAAATATTTTTACACAAAAAAAATACAGCTTATTTGGAACATCAAAAGGTACAGTCTTTCCAAGATTTAGCTTAATCGAATTATTTTTGTGGAAGAACAAAATAAAAAAACCGAAAAGACGATTTTTTGCGTTTTTCTCGGAAAATTTTGAGGTTAGGGTAAAAATGGCTTTTACAAAAGTTGTAGACCTTTTTATTACCTATAACTTTTATATTTAACTTTTTTCGATAAGATGCGTAGTTTAGCCGGAAATCCCAAAAAACTGCTTTTTACCCCTAAAAATCACCCCCATTTCACCCCAGTGGGTCGCCGGTAGTTCGGATTACTTTTTCTTTATTAGTTATGATATTACCTACAATACTGCACTATCAGTTTGCTGTAATGGATTATTTTTTTTTTCCAAATGTTATTTTGAACGGTAAAATAGTGGAGCACAAGGTAACAATAAATTCCCTATTCTTTCTGATGTAAGCAAAATTGTCCTAGTCTAAAAGCGGATATAAATGAAGAAAATACAGAAGCACTAAAGTTAAAAGCATAGTATGTTATGAAAATTATCCTTAACGAACATTATATAAGGTTTGTAATGTATTGTAGAATGCGAGTCAACACTGATAATGAAATCTGATCTTCCAAAACGCCATTTATCATTTTCCTTGATATTCTTATTTTAATACCTATAAAATTTAACTGAGAAGAAGTACTGACCAAAAAACTTTGTGATTTACGCTGGTGACCATAATTTTTGTTTTAACAGAAGAAAATTATTACACCTTAAATATAAACTACACTTGAATAAACAGAGGGAGATTAGATTGCGATATTTGAATTAATATTATTCAGTCAATATGAACGTCGCTTGTTTCATCCACTTCAATCTATAATCAGTCAAAATATCTTTTTAAGAAGAATTAACCTAGAAATCCTTTATCGATTGTGAAAGGTCAAACCACAAATCTTAATAGATTAAATTGATACATTTTGAGTTTTTCTCAGAAATTTCTGGAACTACATTCTTGAACAAAATTATTGAAAATTTACAAATTTTTTAAGTCACCAATTTTTCGTCACTTCTACGAGCTCAGTGCATCCAATACCTCCCCAAAGAATTATGCCACTCCCTCCAAAACTAATTCTTTGTATAAAATTGAAACCAGCCTACCGTTCACTAATTCTTCGAGAGACGTAGTTTCATTTCTGTGGTTTCCATCCTCGAATTTTAGTCTCTTCTATGAACAATATTCCGCTGAATATGTGTTTTTGGACATTTTAAGAAACTAGAATACGAAACGAGAGTACCAGACAACTCTGGCAACGTGCCTCGAGTCCGCAGACAGACAGGAGGATGTCTAGGAAACATGGGAAAGCATTAAAAGGTTATTAATTCAAAGTACACAAACGACAATAGGAAGAAGGAAGGCCAGTAGGAGGAATTCTTGGTTTGACAAGGAGTGTGAAGAGAATATAAAAACATGAAAAATGGCTCGACTGGAGATGCTGCAAAGCCCAAACAAACGCATTGGGGAGAGGTACAAACAAACGAAAACAACAGCGCGGAGAACTTACAAAGTAAAGAAAAGAACACACGAACAAAAAATTCTAGAAGAACTGGAAGCAAGTCGAACATATAACCAAATTAGAAAAATTTTTCAAGATGTAAAAAGCATTAGGGGAGATTTTAGACTAAGAGCTGAAATGTTTCTTAAAACAGATTATGAAAGACTAGTGACAAATGTGAGGTGATACAGACATGAAGAAGGTACTTCAACCAATTACTAAACGCGTAGCAGGACCAGGAGAGAGCCGCGGTCACCTATTATATCGCACTCTTGAGGAGGTAGCGAAGGCGATTAACAGGCTTAAAAATAACAAAGCCCCAGGTAGTGATACAATAGCTGTAGAATGTCTTAAATATGGAGGAGAAACTATGCTCAGACATTTCCATGCCCTCATAATCCGGATTTGGAAGGAAGAAAAGATGCCAAGTAATTAATTGGAAAGAGAGTGCTATCGTGCCCCTGCCCAAAAGTGCGACAAATTACAATGCTCTATCTATCGTGGAATATTCTTGATAAATACTAGATATAAGATCTGGTCACTGATACTGCTCGAAAGACTAACTCCATATGTAGAAGATCAGCTGTGTGACTACCAATGTGGGTTCAGAAAAAAGCGATAAACCGTAGATCAGATCTTCACAATCCGTCAATTAATGGAGAAGTGCTGGGAATACGAGTACCACACCCTCTCTTTATCGATTTCAAACAAGCATACGACATTGTCTTGCGAGGTGAGCTATGGAATTAAGTTAATTAATTAGAAATAGCATGGAAGGCTTCTCAAGTGCCGTAAGGATCGGAGGAAAGCTTTTTTACAATAAATAATGGCCTGAAACAGGGAGACGCTATCTCCCCACTTCCGTTCAAAGTAGCCTTAGAGAAAGTAATGAGGGAGACAAAAACTGAAACTCTTCCATTCAGAGATGAATTTAATTATCTGGGTGCCACTAGTACGTCAGATAATAACGTGACTAAGAAAAATAACATAAGAATACAAAGTGCCAAACGTTGATGTTTTGCATTACAGAAAACAATAAAATCTAAAAATGTATCTCTGATGACAAGAATAAGAATATAACACTCCTTCTAAACATTATACTCCACGCTTTTATGGGACAGCCTGTATAAGCTGTATCATTTTTAAAACGTACCCCTTTTAACCCCATTAACATTCTGCCTATCAAATTCTTCATTGGTTAACAATATGGCCATTATCGAATATCGGAGTACTAAATGGACACCCTGTATAAATTTTCGAAACAGAACTATTTTTGTTACGGATTTAAGGGTTTATCTTTAGGTTTTTGTATTTAGTTTTCCTTTATAAAGATTTGTTTGTTGATGTAGACATAAACACTAATTATAACAGTATCATCAACAAAACAAAACTGACTAGAAACATAGTAACTAAATCTGGTTTAAAACTTAAGATTTTTAGTGAATCCGACTATTTAATTTTGACGACCTGTATCTTATGTGAATTTAAGTTTGGCTAAATTTTAACTAATCGTAAAATTTAAATATTAGTAACATATTGTTACTTTAGGTTCCATAAACTACTTCCTATTTAGAATACAAATTGTTTAAAAACTTCAAGAGAATTTTACAATGAAATGAAAATTGCCATGACGTAAATAATATTTTTCGTGGATTTTATGATACTGGAATTTTTTGGGATGGTAATTTTACCTTTTATATGCTTACAACACTTATTTAATTTATTTCTAACGCTCGCACTTATACTTTTAAAAACTCGAACGTGCTCGTGCTATTGTATTGTTATTTATTACAAAGAAATACATATAACTAAATAATTTACAGCTTTTACTGACCTTAGCACTGTCGTTGTTCTGCGAATGTGAAAGTGTACACCTAAAAAAACCTTTTTTCTACCACCTTCAACATTCAAGTAATTCAAAGAAACAAGAACCAATATTAGTGAGCTTCAAGATCGAAGTTTTGATTCTTTATACAGAACCGGATTGGTTCTGTACAGTTATTTGAATTCTTTTATGTATGTGGGTTTGGAATAATATTTGGGCAGTTATTGTTACTTTCTTATTTTAGTGGCAGGGAATTTATCGCCTGAAAGATTTCTAAATATAATCTTTTTTTCGATAAAACTAGACGATCAGTTGCTGATAGAACTGAGGTACTTTAGTATCGTAGTAAAATATCTTCCCCGCCTCCTAAACAACCAAATTCTCTAAAAAGATTTAATTTTAAAACCTGATCTTCTAGTTGGTTAGTTTTGTTTCGCTTATAATATTGTTATAATAAACTTTTATATTGGAAATGGAAGATAAAATCTTAGAGATAAAACCGATGAATAGAATAGTTGTCTTCCGAAAATAAACAAAATTCTCCTCTTTTACGGGTTTGGCGATCAGAAAATATGCAAACATCAAACACGCCAAATTAAATTTTACCGAGACGTTTGCCAGTTTATATACACAGGGTGTCCAAGTAGTCATGGATAACCTGTCAACTACGGATGGGTCAAATTATCAAAACATGATCTACCAAATATCCAGTTATGACTTTAGTAAGTGTTACGGTTTAATAGTTTTTTATAGATTTAGTATTTTTTGAAAATCACTATATGCCCGATTTTTTTCGTGCCGTTTCTACAAATGAAAACTTTTTTTCGTTTTGTTTTATTTATCTTTATCAATTAGTTTTTACTTTTTTGGGTTTCGGTCATATTATTACTTTATAAAAAAATTAACACATGTTTTTTTCTGACGTTTCGGTTTATTTTATTGATTAAACCATCTTCAGAGAATTACTGTAAATATGAAAAGGAATATGTAAATTTATGCTATATAAACTGAAAATTTTACTTTCTTACCTAATGTTAACAGGTGGTTCACTTGAATAACTTACATTTAACTATTTTATTACTTTAATACAATATAATTAAACACTTCTTATTTAATATAAATATAAATATAGAAAACTATTATTTTTTGAATGCATTTTTTTTTCACATCTGGTTTGTTTTGCTTTTGACAGAGTACTACCAAAGGGTTTGAAAGTTTCTGGACCATCTGCAATTTTATTGCCCTATTAGATTCGTATATACATTTACAAATTTTTGCAAATTTACAAATGACCTGAGTAATGTATATACGAATCTAATAGGGCAATAAAATTGCAGATGGTCCAGAAACTTTCAAACCCTTTGGTAGTACTCTGTCAAAAGCAAAACAAACCAGATGTGAAAAAAAAATGCATTCGAAAAATAATAGTTTTCTATATTTATATTTATATTAAATAAGAAGTGTTTCATTATATTGTATTAAAGTAATAAAATAGTTAAATGTAAGTTATTCAAGTGAACCACCTGTTAACATTAGGTAAGAAAGTAAAATTTTCAGTTTATATAGCATAAATTTACATATTCCTTTTCATATTTACAGTAATTCTCTGAAGATGGTTTAATCAATAAACCGAAACGTCAGAAAAAAACGTGTTAATTTTTTTATAAAGTAATAATATGACCGAAACCCAAAAAAGTAAAAACTAATTAATAACTACACGGTCAACAAATTTATCTTTATCTTAAATGATTACGCCATCGATAGAGTATAATGTATTTTCAATATTTTTAAACCTTTACAAAAAAATATTTTAAACAAATTTTTGCATTTTTAGTATTGGTTTTTGCTATTTGCATAGCAAATAGCCCGTTTTCGCACATTTCTAAAATGTGGATACTGGTCGATACAGATTAAGAACAACAAATCTCCATACGTATTATTTTATTATAAAACAATTACAAAATATGTTCAAAATGGCGATCTTGTTATCTAATGCACGCTTTGTACCTCTTAATAAAATATCTTTTAATTTGGTGTGCATAACCCTCAGTATTTATTTGTTTGAGACAGCTCCAATAAAAAAGTCTAATGGATTAAAATGCATGTGGCTCCAAAATAATGGATGTTCGGCGCATTATGCCACTCAAGTAGGGCGATATTTAAACGAAAGATATCTATGAAGATGGATTGGACTGTGAGGTCCAGTTCTGTGGCCAGCCAGATTCCCTGATTTAAATCTATTAAACTTTTTTTTTTATTGAGGCTGTCTCAACGACCTGGTGTTTCAAATGCCGGTTTCTACTGTTAAGCAGCTACGAGAATGCATACATTCAGCTGCCGAACAAACAAATCGTTAGGGTTATAAATGACGAATTAAAAGATATTTTATTAAGAAGTTCAGGCAGGCCTATATAACCTTGATTGAAATAATTGCAGTTGTCAATACTGTCATCCACCGGGATATCTGGCCAATCAGATAATTCAAGTAAAGTTTAAATCCAGGAATTTGAATTAAGCGGCTTGTCAATTTATTTAACCAATCATTCTAGATCAAAGATGGCAACCTTTTTTTCCCATTTCGGGAAGCTGCGTTTGTTATGTCGTAGTTGGGAAAGTTTTATTGTCTTTTTTCAGCAATTTATTTGTGTTGTGATCAGGGGCGGATCCAGCCCCTCTCTTTGGGTGGGGGGAGGGGGCGGTGATATCAGAAAAGTACAGTGTGGCAAGCGAAAGCAAGTTGTCGACGGGGGGGGGGGGGGATACCAGCAACATTCCCATTTCTAGTGTAAAAGGCAGGATCGGGTCTATTATTTTTCTGAATTTGAAGCTCTTGGAGAGGGGGGGACGATCACAAGAAAAATCAAGTTGCCGACATGGGGAGGATGCGTGCAGCATACACATTCCTAGTATAAGAGGCAGAATCGGATCTCTTTTCCTGAACTCAAAGGTTTTGGGGGGTGGAGGGCTATCGCAAGAAAAACAAGTTGTCAACAGGGGCGGGGGTGCCAGCAGCATACACATTCCTAATATAAAAGGCAGAATCGATTCTATTTTCCTGACTCAAAGCTCTTGGGAAGGGGAGAGGCGATCGCAAGCATACACATTCCTATACTCTATTCAAGAACTAGAGAGAGTAATAAAACTGTTACCGAAACCTCCAACGTACCTGCTCCAGTGCCGCGGGTAACTGAGGACTGCAATAAATCTAATTATATTTGAATATTATAAGCTATTATAAATTTACTGCAACAATAAAATTTCTGATAGTTCAATTTAATTTCTGTCAGTGAGCAGAGTACACCTTACAGTATGTCCTTAGTGATTTATCTTGTATGTGCTTGTTTGAGATTGGTGTGATACCCAAAGGATATGGCTTCCACATCTATATCCAATATATTCCAAATCTATATTCCAAAATCGTTAAACCAGAGCATTTTTTCCTCAACGAAAAATGTATTACAACGAATGTTTATGATCCCTTAAGATATCAATATCTAGATAATAATGTAAGATTGAGATGTGTTTCAACATGACAGGAGTTGGAAAAGCTGCTATGTACCGAATACTGAAGAAGAAAAAAATGACTGGAATTGTTAGTACTCCCAAGCCACATTCGATCACAGGCAGACGAAAAACCTCATTGGAAGAAGAGATGTAAACTCTAATAAAAGGGGTTGTACGTACATTTTTTTATGAGAAGCAGATCCCAACCGTCGACAAAATTCTAACTAAAATCAATGAAGATCGGGATTTACCTGAAATTAAAAGAACTGAGCTCTGGAAATTGCTCAGAGAACTTAATTTTTGCTGGGAAAAACCAGATAGGAAATCTCTTCTTATAGATCGTCCGGAAAATGTCCGTTGGAGAAGGAAATATCACTCTCAAGTAAAAAGTAGAGTTGCTAGAAATAACACAACTTACAAAATTAGTAATTTAACTGAATGTTTGAAAGATTTTTTTGAATAAAGTTACTGCAGAAAATTGGGAAAAATCCATATAATAAAAGAATAAAAGAAAATGTGGAAACTCGATCTCATGATCGGTGAGATAGAGTAGCCAATTATAATTAATTTGAGTGAAGATAGCTTCACTGACTTTGATTAGGAATTAGATACGTAATGTTTACCAGCATAAACATAATTTATTATTTAAAATTTCTGTAATATATCAAAATTAATTACATTTGAATGCCTTTTTCGTGTTTAATTGTAACTCTGCAGATGGAAATAAATAAAATGATACGTCAAATGTCCTAAAAATGTTTTTAATCAATGATAAAATGACCGATAGCCCCAAAATATTTTATTATTGTATGGACGAATTTATTTTTTTTTTTATATATGTTTAATTTTTTGTATTTTTGACAAGGGGTATTTTGTAAGTATTTAAATTATAAAAATTTTTGAGAGAATAAGGCTACGTTTTTGTCTGAATGTGCCTACAACGGTTTCTATGACAAAATTAAAAATAATAAAAATACAGTTGTGATTTGTGTTAAATATGTCAAAATTATTTACATTTTGTAATGTATGTGAATTATTAAGAAATCATAAGAAATAAAATAATATTATAAAAACGTTTTATTTTAAGTTTATTACCGAAATAATATTCTATGCCATAAATACTCCTTCCGACGCCCATGACAAGGATTAAAATCTTTTTTAACACTTCGCACATCCAAATATCTACTGTTATCCAACCCAAATAGTCCATTATTATAGACCAGTATTTTTGATTATAAAATTTCTAACCCATTCCTATGAAAAATGTGCGTCTAACAGATTTTGCCAAAGACACCGGAATAAAGAACACAGGTAGTTTGCGAAGAAAAAAAAGGTAAAAAATTATTTATTATCTCTCTAGTTCTTGAATAAACTATAGTATAAGACGCAAAATCGGGTCTATTTTCCTGAACTCAAAGCTTTTTTTTTGGGGGGGGGGATCACCCCCCCCCCTTGGATCCGCGCCTGGTTGTGATAAGAAAATATGTTAGAAACTGCTAATAAGATGTTTTAATTACGTTTTGGTAAGTATGAATCATTTATTTTGTGTATTCGTGGGGAACAGTGTTTGCATATGAAGTTTCTTAAACATGGCGATAATATTTTATGATGTATAAATTTTTTCAAAAAAAAATGAGTCAAATAGTATTGTTATATTTTAACACAATCTAATTTTAATATAGTAGTGTTTGTTTTAAGGTAGTTACTTACCACACCAATATCATTATACACAAGAGTTGAAACTTTAAACTGAGTGTAAAAAACTGCAAAAATGTTTAAAAAGAATAATAGTTTATTTTATATAAAACTATAAAAGTATTAATTTAGATAATTACTGGAAGATTTTAGTGGTTGGAGCTATGCCTAATAAAGAAAAAGAGTAGTAATGTTTATAAAAGCTATAGCAACAATTTGCCGATTTTTAAAATAAATATACTATTTTTTTATTTGCATGGTAATTATATTTATAGAATAAAAAAACGTAAAACTTAAAAGGGGTATGTGGCACATCCACCACTTTTCCACCATTACGCTAGATAATTAATTCAGCTTTATTTGTTATTTGTTTTAGGTATTTATATATTTATATATACTTTTGTATCCGATTTGTGATATTTATTCATTTTGTTAACGTATAAGATGATTCTGTCCAATTTTTCTTTTGTTTCATGTTAAATGTCGACTGAAGTCCACCATGATCTAAAGACCTGCACCTGAATAAGTCCTCCACTTAATGAAGATCTTTACCTGTTCCATGATTGCGACATCCGTTATGACTTTACATTTGTACGGTGCAAAAAGAATTCAAGTTCCTTTTGGTTTTAAAGATATTCTATTTTTTCTATATAGTTATTTAAAATATATTTTATATTATTATTATTTACAAGCCAAACGGTTTCGCACTCCCTCCAGGGATTATTCACTCATACCAGACATACAAAGACACCAAAAGTATGAAGTTCTGTGGGAATCCTTTCCATGTTATCTGGTCCTAGGTGACGTTGTCTGCTGTATTTACTATAACTTTCGGACGGTTCTCGCGGTTGCAAGGTTGCTTTCTGCATAGGTTTATACAGATGCTCACTAAGGCCCAGTCCCTTGATGTTCTGCAGGAGGTTCTTTGGTATCACTCCAGTTGTTGACAGTATTATGGGAATTGTTTGGACGCTGTTCATTGCCCATTGTCTTCGGATTTGGACCTCCAGTTCTCTGTATTTGGCGTTGATCTCGTTGTATTTTGGCCTTAGGTTGTTGTTGTTAGGTACATCAATGTCGATTAGTGTAGTTCGCCTAGAAATTTTATCTATTAGTGTAATGTCTGGTCTATTATCAGCTACTGTCTGATCCGTCAGAACCGTTCGGTCCCAATATAACTTGAATTGGTTGTTCTCAAGAATAGGCTCCGGATTGTACTTGTAATAAGACGCTTTTCCTACCTGTAATAGGTTTAACTTTTCTGCTAACTCTTGGTGGAGTATCTTAGCGGCTGAGTCGTGTCTTTCCTTATACTCGATTGCGGCAAACGCTTGGCATCCTCCAGTTATGTGCTGAATTGTCTCCGACGTTCGACAGCCATACCTGCATTGATCATTTTCTATTGAGGGATTTCTAATGATGAACTTCCGATAGTTCTTCGTCGGAATAACCTGGTCTTGGATAGCTAACAAGAAGGCCTCCGTTTCCGGAAACATCTGTCCTGAAATCAACCAGTAGTTCGACGCTGAGTTGTCGACATTGTCCTGATTGACCTCATTTGGATGCCGTCCATGAAGTGGCTTCTGTAGCCAGGTTTGTAACTTCTCTTGGTCTGTTTGGTAGTGAGAAGTAATATCTTGTTCCCTCAACTGTAGCGGCGTTGAATCGTCTGCCTCGCATATTGCTCGATGTAGTGTGAAAGAATCCGCTAACCGGTGGAAATATGAACATAAGTTTATTATTTGTTGGTCGAGCTGCTTACCAATATCCACCAATCCTCTTCCTCCTTGGTGCCTTGGAAGCATTCTACGTTCAATAGCACTCCGAGGGTGATGTTTTTGTGCTTTTGTTAGGAGTGTCCTTACTTTTCTTTGCAGGTTTTGGATGTCCGTGCTGCTCCATTTTACAATTCCAAAAGAGTAGCTTAGCGCAGAGCTTATTATGTTATTATACAGAAAAATGTTTTTCCTAAATTATTATTATGTCTAGATGCTTCGGAGGGGGCCATTGTCTTTACAAATTGAAGTTTTACTGAACTTTTTTTTTATTTTGCTAAATACATATGTTTTTAAATGTGGAGATTTGAGACAATTAGAACAAAATTGTGTAAATTAGTTTCTTTGCTCTGGCTTTTTGAGTTTTTGTATTTAGGATCAACGGTGCATATAATTATAATATTAAGCTGTAGACCTTATATAAATATTCTGTTTTTTTTCTTTAATATGAAACAATATGTCCCTTAAAATTTATATTTTTGTTTTCTGTTATTATTTATAAATAACCTAAAAATCTTATATTTATTATATATATTTGTTGTTTTGCTAAGAAAAATTATTTTTTGTTTAATGTATATTTTTGAAAATATTGTTTAATTTTGTTGTATTTATATATGATTTTAAATGTGAACATTTGGAGAATTTAAGGCAAAGTTGTGAAATACTTAGCTTTACTCTGACTGTATTTATGACTTGAGACTTCATATAAGGTGGTTTGTTTTTATTTAAAGGAATTCAGTTTTTCATTTTTTGCAAGATAGCAAGGCATTAACATTTATTATTTTTTGTAAGTTATTAAGAAAACCGAATATGTTATTTTTTGCATTATGTTTTTACCAAACTAGATTGAAATTGTTATTTCTTTGTTCACATACTAACATCGTTATAAAGAATATTTTATATTTATATAACTCGAAAACCGTAACACTTTTACAAAGATCATGAGGATATTTGGTAAATCATGATGTAACCCATCCGCGGTTGACAGATTATCCATGACTCTTGGAGACCCTGTATATATGTCGGATATGTGTGATGTATAATCGAATGTTTTCGAGCGTCCTGTGTATGTGCCGAGTCCCTCTCAGGACTGTAAGGCAGCTGACGTTTCAGTGAAAACTCATTCACCATTTTTATAGCTCACTGTACGGCGTCTACAAGCGCTCAAATATAACAATTGATATATCAGATGGCAACACCAGTGTTGCCAGTTTTACGAAATATAAACGGCTCCCCTCGTATTGTAGTGAATATACTTTATTGACAACTATTACCGATAATTCATAAACTTACTTCATCCAATCATTGACTAACTGAACACTTCAAGATTATTGCCGGAATTTCCTATTATTCTCCTAATTAATAATAACAACTCCTAAATATTAACCCAGTTCATTGGTTTGCGATTTCATATAATATTAATAATTTACAATGAAAAATAGTGATTCAAATAAAACAGGAAGTGTTCTATCTCAATGACGTTAATAATTTTTATAATTTTTAACAAATTATATTGGTAGTGAAAAAAAAAACGATGTGTTATATGTAAACTAATTCCCAAAAGTTTTTACCTTGTGATAACAAACCATTAAAACTTATTTTGGGTAGGTAAATAAATGTTATATTTTCGCAAGATTGTACGTTATTTTTAAAGGAATTAAATGCTTTCGACCCAACTCAGTGCTTCCAACACTATCAAAAATTGTAGAAAAAATTGTTAAGTCCGAATATCTCCTTTTCTGAAAAGGTATAATTTGTTAAATAAGAGTCAATTTGGTTTTCAGAGCGGGAGCCGCACTGTTGATGCGGTTTTTAAATTTCTTAAGATTAAGATTATATTTGGGTCTGAATCAAGGAGACATGGCCGCAGCAGTGTTATGCAATTTTTCCGAGGCATTTGATCACATAAATCGCGAAATACTGTTGCAAAAGCTATTGCGTTGTGGATTTAGGGGCTACCCTTTGACTTGACTTGAATCCTATCTGGCAAATAGGGGAAATGGTTGATGGACGGCACAGTATTTCATCTGTACGAACCGTTGGTTATGGAGTTTCCCAAGGATCAGGGTTTGGCTCATTATTGTTTCTTACTTACATCATTGACTTGGCTTTCATCAGCATTAATGGATCCTTTACATTATTTGCTGATGATACCACAGTACTGCGACAACTTTAGGAGAGGCAATGGGTAATGATGTTGCGGTTATAAGGGAATGGTGTGACTCGAACAGGCTTACTTTTAACATGAGCAAAACCAGTCTCATGACATTGGGGCGGGGGTCGCTGCAAATCTCCCATTAAATGGTGAGACTATACAAAATAGGCACAGCACCTTTTAATGACTGTATTATCCCATCAGATTGGTTCGCAATGAACCTGAAACAAAAACCGCAAGAAGCGTGTACTTTGCCCTGGTGGAGTCTCATTTGAGATAAGAGATTTAGTGTTAGGGCTTTGCTAGCTGCATCTCACACAGTTTGTTTTGTCTTACAATGGGCTGTGAGATATTTAAGTGGTGATGATTCCAGTGATCATTGTAGACCGCTCTTTATTGGAGAGGGAATTATCTCATTAACTTGTATTTTTATTCTCATGACAGTGGAGTTGGTCCGCAAAAAATACAAGAAATCAAATGATTTTGGACTAAATGCTTATGTAACAAGGTACAGTAGTGAGAATCTAAATTTGTGCACTCCTAATTGTACTTTTACAAAGTGCTCAATTATACATGAGGGTATAAAAATGTGCAATCATGCGCCTCTGAAAGGTAAAAGTATAAGGAATGATAAGTAGTTCAGCCGATCTGTAAAAAATGCCATTGAATAAGGCATATTATAGTCTAAACGAGTTGTATGATAATGTTTTGTGATTGTGAAATAAATATTTATTTTAAAATTTCATTTCGTTTTCAAAGTTTTTTTTTTGTATTTAAAACAGGAAGAAAGGGAAAAAGAAGGAAAGAAAAAATGCCTTTTCTTTTAAGTATTTGTATTTTAATTATTGTTTCTATCCAAGATTGAATGTTCACATGCTCTTGTCCTATTTAACTTTGGGCCAGTTGATACATTATAGGGAATTTTTGGTAAAAAAGTTGACTGTGAATGGTTTATTGTGGTTTTTCTTTTCAGCTTTGAGAGCATTTGAGCTCTTTATACAATAAATCACTTTTTGATATGATTTGACACTAAATTGTATTTTTTTTTCTTTCAGGTAACGTCCCAAAATGTTTTTAACTCATTTCCCTGTATATGGATATTATTAAATAACAATATTAATTTTGTTTTTCATGGAGAGGAAATCTTGCATAGACACCTACACGAAGTGTGTAGGTAGTGCCAGATTCCTACAAGCTAACCCCCCCCCCCCCCCCCCGGACTGAAGGTTCTCACGATCTTAATTCTGTTTACTGTAGTGAAGCTACAGTCTCCAGAAGCGCGCTGTGAGCGTACATTTGTTTCCGGGCCGTAGCCTTATAAACCTCCGGTCATTACGCATTTGTTTCCGCTCCAGGTGCACTTATTGCTTCGCACTGCCTTACATTTCTTTCCTGCATTCATACATTCATGTACGCATCAATCATACATGAGGATTGCTGATTGCTTCAAACTGGGCACTAAATACCTTTTAATTTGCTTTTCTAGGTTAAAAACCTATTTTTGAGGTTATGTCGTGGACACTACACTCTGACCAACGCTGCCAACAGAGAACTGCCCTGTCCGACTTTGCGTGACTTCTTTCTTCTCGAAAAATGCCATCGTCGTGCTCTCCGAAAACCAGGGAGCAGCGCAGCATACCATTCTAGGCGATCTAATCACTTCAGCTGCCACAACGAGAAAAAGTCGATTAAACAAACAAAATTCAACAACCTCCATCTAAAAAATAAAACAATTTATCACAATGTGAGCTCTCACAGCACATCAAGTCATTGATTATGGTTTGAAGGAGAAAACATAAAAAAAATGTTACATAAAACTTGCATAGACAGACATGGCCATCATCAGAAGAAGCTGCTTAAGTTTTCAAAAATCATATTATTTTGAGATGCTAACTTTAAAGTGGAGAAATGTTTCGGGAATAAGTTTGAACGCATGCAAACTGTATAAATCTTAAAAGCCAATATTTTGAAAAGCAATAAAACACTTTGTTTCTATTTTTTTTTAAAAAACATAAAAGGTTACCCTCGTATAGTTGCCATAATTCACTTTGCGCAGTATAGTATGAAAATCTAGTTTACCAAGACTAAAATGTTTTTTATATACTTGCATTTTATGTGTATGTTTATACAACACTTACACATAAGCTATAACAAGAATAAACATTTTTATCTAAAGTAAATAGGATTATCAGTGATAAAATTTTTTGAATAATCAAATTTTATCATCTAACGTTTTTCCAGTTAATCACTAGTAAGCGCCCTATCCGATGGTTGCTTTTTATTTTACCGGCAACAGAATTTTGAAAAAACGATAAAAATGTGGAAAACTTTTTGTTTTAGTGCCATTTTGTTTTTATTTGCCCGTTGTTCCTATGCGGTAAGTATTTTTCGGTATTGATGGTTATGTAAAGTTTATATTTTTAGTAGTAATCTTAAAAACAAGATAACGTAAGTATTATAATGACGGGTTGGGTCAAGGGTTTCTGGTATGAGTTGCTTTTCTATACATTGCTTAAAATTTTTTTTTGTTGGTAGAGTTAAAAATTGTTTTTTTTTTATTTTTTAGGATTATATTGGCGCAGTTGTTGAATACAATCCAGTAAACTCATCATCACCAGAAATTACAGTTGAAGAAAATGTAAAAAATTACGTCTACCAAATAGAACAAGCTAAGGTAAGGAATTTTCAATATTTGAATAACAATTATCTTTTATAGTAACCACAGTACACTTACTCACCACGCATATTATATCGATATGTTATCATTTGAAAAATAATTTACACCCCAAGTCACGTGTTAATCGATCAATTTATACCCGCAATAAAATACTTTCGTTTGATATTTGAAAAATATTTAAGTAGGACCGGACTTGGCGAATCTGGCACCCTGGGCCATTAAAATAAGTCACTAATATTTTTGAATTTTTGAAATGATATATTTTTTAATATTAAACTACTGCCATCAATTTAAAGCCTGTTTCGCTGATTGTCTGCTTGATTAACAGTGGAGTGCCAAGGGAGCGGACAAAAACGACGCGGTTTTACAAATTTTCGATTAAAATACATTATCCATTTAAAAGTTAAAAAAAAAATTAATTATAAATTTATGCAAGTCACTTCATAAAAAACTCTCTTGAACGGAATTATAAACGATCATAAACAGACGCAATTTCTTGCTAGGAGCCCTCGTAATTAATTTACTTTTAGTCTTAGCGCTCAAGAGGTTTTCGTGGCAGATCAAGGTTTTTCTTATATATTTTGACTCACTTATTACGAATATAGAAAGTATTTTCCAGAGAAATGATCAACAAATTTGTTATTAACAATTTAAATGTTTATAAGGCCGTATAATTGTTAATAATTAAATTATCGAACTTAAACCCATGTAACTTTATTTAAAATTTAATGACAAAGACTCCTCTTTTTTCAAAATTAAATAGATTAATTAAAAGCCGAGATAATGTAAAAGTAGAACAAAATTGCAGCATCCACGAGGCAACTAAACCAAATTTTATATTAACCATTATACTCAATTTGAGTATAAAGGAAATCTTTATTTGTTTTAAGCCTTTAAAGTGGATTTCAAGTCCTATTATTTACTTCAGACCTAAATAAGTCGAAGCGTATTTTCATAGGGAAGACGGCACTTTTTTAAAAATTGAAACAAGTTTATTAGAAGACGACGATATATGAACAATGGATAATACGTTTTTGTAATCAAATTATTGTTAAACATAGCAATAAACAAATTGTTGCACGTGCTTTTCAAATTGCGAAAAAAATATTACAGTGGTCAACTTTCTTCTTCTTTCTCAGCCCATTGCCGTCCACTCCTGGACATAAGCCTCTCCGATGGTCCTCCACTGGGATCTGTCTCTCGCCTTCTAGAGCCAGTCTTTTCCAGCAAGCTGTCTTATATCATCTGCGTTGTGGCCTGCCACGATTTCGGTTCGTTTCTCGTGGTCGCCATTGCAGTAATTTACTTGTCCACCTATCGGGCTGTTGTCTAACTATGTGCCCCGCCCATTGCCACTTTAGTCGTGATATGCGTTCAATGACGTTAACTACTTTAGTTCTTGATCTTATTACTTGATTTCGTATTTTATCCCGTAACGAGATTCCTAACATTTGTCTCTCCATAGAACGTTGAGTGACTCGGAGCCTATTTGCGTTTTGTTTGGTTAGTGTTATCGTTTCCATGCTGTAAGTAGCAACAGGTAAGACACACGTGTTATACACTTTCCGTTTAAGGTTGATTGGTGTGTTTCTATCTCTTAATACGTACTGCAACTTTCCAAAGGCAGCCCATGCCTTGCCATGATTTTCTTTGCCCAGTTTCATGACGTGGCCTAAATAGATGTACTCTTGGACATTGTCTATGATTTCATTTTGAATCTCTATTTGTACATTTGCGTCAGGGCTCATTAACTTAGTTTTTGTGTCTTCGTCGATTTTAACCTGTATAGTTGCGTTTTTATATATATTCTGTATGATAGTGGTATACCTGGAGTCAATTCTAGCATTATTAAGTGATTTCAAGATCGCCCATGTTTCTATAGAGTCAAAGGCCTTGTGAAAATCTACAAATGCCAGGTGTATAGGAATGTTATATTCCTACTAATTAGGAATATTAAAAATCGGATTGATTTTTAATGTATCATTAATATTTATGGAGTTATAGCATTAAACAAATTGCGACTGTCATTTGCCGACAAATTATTGGTTTTACAAGAAAAATAAATGTTAACTTTTTTGTTTATTGTATTGGAGGAACATTTTTTACATACAAAATTTTTTTGCCAACACACATACTTTTTGCTTAAATCTATACAAAATATTTATTCTATTCTCCGTTTCTTAGACATCAGTGGATACAAAACCCTTATCGGTTTCATTATTATCATTACAATTATCAGCATCATTATCACTCTCATCGTCATCATCATTATTACTCTCATCATCAACATCATCACTCTCATCATTGACATAATTATCAACATCATCATTATTATCATAATCATAATTATTTTCTCCCCTATTACTTTTATCGTCTTTGAAAGTAATATTACAATAATTCTCGATTGGATAATCGCTTACAATATAATCGTCAAATGTAGTTTATTCTGCATCTCGAAAAATAATAACGCTATCAACAAATGTTGCTATTTGTTTCGTGCCATATCTCGATAAATATTAATGGAACATTAAAAGTCAATCTAATTTTTAATGTTCCTAATTAATACTATACTGTTGACCACTGTAACAATTTTTTCGCAATTTGAAAAGCACGTACGTACGGTAAAATTATAATTATGAATAAAATGTATAAAACTGTTTATTTATTGCTATGTTTAACAATAATTTGATTACAAAAACATATCATTTATTGTTCGAATTTGGAGCGTCCGAGTCATGTTTTTTTCCGAGCGCTGCAGGCTGAAAGAACTGCTCATTTTCTGACTCTCGGAGTATGTACAAATTTAAACTATTGCTACATCAACAATTTTGAAATAGTTGAGTTGAAAATTGCTGCATACAATAGTTTAATCATCTTCCTATGAATTCCTATTTAAATAATCCCTTGATGTTAATAAACAACTCCGTAGCGATTTTTTGAAAAAAGCTCTATCTCAGCTTCTAGCGGTCGTACACAATATTTTTTTTCAGAATGTGTGTCAAAATCTCAGCTATCCCATCCACTTATCGGCATTTCGATATCAAAAATTGTCGAAGAGTTATTCTATTTGTTTATAACGAAAAAATGAACCCCAATTTTGTTCATCTGTTTCAATAATTTAAGATCAACAATTCATTTCGTTTTTTTTTTGTTATTAGTATGTCTGAAAATTTCATTTGCGTATCCGCAGACTGCTGTACAACCTCTAGATCGCTGAGAATAAACAATAAAAAAAAAGTTATAAACAAATTCACTGTGCAAAAAACTATTGAATATTTTTACTTGAAATTTTGCATATTTGTTGTATGCAACAAAAGGCTCCTTTGGTTGTAGTATAAAGTTAATGCAATATATTTTTCAATTGTTTATAAACAATTGAAAAAACAGCCATTTTAGCAGTTTTTTTTTGCAATAACTAACGAACAAATTATCTAATTTCGATGGGCCTTAGCGCATTTTGTAGGTATTTTCTTCTGAATTCATTGATGCATCACACATTTTGGTTTAATTACGTTTCGAATTCTTTTTACCATTGTTAGATTTTTTTTAAAGTACGGTCCTGTCTCCTAGAGCATATTATACGTTGTTTAACTTTCTTGTTTAATTTAAGAAAGAATAACAAGTTACACAAACTTTTCTTCTTTCCAGTTATTCAGTTTAAATAAGAAAAATATTAATTCGTTGCAATTAAAAATATTGATCTTCTCACTATTCTGGTATATGTATAGATGTCGTTTGACTGTTGATTTTTACAGTTTGGGATCGAAAATATCTACAGGTTTAATATCCTGCCGACACGTCTCAGAATTTAGATTTTATATAAATAAATGTTTTCTGTGAGTTTTGCTCTTGGTTCGTTACATCTCCACTGGCTATGCCATTAAGTGATCGAAACACGTTTGGTGAGAGAACCGAAGTAGAATTTCAGTAAATAAACTGTCTATTTTTTCCTTTAAACTATCTGAGGAAGAAAACGGGTAACTTGTTAAACTAATATTTATTAAATCACCCCGATTTTGCACGGGAGTTGTTATATATATATATATATATATATATATATATATATATATATATATATATATATATATATATATATATATATATATATATGTATACATATATATATATATATATATATATATATATATATATATATATATTAAACCTTTCTAGTGAATACTCAGTAGTTACTGAGAAAATTGTACACAAACAGACGTGTTGTGGTAGGACCGGGCGACATCCTCAAGGGTGTCGATATTATGTATCGGATTAAAAAATATCCATACATTCAATATCATTTACAATTTAATAAAATATTTTCAAACAATATATGCAGAAGGCAAGGCATGGTTAAAATAATAATCAACAACAAATCAAAGTGATTAAAAGCCCATAACCATAGATAATTGATGATCCGCAAATATAGACTATAGACTGAAAAATCACAGAATAATAAAAGTAATGCTTGTTACTGTAAATTAGTGCGGCCCTTCCGGCTTAAGGATACCCGAATGTATCCAAGTCCTCTTCCTTGTTACACAATTAAAAAGTGAAAAGTACATTTGTGTCACCTTAATGAAATTCACTATGATAAATATTTGGATGCGTTTGATATTCGAAAAACGCAGTTGCGAATCATTTGACCAACATAATTCCCAGTCGTAGTGGAGTCGGATCTAATTACAAGGAAACGATACAATATTTATTTAGGTACATCGATACCTACGTATTACAGTGCGAGTCAATAGCGATACAAAATATCGAATATCGATGCTACTTGTATCGATATATTAAAGTATCGATATAGATCGCTCAGATCTACGGTGTAGTGGTTATTTTGCGCAGAGAGACTTTCATAACTATTAATTTTTGATGCAAAATGTTTAATAAATAAGTATCAAGTTTGAACTTTGATGTATTTAGTATTCTTTTTAGGGTTTTGGTGTTCAGCTAATAGTATTTCCTGAGTATGGATTAACTGGATTAGTGGAAAATCCAAACGGCTATGCACTTAACGTTCCAAATGTAGGAACATCAAATTTTTCAAATTCGCACTACGTAAGTATTATTTATTTTAATAGAGTGAAAATTCGATTATCCGGACCTCAGTTATAACTTCTTCTATGGTTATATAGATTCTCTATTACCTGCGCCATCAATCCTACATTTCAATTGGCAAATTAAACAAAGGTATGCACTACGGGGATTTCCTTGATTGAACTAAATGTTTACTTAATATTGTATACTTGTTTTATTTATATAAACTGACTTTCAACAATAATTAGTCCAGATAATCAAGTTTATAGTTCGTATTAAATATGGAGAATAAAATGGAAATTTTTAAACAAGTTTTCATAATGACAAGGACGAATTTTGTCTCTGGTAATGCTAAATCGTTAAATAATCTTTTTATAATTATTTAAAATATACCATATTGATAAATACGGGAAAAAATAAAAAATATTAGTATATTAATATAAGTATATTTTCCAATCTTCAGGTTCGCTCAGTATGCAACAGAATTTCTCAAAATGTTTATAGCGCGTGTGCTGAATGACTTTTTGAATTCAGAAGCTGGATTTAGAATCTGAATCAAGATTGGATTGTTTTAGAATGACGTATTCCCAAAGATTTTAAAAATATTATTGGGTAATCCATAAACTTTTGTCATCCAATTTTCTAATTCAGTTACCGAATTCGAAAAAGTCCATAGCCAACATTTCACAATGTTGCAAATTCTATGCATTATGCGTTTTTTTAATATAAATTCCAAATGTCCCGTCTAAATGATAAAGATATTATAAATTACAAAGGGAGAAATAAACATTCGTATAAAATAAGAAGATAAGGGCACATTCGCTATAAGAACCTACTAACCTTAGTGGATCGGCAGGAAAGTATTTTTGATTGTCGCACATAGAGAGCATTGTAATTGTTTTGAAGGACTTCTGTCATTGTTATGGTTTTGGTCTTTTGACATTTGATGTCAGTCAGATTTATGTTAGTTTAGAAATAAATTGTGCGTAATTCTGTTTATTGCTGTAAGTTAATGATTGGTTCATACTTCCAAAAATTATCAACTACCACTAAGAATTTCCGCTAACAACTTTCACTTGCAAGTTCAATGATACACTTTATTCTCATCTGTTCGTAGTCCCAACTAAAAATTAACAATTACCAACTAAGAAGCTGGTCAACTTTCAACTTTTTAAAAAGTCTACATAATTCGTGTTCTCTTTCGGATGTTATCGGCTATTGGAAAATTTGACAAGTACAAAAAAACATAAAAAATAACATTAAAAACAAATTAACCTTATTACAAATTTGTCGTAAAATAGTCGAAACACTTTAGAATAAAATTAGGTAAAGAACCACAATTGAAAAGTAAAAAATTTACGTTTTACTTTTAGGTTAGAATATTTATGGGCATTTTGATCCTTAATTTTTTCTAATTGTTAAATGTTGAGGTATGAACAACGCATTTTTATTTTGTAGTGGAAATTCTTAGTGGTAGTTGATAATTTTTAGAAGTATGAACCAACCATATGATTCAATTTTAACATGAAGTGCAAACACAAACATTTTCGGCATCTTTAACTTTTTTACTTCCGTAAAGGAAAGAAAGCTACTGAAGTTTACAAAGAGATATGTGAATTTTTTGGTGTTGATTGCATAACAGAACGCACATGTCAGAATTGATTTCAAAAAATCTTTCCTGGAGATTTTTCACTCAAAGATGACCAGCGTTCTGATCGACCTACTGAAATCGATGATGATTAAATCAAAACCATAATTGAAGACCATCGTCATATAACTGTTCAATAGATCGCAGTGAGGGTCAGTGTATCGCACACAATAATTTAAAATTACTTAAATACGGTTCTGATTTTATTCAAACTTCTTTCTCTGATTGGAGCCCTTCTGATTATAATTTAGTTGAATATACCCGTTGATTCTGGTGTGAGTCATTCCAATACAGTTGTGAAGGTCTTGCGTAACTTCATACATTTTAATTTGGATGAATTCAAGCGAGATGCCGCCGTGGTGGATTGGGAATACTTGTATCATATTGCCTGTCAACAATTTCTTTATTGATAGCATTCCCAACACTGATTGATTTCGATTAAATTGATGGATTTCGTTCACGCTATCACAATGATTATACATTCCAGTTTTCTCATGTAGATACTGATATAGTTAGGCAACGAATACTTCAGAAGCCTCACACAATGAAACATAACAATGTCTCTGTTAAAATGCTTTAACTAGCTTTAGTTTTTGTTTTGAAACCGCTTACAGACATAATAAATGTATCGCTTACAACTGGGATAGTTCCTGATGTGTGGATAATCGCTATTGTACAACCTATAGGTAAAAGGCAGAATGTCATGATTAATAATCTTGGAGATCGCCGTCCAATCAGCATTCTTGGTGTTCCCATTCAAATTACTGAGCCTGTCTTACATCATCATTTCCCCTCAATTGTGGATGATAACAGAATCTTGCCTGTTCAGAGATATGGATTCATAAAGGAATTCCACCGTTGATCAATGTATCCAAGATATTGAGCAGTGAGCTGCCACTTCAATTAGCCTCCTGGATATGTCCAATGCTTTCGATACAGTTAACTTTGATAACTTGTTGGTTAAGCTCCACTTTTATGGGATCCGTGATAATGTTTATGACCTTCTGTCCAAGTATCTAAGGCATCGATTTCAAATTATTATGCTAGCTAATACTGACTGCTGTCTGAGTCCTGGAAGGCTACGGTCTGGGGCTCCTCAGAGATCGGGGCTTGGATTCCTTCTATTTTCTATTTTTACTGCTGATCTTGGGGATGGCCCTCAGTACTGCCAGATGAATATGTTTGCTGACGGCACAATTACTTTACTAGTTTTTGCCCTATGAGAAGCCTGAGACTTGCCTTTTAATTAACAATGACTTAGTACTTAATAAAACTTGGGCTGATATGAACTGCTTAGTGATGAGTCCATCTAAATCACTGCACTTACTGATTGGTTCGCCTAATAGTTTGCACTACTGTGGAGATCTTCCTATTCGCTTGCGGAAAACTTCAATAGGTACTGTAGAACATGCTAGAAATCTTGATCTTATTGTTGATCGTCACCTTAGGTTTGACAAACATCTAACAGTATGATATGCACATATATATCTTCTTTTATTCGTGAACTAAGCCTACTTAAACTTAATGTAGATCTACAGTAACATCATTCGAAAACGATCATGGTCTAAGCAAGATGAACCAGCTGGAACCACATCTAAAACTAAATTACATCTAAAGAAGGTCAATTTTGTGCGACTACAAAGCTGTTATGTGTATTTTGAGGTACTTTTACGACACCGGGCGATCAATTCAGATATTTAGGCTTGATTCTCACTATAGTGCCGCTCTCGATACAATCTCGGTTCGCTCTCGGTTCATGATATATATTTTTTTAAATAAAAAAGAGTTTCCGATATCGAAATCTCCGCGAAACCGATAGTGTGAATAGGTTCATTGTTTCTCCTGTAAGAATATTTTACCGGACCGAGAGCGTATCGACATCGTATCGAGAGCGGCCCCATAGTGAAAATCTGGCCTTACTGTCACAACTAAGAAACTAGATAAAGCAATAAAAAAAAATGTGTTCCATCATGATTATGCTAAGCCTCATTCGTCTTTAGTAACTCGTGAGAAATTATTGGAGCAGCATGCAGCCCTGATCTGGCACCATGTAATTGCCATTTATTTCAAAGTTCGCAAAACTCTTTGAATTGTAACACTTTCACAAATGATGATGACCATAAATTGCCAGTGGTTCAGTTTTTCGCTGATAAGGATCAAAATTTCTATGCTTGCATAATCATGAAGCTGCAAGATAAATGGCAAAAGGTCATTGAACAAAATAAAAAATATATAATTTAATAATAAGATAAAGTTTATTCTTCAAAATAGAAATTACATTCTTGCCGACCTAACACTTTGCTGTTCTGTAATTTATAAGCAGAAATCCAATATAAATGCTGGTCTACTAGTAATTGCATTAACAATAATTTAACCATTACTTACCTGGTTTTTCTTACAGATATTCCTCTTTTATTATTCTTTTACTTTTCAAGGTTAATTTAAAAACAGTAATCTGTTATCTGAAATAATTCCCAACGCACATGCCGTAAACTGAAAAATTTTTAGTTCACTCCTTCAGATATGTGATTTGTAATTTTAAATTATACTTGTGGTTTTGTAATCTACTACCACAAAATTCCCCAAATACTAACAAAATTGAATATAATAAAGTTTTATAGTTCATTATCATCAAAACTTTAAATTTTTTAAATTTATTTATAAATTCTTGAAAGTCGGGATCGCAAAATTTTTAGTTCATATATTATTTAAATAGATACTCACTCAAAGTGGACAGCAAAATTGTTGTGTTAGAATGAATACAGCGACTGTTAGAGTTGTACCGTTTGAAAAAAAATTGGTGCAATATTTCTATAGATCATTGTTTATTAATAAATACGTGACCAAATAAAAAACTTCTTTATGAAATTTTAAACAACTTAAAATTTTTTAGTTTTTGGAGAGATTGTCAAATGCTGCACAAGAATACCAAATATACGTCGTAGTAAATCTCTTGGAACAGACAAACAGTACAAATAATGTTACCATTTACTATAATACTGACTTGGTATTTAGCAGTAATGGAACTTTGATTGCTAAGTAAGTATGCAAATATTTTTCATCAAGTATTTATAAATCTACATACAGAATTTGATCCCAAAAAGTCAGCATACGCCATTGTGATTTTACACCTATTTTAATTTTACAATACTGCTTCAGTATTCAGTATTAGAAACTTAACTCCAAAATGATGTATTTTTATCACAACAGGTGCAATCAAATATTAATTTTATAATAATTACCAACGTGTTTATACGGTGTGTTCCAAATTTTTGAGAGATGTATGACGATATTGGAACTTATAAAAGGTAGAAAAAAGATGAAGTGAGGGGACTTTCAGACAATTTTATTAGTAATTTAATGGTGTTCTCGGATCGATTTTGATTGTTTGAATTTTTCAGATAATTAGGAAAAATTGGAATATTACATTTTTTAGGATCGGCTATAAATTTCTTATGTTTATTTGAAGGTTATAGCCAAGGTTGAAGATTGACTAAAATGTGGTGGTCGGATTTAGAACCAAATTCTATGAGGATCTGTACAGAGCACCAGAAATACAAGAAGTGGGAAAAGAGGTACCTGCAGTTTAAGAAGACGTTCCAGATATTATTGTGGGTGAAGTAGAGGTAGCTCTTAAGAGCTTGAAGAACGACAAAACAGCTGGAATGATGGTGTTACAGCCGAACTTCTAAAGTACGCTGGGAAAACAACTTGGACAATCCTAGTAAATATATATATATATATATATATATATATATATATATATATATATATATATATATATATATATAGACTGTCTAAAAGCAAGACTTATTACGAAACAGTAGAATAGTGCTAATATAATCCGTATTGACAAGAAAGTTAGCAAGGAAGATGTCAGAAATTATAGACCAATTAGCTTGCTGCCAGTAATATACAAAATGTTCACGAATATATTTAATAAAAGAATATACTTGATTATGCACAACCTCGAGAGCAAACAAGCTTTAGATGTGATTTTAGGACATTGGATCATATTCAAACATTAAGAAAAATAATAAGTCGCACAAAAGAATATGATCTACCACTAGCTCTAGCATTCATAGATTTTAAGAAGGCTTTCGACTCAGTATCCCTTAGTGCAGTTATAGAAGATCTAGTCGATCAAGGAGTAGACAAACCATATGTAAAAATGTTAGCTAACATATATAGAAAAGCCACAGAGTAAACATATATAAGAATACCCCAGAACTTCCTATCTAAAAAGGAGTCCGACAAGGAGACATAATATTCCCGAAGCTCTTCACAGCAACTCTTGAGAATATCTTCTCCAAATTAGACTGGCATAACAAAGGTCTATGTATAGATGGAGACTACCTAAGCTCTTTAAGATTCGCTGATGACATAATTCCGATTGCTAAAAATCTTGAAGCATTACAAAAGCAAATTAATGACCTCAACACAGCTACTAATGAAGTAGGTCTAAAAATGAATCTAGCAAAGACAAAAGTAATGTGCAATAACCTGATTACCAATGTCGACATGAATATATATCGTGAGACAACTTATACACAAATTGAGTTCATTCTTCCAGTAAATCAACAGAAGAATTTAACTAGCGTGTTTAGCATTTGGATGAAACTCTATAATCTTCAAGTCTAGAATGCCACTATACCTTAAGAAAAGAGTATTTGACTAATACATTTTGCCGGTCACTACATACGGGTGTGAAACTTGAACATTAAAGAAAATAATAACTAAAATATTTCAAAAACTGAGAGGGCAGAAAACTTTCGCAACAATCTTTAATAAAACGGTCAGAAGCTTTCCGCATCTAACCGTTTTATCTTTTATAGTTTTCGATATTGCAATAAATCTATCATCACTTTGGAACACACTGTATCAGTGACGGCTCGTATGGTAGTGCCACATTGTTTTTCCTACTATTATTATTTTAAACATTTCTAAATACTTTTTCCTTTTCAATATTAATTATTTGAAAGTCTGACAACAGAGGAACAGCTTCACACTCGTATATTTTCTATAATCAGCAACATAGTATAGTGCCATTTGTTGAACGACACAGTGGAAAGACGAAAATCTAACGGGGCTTATACGTGAGATGGAACTCTGTTTTAATATTTTTATATGCCGCTGTGTCACAATTTGTACCAAGCGCTAAATGACTGAAATGGTATTAAATAGATTGAACAAAGAACACACTTGTTATCGGGTGACATTCGTTTGTGATTTCGGCTTCTGTGTTTGTTTTGTTTGCACTTGACAGTGTTAAAAAAATGATTTTAAGTTTTGTTTTAGGTATTTATTGTGTATTTAGGGAAATATTTTCATAATATTTATTGTTCTACATCGGTGTAAGTTTTTGTTTTGGAAATAAAAGTCGTTTTATTTTCCGCTATGACTATGAACAAAATTAGTCTTTTAAGAAACTTTTTTAGTGTGCCCTCTTTAAAGAAAAAAAATCAGTATGGCTATTGCCTGATTTAAAAATTAAAAAATAAAGTGGAAGTAAAGAAGGGTCAAGCTGTCGCGGATTTAATAAAAATATGTAGTTATGATACATATTTTATAATGATCCTGTATTTTGTTCCCCGTATTGGTACTATATGTCTAAATGATTAGAAACCGCCACTACAATGTATAGCAAACATTTTCTAATGTTTCCAATGGTAATGTAATAGCTGCTGTTATTGTACTTTTTACAAATGGCATTTTCTTGCCAAAAATTCTTGACTTAATTTTGGAAGGAATTTAAAATTTGCAGATATGTTTTGGTCACTTCAGACAGAATTTCCAAAATAACCTTTATTTTAAAAATAAATCCATTTTTTTATGTTTAAAACCAGTTGGTGTTTTTTAGGTACCGAAAAATAAATCTCTTCTCAGAACCCAGGTTAACTGCTGGTACAGATGTTGTTACATTTACTACATATTTTGGAACTTTTGGTTTAGTGACATGTATGGATATTTTATACAATAAACCATCACAAACGGTGTTGCAAAATACTGGAGTTACTGATGTGATTTTCGTAGCTGCTTGGACTTCGTATGTGCCATTTTATGCGTGTAAGTAATATTTTTAATAAAACTTGCAACCAAAAGCAATGGTGTCGTCATCACCACATGAATTAAGATATCTAAACACACTATACCGTGCTGGCCAAGTTCAAGAAAAAAGGACGTGCGCGCACCTTGTCCATATTTACACGAACCAAAGAGGTTTTAAGTTAAAACAAGCAGGTAGAGATAAGAAAAACCCGGCGTATGTAAATATTTAATGTCTCACGAGTACTGGTGTAACCATAGTAACTGCCAGATGATAATCGGCCTTATTGATAAGTCCGCTATTGTAAGAAACTATGAAATTCTTAGAATTTCAAGAAATTTTATTTTTTATTAACATTTTTTGATTATTTTAATATCATAAGATATTAATTAACGCAATTTCTGGAATATATAGAATTTTTCGATCTATAAACAATTGCTTTTACCTTAAAGTCCGTGAGTTCTTCCTATAATATTGTATTTGTTCAACAGATAGCAAGAATTCATAACATTATAACTTATCCAGATTAACTGCGCAGTCCGGCAATGTTGTTTATGATTAGTCATTGTGCTGTAATTTATGACAGCTGACATTTCTTCTTTTTGTTTCACTCGTTGATTTCATTTTGATTTTTATCGATTTTTATAGCTACCTATTTTAAAAATATTGGTTTGTCTTTGTGATACAAAGTGAATTTAATTGTAAAAATAGTCAAATACTGTGTAATTTGTAAGAATAAATAAATAAATGCATGAAGTATATGGTCTCTGACATTACGAAGAAAGTCAGGATCAGACTTTCCACTAAACTCGATAAGTCCAAAATTTTGTGTCACTTTTCAGAGCTAAAACTCGATTTTTTAGATACTTTAGACAATTTTCTAAAAAAAGATACTCTACATTTGCATTCCCTAGTAATAACAGTAATTAGACATTATACGAAATTAGTTAAGCTCTTTATTATAACTAAACGAAATCTAATTATAATCCACTACTAGGCAATTATTAATTAATATAAGTTTTCATTAGGAACTACTGGACTTAATAATTTAAAGTAATTCTATTCTGATGCCCCGGGACTAATTTTATTTTTCAAAGAAGTTAATAAATTAAAAATACTAAAAATACTTCAAAAGCAAAAATTTATCTAAATTTATAAAAGAAAAAGTCGGATTAAATTCTATTTTATTTTAAAATAAATAAATAAATAAATAAATCGGAAGTCTTGAAAAATAGTACAAGTATTTACTTTAAAATTCAACAATAACAAAAAAAAAACTAAATTAAATTAATTTTCTTTACCTAAGACCAAACTATTCTAAGTCATACGTGTGCAAATTTTATCACAGTCGCGCACTTCTTGTTTCGACTCTAAACTATATTTGAATAAAATATAAAATAAAGGATCTAAATCGAAACCACGAGATATGTGACGTATTTTGTTCTGGAACGCTGAAAAATAAGTAGGCCACGAGGGGAATGTCCGTGTGCTGACGTCGAAAATCACGAGATTTGGGTAAAAAACCACTATTTCAACATATAGAGTTTCGATCATGCGACTTTTTCGTGGAAAAGTAGGCCAAGATAGGAATGTCGGTCTGGTGACGTCGGGATCAAAAGACTGTGATAAAAAAACCCACATCACGCGACTTTTTCGTGGAAAACAAGTAGATTCGAAAAATTCCGATTTCTGCCAAGACGTCACGGCAAATGTTGTTTAAATACGAGCCATCTCATTATGAAAAAGAGCAGTGAAAAACAAGAGTTAAGAACGGTTAGTTGAAAGAGTTGAAACAGTTAGTTCAAAAAGTACTTAGACAGTGCCAGTAGAGTGTTTCGCAGTACGGTGAAGAAATGTTTTAACTACGGTTTTAAATATAATTCTCACAGTAAAATTTTCGAGTGTGTTTTGTAGTTCAGTAGACAGTTTATAAGGAGTTTTAAAATGGGTTAAACTAAACTTTTAGCTCGCCCTGCGTAGTCGCGACGTGTGGGTAAGAGAAATACGGACTATAAACTATAGTAAATAGTAGTAAAGTGAGCGTTTTGTCTAATTTTAATTTTGTTAAAGATAATATAGAAGAAAATGATAGTTGCTCCCTAATTAAGTTAAATTATCGTTGATTTCTTTTTGTAAACTAGTGCCGCTCGTACATAATTTTAATAAAACTTAATCTAAAAAGTCAGTCTTCTAATGGTAAGAAAACAATTATAAAGAAGTTCAAAGCAGTAGTAAGTACTCTAGGACCTCGTCCCGCTCTCCTTTATGAACTGCAGTCGCTCTAGCCCCTCGGAAAGTTGGAAAAACTATATGAAAAAATATATAAAAGAGGGGCTAGGCGTTACACTATCATGTAACATACACCGGTTATATAAGATGTCTAAATTTTAATTAAAGTATACAAGTCTGCTCAAAAGCTACAGCTCAAAAAGTAAATGACTGGGCATTCCTTTTATGGGCCCGCATTTGACATATAAAACCAAGTTCGTGGTTGTGGGACACCTTGAGAAAAAAAATTATATAAAATAATAGGGTGATTTTGACGCCTTCTATACATTGCCCTGAGCACATATTTACCGGACACCCTGTATATGAAATTTTTTGATGAATTTAGAGGTAATGTTGGCTATTTTTTTGAGCAAATGTAAATAAAATGAGTTTGTCCAGTAAGGTTAACTTAACTGGCGATTAGGGGTGTGCGTATGTTCGAAAATTCGAGTTCGAGTTTTGAGAATATTCGATTTTTCGATAAACTCGAATTTTCAAACGCATTGGAATATTCAAAAAAAAAGGTAATAACAGATTCATATGATTCAATCAAATAGTCTGAGTGTATACTGCAGCGTCTGATAATAGACAACTGGATTCATCAACACTCGCATGGAAAAATTTATATATAGACTAATTATATGATTGAAAATCATGGTTCTTGGGTTTAGACCGTGTCAAATTGGAATTATCCGACGTTTCGCCTACGATTGCACGAGACATCTTCAGGGATCTTTACTCCACGAGAATGACTATCGAGGAGCCACAGCCCGGTATTGATACCCGACTGGTGCTCAGCGGACCATGATCCAGCGTTACAATCGATTTCCACGTGTGATGTAGATTGTAACCCGCATCTCTATTAACATTATTTGGATCTTTACAAATTTCGATTGATTCTCTAATTTTACGTTTAACGAAACGAAACACTGATGCTAGCACCTTAGTTTCTTTTACATTAAAAATGTAACCTGAGCAATGCTGGTATTCAGCTACTGCAGATTGTACAATTAGTTTCTTTTTTATACATCTTTCATGTTCCTTAAGCCTAGTGGATATAGACCGTTCTGTTTCACCTACATACACTTTACCACAAGAACAAGGTATTTTGTATACGCCTCCTGTTTGAAATGGAATTGCATCCTTCAGATTTCAAACACTGTCCAATTTTCTTGTGTGTTGAAAATTGTCCGAATATTTTTTTTTTCGGAGAAATCTGGCAATCTTGTCGGTGGTTCCGTGTATGTAAGGTAAGACAACACTGTCCGTAGGAGGTTCATTTATGATATTTTGTTGAAGAATTGGGTTTTTATATTTATTAATAGAACGTCTTATATCTTCAGCGTAATATCCGTTGCCTCTCAGAGCATCAGTCAATTTTTCTGTTTCTGATTTCAGTCTTTGTTCGTAACATATTGAAAGTGCTCTATGTACCAAAGAGTTTATGACGGATTGTTTTTGAGAAGGATGATGGTGTAACGTTGTATTGAGATATCGATTGGTATGTGTGGGTTTTCTGTACACAGAGTGTCCTAATTTACCATTCTCTTTCCTTTGTACTTGTACATCAAGAAAGGGGAGGGTACCATTTGATTCAGTTTCCATAGTGAATTTTATGCTAGGGTGTTCCTTGAAAAGTAAAATAAGTGGAAATCAGACATGCTTTAATTAATTCTAGTAGGGTGGAGTCTATGTTGTTTCGTAATATGTCAGATATTATGGAAACTGAATCATCTATAGGAACATTTGTAATGGGGATTCTATATCAAAACTGACCGGGCTCTAATTATATGGTTTTTAATCTTTGGACAACGTGTCCAGAGTTTTTAACGAAGGATTCGGTTTTTCCAGTAAAGGGATGTAAAAGTTTAGCCAGATATTTACCTATTTTGTAGGTTGGTGAGTCTATTGCGCTGACGATTGGACGTAGAGGTGCATTTTCTTTATGTATTTTAGGCAGTCCGTAGAGCCGTGGAATCTTGGAGCTGCTTGGTTTAACGGCTTTCTTTTCTTCTGGAGTGAGGCTGGACGTGTTAATTAGAGATGTGAGGTTCCTTTCGCTTTTGTTTGTTGGATCCGTCCGAATGACTTTGTAAGTATTGTCGTCCAAGAGCTGGTTTATTTTTTCAGTATGTTTGCCCTTATCTATAACAACAGTTGCGTTTCGTTTGTCAGCTGGGAGAACTAAGATGGTCTTGTCCTCGTTCAGTTTTTTAATAGCCTTCCTTTCCGCTGATGTAATATTTAATTTAGGTGGTTGTGAGTGTTTTATGATTGTCGCTATTTCGTATCGAATTGTGTTTGCATGCTCTGGAGATAATTTTCTAATGGAAGAATGGAGTTATATGATTTCCGTCGATTAGATAAGGTAAATGTCTTTCTCCTTTGTCTGAAAATCTCGACCATAGGTTAGTGGTTCTTTTCAGAAGACTAAAAACAGAATACTGGTTTGGAAGTTTGTTGCAATATTCAAGTTTGTTGGAAAATTCGAGTTTGTTCGAAAACTCGAAGTTTTGAGTTTTTATTCGACTCTACTCGAACTCGACGAGTACAGTTTTTTGTCAAATAAAATTGAATATTCACACACCCCTACTGGCGATCAAATCATCAAATAATCCATTATTGAGATAATTTACATATAATGAAATTGCCAAAATTAAACACAATTCATTCTTTATAACAATTTAAAAGTTTATGAATACAATGGAAATAAAATAAAAATATATTTGATTGTAATCATAGATTAACTGTTTCTTGTTTCGGATAAGAAATTTGTTTTTCAAAGTCTTATATCATTGATAATATTTAACCTATACCTTAATATGTAATAATTTTAAGATTAGGTAATTGACTGGTCAAACAATAATAATAAGATTATTTTTTTATTATATATTTTTATGTAATTAAACAACAAGTATGTGTAAAATAATAAAAATAGGATTTCATTAAAAACGTAGGTACAAATTATTACAGGGGTGTCCAAACTACGGCTTGCGGACCCATACCAGCCCACCGTGCACCAATAATTCTACCCTCCGTAGTTACATTGTAAAATTTACAATGTAAGTAAATTATACAAAATAATAATCAGATGTTTTTATTTAACGGCTAATTAAAAAACACAGTAAGTAGCATATGTAGGTAATTCAAATAATATAATTAAACATTATAATTAATGAGATTTATGTAGCTGTAACTTTCCACCGACAATTGTTTGCAGTTGTGGATCAAGTTTACTAGTTTAAATTACAGCGGCGACTTCAAATATTCACGAGTTAATTTGGATCTGTAAATATTTATTGTGCATTTTATTTCGGAGAACTTTTTTTTTCACAGATAAGTAGTACCGTCTCAGTCTTAAACACATTTAATACCGGTAATGATCATAGACTGGTTAGGGCAAGACTCCTCATAAATCTCAAACAGGAAAGATATAAGCTGATCCGTTCACACTCAACTCCCGCAGCTAAAGAACTATACACACAACAAAGAGAATACCAATACGAAATAGCGAAAAGTTTGAAATCGACTAATACTCTGGAACAACATAACATCAATGAAATGATAGATAAAATCCAAACTACTATAAAAACATCAATGAAAAAAGCATGTGAAAGATTAAGGAAAACTACAGACAAGAAACTTAGTGCAAATACATTACAGATGATGGAAAGACGAAGGTTAACTGAAAGAGACACAGAGGATTTTAAACAACTGAATAAAAATATCAAGAAAGAAGTAAGGAAAGACATTAGAACATTCAAAACAAAATTAATACACGAAACAATAGAAAGAAACGCAAATATGAAAGTTTTGAGGTCAGGTCTCTCAAGAGGACGAACCAAAATAACAAAATTAAAGAACAGAGAAGCGGTGACAGTAACACATGTAGATGACATCATAAAGGCTGTGGAAGCATTCTATGGGGACTTATACTCCTCGATTAATACTGATCCAGATCCAACAAAAACAGTAAAAACAAATAAAAAATGTAGGATCAGAACATTTGTCGGAGATATCGTTAGATGAAATAAAAAGTGCACTAAAACAGATGAAGGGTGGAAAATGCCCGGGCGAGGATCAAATTACAACTGAGATGTTAAAGATGGGTGGAGACAGCCTTGAAAAAGCGATACAAACACTGATGAATAAATGCTTATACGAAGGTAGAGTACCAGAACAATGGTATAACGCACAAGTCGTACTTCTCTTCAAAAAAGGGGACACAACAAGTATAGAAAATTACCGTCCTAACAGTTTATTAAAACACCTATATAAACTATTCACCCGCATATTGACAAATCGCCTGACTGAAAAGCTTGACTATTACCAGCCTGTAGAGCAAGCCGGCTTTCGACGTGGATTTAGTACGATAGATCATATCCATGCCCTACTCACAGTCCTAGAAAAAACCGAGGAATATAACATTCCTATACACCTGGCATTTGTAGATTTTCACAAGGCCTTTGACTGACTCTATAGAAACATAGGCGATCTTGAAATCACTTAATACTACACTTAGTACTACCATACAGAACATATATAAAAACGCAACTATACAGGTTAAAATCGACGAAGACACAAAAACCGAAAAAATAAACGTTATGAAAGGTGTGCGTCAGGGAGACGTCATCTCTCCGAAACTATTTACGCTAGCTTTGGAAGATGTCTTTAAAAAACTAAATTGGGATGAGAAAGGTTTGAGAGTCGACGGTTCTTATCTTAGTCATCTTCGTTTCGCCGACGATGTTGTTGTCATGTCTAGCAACCCAGAAGAGCTAAAAGAAATGCTTCAAGATTTTAATGAAGAGGCGAGAAAAGTGGGACTTAAGATGAACTTGGGGAAAACTAAGTTAATGAGCCCTGAATGTACAAATAGAGTTTCAAAATGAAATCATAGAGAATGTCCAAGAGTACATCTATTTAGGCCACGTCATGAAACTGGGCAAAGAAAATCAAACGGCGGAAATAACAAGGAGAATAAGGCTGGCATGGGCTGCCTTTGGAAAGTTGCAGTACGTATTAAGAAATAGAAACACACCAATCAACCTTAAATGGAAAGTGTATAACACGTGTGTCTAGCCTGTTGCTACTTATAGCATGGAAACGATAATACTAACCAAAAAAACTGCAAATAGGCTCCGAGTCACTCAACGCTCCATGGAGAGACAAATATTAGGAATCTCGTTACGGGATAAAATACGAACTCAAGTGATAAGATCAAAAACCAAAGTAGTTGACGTCATTGAACGCATTTCACGACTAAAGTAGCAATGGGCGGGGCACATAGCTAGACAACAGCCCGATAGGTGGAAGAGTAAATTACTGCAATGGCGACCGCGAGAAACGAACCGAAATCGTGGCAAGCCACAACGCAGATGGGTAGATGATATAAGACAGTTTGCTGGAAGAAGGCTGGTTTCAGAAGGCAAGAGACAGATCCCAGTGGAGGACCATCGGAGAGGCTTATCTTCAGCAGTGGACCTCAATGGGCTGAGAAAGAAAAAGAAGTAGTACCGAAAGTGGAACAAAGCCACAAGCAAATTTATGCAACTGATCAAACTGTGTGAGTGGATACTCATAAAATTCCAGCAATAATGACTTTAATCTTTAAAAATATGTCTACACTGCAAATCAAACATTTTCATTTGAAGTTCTGGGTCAAGGGTTCCTATATCGGCGTCAAAAGAATTTTGAAAAATTTTATATTCTTTGCAATAGCAACAAAATCTGAAAAACGACACTCAAAATTTATTGTGAAACTATCGGAAATGGAGTCTCAATTTGCTGACTTCTTTATTCGCTGCAAGATGTCACTAACATACATTTAATATGATCGTAAGTAATTATAATGATACATAACGCATAGCACGTGCATCGGCTATCTCTACAACAAGGAAACTTTCTTGACATTTGCCCGTAAGTACTAATCAAAATTGCGAACGGAGCGGAGTCCTACGCCCTGCGCCCCAGACATCTCATTCACGGGCTAGTCCCAATCCGAATATTTGCGCGTAATTTAAAACCACAGTATGTTGGTATAATAAACTAGCTAGGTCTTGGCTCTTGGGACTTAGTGGAGTAGTTAGTGTGGCCCTTGGGCCAAACAGTTTGGACACACCTGAACTAGTATATAAAATTAATAATCAAAATACTATTTACAATATCCCTGAAAACATGTGTTCTGCAGAAGCGTGCTTTCACAACCCTGTATATTTTTTGGTTTTATTGCAGCGATTTTTCATTTATTTGTTTCACTGTACTTATATGGTCCTGTATACTCCTACTACAGCTTGTGTTTTTTTTTCATCTATTTTTTTTTAGCTCTTGAAGTTCAAGTGAGTTATGCTTTAGCCAACAAAGTTAACGTATTAGCATCAAACATAAACGATCCAAATAATGGTAGAGGTGGCAGCGGTATTTACAGCAGTGATGGGACAATTTTAAGACGCATTCTTACCGATACTCCTGCTACCAATATAGTTTTTGCTAATATTTTACCACCCAGTTCAGCTAGAAGCAGTTTCGTAAGTATCTTTTATACTTAATAAGATATCGAAAAAGCTATTATAATCCTTTATAAGTTTTCTACAACGGTGCGGTAACTTAAAATACGTCAAACGTTCGGAAAAATCAAGCATTGGGTGCGCAAGTTTGAAGAGACTGAAAACACAATGTCGGATAAATCGTCTGAACGCAAAAGGACATCAGGAACGTTGACCGCGTTCTCCAGTTTGCTAGAGACAATTTACGACAATTTCTATGGCTTCGCGCAGCTTCTCTAAATTTGCACAGATCCATGGGTCATCGCATTATTCGCAAAAATTTACATTTCCATCCGATAATCCAGTTAAATGACTTAGATTCTGCAGGACAATGAAACACCGTTTTAGGAGCTTCAGTAACATATGGTTCTTTGATGAATCCATCGAATTTCCATATCAACGGTCACGTGAACAAACAAAATTGCCGATGTTGGACTCCTGACAATCCGCTGGAACTGCAACAGAAACCCATACACTCGCCTAAGGTTGTCATTTGGGCTGTCATATCAAGCCAAGGAATAATCAGTCCCTATTGTTTTGAGGATAACGATGATCACACTTAGAGTGTTAATTCCGATCGGTATTGCCATATGATCCGAACTTCTTTGGCTCTAGAATACAAAACCAAACTGGCTACAACCGGAATACATTTTTCCAACAAGATGGAGCAATTTCTCACGTCACGAATGATTGGCAGCTTTTCATGATTTATTTCCTGAAAGAGTCGACGAGGGGACATTAACTGGCCACTGCGGAGTCTAGAATTAACACCTGCTGATGTTTTTCAATGGGGCTACTTAAAAAGTAAGGCTTTCAACTCATTACCACCCAGTTTAAATGCTCTAAAGCAAATAATCACAGACGAAATCCATGCTCTTCCAAGAGTGATGCTCCAGAGAGTAACTGAAAATTTCAGTTCGCGGCTAAATGATTGTGAAAAAGCGAATTCTGAGACATCCTTTACTCATTATTTTCAGCAGACCAATACTGATTTAATAACTGTTTACGCGTAACTGCACATTTATCCATTTCGTCCAGGCTAAGCCATCTATAGAAATTTAATTATTATTAGTGCTGAAATGTAACTCAACTGGATTTCCACACATTCAAGTACCTATTGATCTACTCATTTCTAGATATATTACTCTCCGGCCACATTTTTTTACTGTTTATATTTTATTACCCAAAATGTTATTGAACATACAGAAACTGTAAAACCTATATTACTGCCCCTTTAAACCATAATCTTTTTATTTCAGTCTCTGAAAGGATTTGATATTCTCGACAACAATACTCGTGCAGAATTAGCAAACTTCAAAAATTTAACAGACTTCCAATATGATTTGTATGTTTACAAGCCACTGAATCTATCACAAGGAAATATAACTGAGGAAATTTGTGACGGAAGGTTCTGTTGTACGTTTAACATTGGAACAACTAGTAACGAAGTTAATTCTTCTGAAGTGTATAAGTAAGTTAATTTTAATAGCTTTAACAGTTCAAGTCCAGGCTAAATTATCTATAGAAATTTAATTCTTTCGCAGTTCAAGTAAGGTGTCGCACTAACGATCTCACCATGAATGCGCCATCTGTTTTCGTCCGTATAATTTTAAAATTGGGAGATCGTTGATCCGACACCTTGCTTAAAATGCGAAAGCTTATGGTTAGTTTGGTTGCCGATGCTATCCTTTGGGTGGCATGTTTCTTGTATCGAGTTTTGATATATTTATTTTTTAATTTACCGTCGTGCCATCACATGGCGGTTTTATACAACATTGTTAGTTTATATTGCTCTAGTGTTAATCAGTGATCCGTCGAGATGTCGCTATTCATGTCTTATCTGCTGTTTTTTTATTTTAAAAATAGTTGGTAGGGTACGACTGCGCGATGATGCAGGGTTGCCGGACCTAGGGAAATCTCCCTAGATCTAGGGAATTTTGCGACATATATGGGAAAAGGGAATTATATGTCTATTTTAGGGAATTTTTGAATAAGATACAATTTTTCTAATTATTATATATAAACTAATACATAATGTTTCTTTTTCCGGGTTGACATACAAAACAGCTTACAAATCTTGAAAGCAGTTGTATATGTATTATGAAATTCGGTGATTTCCCATGCTCCCTGGCTTTTAGTCGGTAAACTACCGAGGAAATCCCGACCGCTTTATGTATTATGCAATTTTGGTAAAAAATACGCAACACTGTTGGGCACATAGTGTGGGATTTTGCATACTAAAAGTTTGTTAAAGTCAAGCAATTGTTTTAATCTCTGTATTAGCCCGGAAATCGTTAAGATATTTAGACCAGAAATGTTGTATCGAGAGAATAAAAATCTATCATATATTTAAAAAAAAGCGCTATGTTTATTTTTTTTTAGAATAGGTTAGCGATTGGGTTTATTAAATACACACTTACTTACATTTTTTAAAGTTTACATTTATTATTTGTAGATAAATAAATTTAAAAAATAAATCGAAAATTATTAAAACTCTAAATCACTTACGGGCGTAAAAGCGATCAATCATATTGCGGCGACGTCATATATAGGGCGGAAATTCGTTAATTTCAAATACCGCACCGAATACGTGAAATATGGTAGGTGTAAAGAAGATAGAAAAAATAGCCAATTCTATAAAAGTAAAGGGAAAGAGAATGTCATAATAGGGATCTTCCAACTTTGTTCAGTCTGTAGTAACACATAAGTATGTCACTGTCCCAAAAAAAGACAAGTAAAGGGATTGTTAAAAAATATGCTTACAGAATCGAGCCTCTGAATCCTATCGTAAAATAGAGCGTGCCGTAAATTAGAATGTCGTAAATTGGAGATTTCAGTGAACTTACCTAGGGAAATCTAGGGAATTTTTTGTCAAAAATCTAGGGAAATAAAATAATATATATATATATATATATATATATATATATATATATATATATATATATATATATATACACATCTGTTTGTTAGTTTAGTTTATTGTAGAAATTTGCAGACGTTTCGTCAAAACCTCATTTGGCATCTTCATTGCTTGCTATTTGAAGATCAACTGAGTGGAATTGACATATCAAAAATAGAGATCAACGTTTACTATTATTTGTTGTAGCCTCCAAAAAATCAAAAACAACATATTAGCGCAAATTGTAAATATGTCAAACTTTTTCGAACTGAAATTGTTATAACCAAAGTTTAAAATCAGCATTGCAAAACATATTTATTTGTGTAATGTACTGTGGATTATCTCCGAAATTGACATCAAATTTTAAAAAATTAGTTACCAAAAACAATTAATTCCTGGGATCGTGCCACGGGATTTACAAAACAATGCGTAAAGCTGACACGTTATAAACAAAAAATCCGCATAAATCTTGTGCCATTAAGGTTATCGACCAACACACACAAACAGAAAGTCACAAATATTAATTTTCAAGTTCCTCTAACGTCACTGAATCGCACAACAAAAAAAATCGAAACCATTATAAGCGTCCACGACACAACTAACGACAACGAACGAACAAACTGAACACGTTCAATTTTTGAGATATTTCTTTTAAAAATGTATCTATTCTAGAGGTTAAGTTACCAATCTTTATTTGCACATTTATCCTATTTTACTGTTCTTGTACTGTGTTGTGTTCTTCAACTCGACGACAACCGTATAATTTTTTTTTGGTGTTCGAGTCCTTCGTAAAATTTTAGCCATTCCCCATAAAGCAAACATTATTATACATAAATTTAACCGTTTTCAAAATATTGACGATTTATTTTTATTATTGTGTTTTAAAGTAATATGCTAATACCAACCAACTTATACTTACCTGGAGTTTGCATGCAGGTGCGCGGAACCGTAGAAGTTGTGATAGAAACAGCCAATCACGTGACGTTAGAGAGAGATTGCTGCTATTCATTTATGTCCTCTCTCTCTCTCTCTCTCTCTCTCTCTCTCTCTCTCTCTCTCTCTCTCGAACTCAAGGTTTGGGGCGCCTGCATGCTAGCTCCAGTCGTGTAAGCTCAATGGCTTATTCGATGGGTGGTTTATTCAAAGATCTGACAGTAGATGAGTAACATCCCACCTAAATCCATTAAGATGTTCTGAAGCCGAAACTATATCCAACTTTATGGACATAGGAGATGAGATAGCAAACGAAGTTTGCCCTACTAATGTAAATATTCCCCTACTTGAATCTGTCTCTCTTGATCTATTATTTATTTCTAATTGTCTGTGGACAAACTTTTGACGTCAAAAAAGATATTCCATTATTAAACAAGGATCAAACATCTTACATACATAATATATTCACTGCTTCATTTAGAAAGTTTGTTGTCAGATCTTTGGGTTTATCAAATGTCTTTCAAACAATTTTGTCATATGTCAAAGTTATAAGATGTCTCGTCTCAGATTAATATTTTTATTTTACCTAGATTCTCTTACTTCTAGTAAAACTACTTAAAGCTAAATGTGAAAACCTTTTTTAGACTTGTGGCATATAGCGGAAAAGCTCAGTTTGGTCCCCAAGATGTATATATTAAGCAATGCAGTTTAGTCGCTTGCTTAAACCAAGACATAAGCTCATGTGGAGTACGCCCCTCAACACCGTATACAACTAGATTTAGACGGATCGTCGTCTGGGCTAACATTAACTATAACGATGAAGATTTTTACAGGCCCATTAGCTTAGGAGGTAACCTACAACCAGTTTACAATGTGACATATCTCGAAAATAGGTCGAATGAAACTTACGGAGTCAGTATGAATATTACACAACCAGCGACTAACGTAGTACTATTTGGTATTTATGGAAAGAGTGGAACTGAAGCCTTAAGTGTTAGTCTTATATTGGTGGCAATTATAGTTGCCATTCAGGGTTTATTTTAGTTTAGTTGCTATTTTGTATGGTATGAGACAAGTTTTGGCTGTTTCAAATTTTGCAACTAGACGGTAAGGTTTCATACTTCGATATCTTCGTACAGTTTTATTATTTGTAAAGAAGTAACTGTTCTTCATACGTTCTATATAAATATTGTTTAATATTGTAAATTTGTACACACATTATTAATTTTTAATTTTTTAAAACTAATTTGAATATAACGAACAAAAATAATTAATATTGCATTTCGCGATAAACCAGTCAACGTGAATTATGCACAGTCTACAAACCTTTTCGCAAATACAAAGGGGCATATTATTAATAAATTCAGTTTGAAACATAATATTTAAAAAAAAACAGAAGTAGAAACTCAAATTATTTTATTTATACTGTAGTTTTATTAATAATTAAGTTTTCAAATTTTCTCCATGTAGGAAGATTAGCAAAATTGTACTCAGATACTTTTCAACCTAAAATTTTCTGTCAAGATATCAATTTAATAATAATTTGCCAAAAAAAATTCAAATAAAAATTAAATTATTAATTACACTTTATGTTAAAACTTGGCTACAGTAGATCAGCTGATATAAAACAACTTTGTAGTGATATTTATTTTTTCTGCCAACAGTAGGTTAAAATAGTAGCTTTTAGATTAGATTACACAAGCGAACTTTTTTAATTTCCTATTTATTTGAATAAATATAAAAATGCGACTATATTGTTTTATTTCAGCAGTAGTGGCTCATAGGGTAGAACCACAGTGCCACAGTGCTACTTAATTTTTTCTTAAAACATTTTTTTAACTATTTTTACTGCAAACTTTTACGAATACTCTTCCCGTCTCCGTGTAATTATATGAACGTCTGACAACAGCGCAACAGCTTAACCCACTCGATTTTTTTATAATCGGCAACAAAGAATCGTTCCCTTTTATTAATATGGCACAGCGGACAAGCGAAGACCTAACGGTTCTTATATGTGAACAAGAAAGATAGAACATTAATAATTTCCATATACACTTATGTTTAAAGTTAAACGAAATTTGTGCCAACCGTTAAATAGCTGGAATAAGTCGGATAAAGAATACCCTTTTTACCGGATGACAGGTAACATTAATTTTCTATTTCGGCGTTCATGATTGTTTTGTTTATACTTGGCGGTTCATAAAAACATATTTTATTTTAAATTTTGTTTTAGCTATTTAGTTTATATTTACCCAGTTATTTATATAATATTTATTTTTCTACGTTGGTTTGGTTTTTGTTTTATTACTAAAAGTCATTTTATTTGCCGCTATGACTACGAAGAAAGTTTTTTAAAGAGATCTTTTAGTGCGCTCCCTTTTGAAAAAGAACATAGAGTAAAAAAATCAAGACAAAATAAACAAAGTAGAAATGAAGGAAGTCGGGCTGTTGTTAATTTCATAAAAATATGTAGTTATAATAAAAATAGTTGACTGTGCGGGTGTGAGGAACTCCCATAAATTTTTTTGTTTTGTATGTATGCTGTTTGATGGTGACGAAACTTGGTCAAAAAAAGGACAGAACATCTTGTTCATATATGGGATAAAATCAATACTTTTCAAATATCTTGGATGCACATGAAAAACTTGTTTCGTTTTTCTGTGTGTGTGGTAAGATAAGTATAAAACACAGTTAAATTATTCTTAACGTGATAACAAATTAAGAAATTGTTGTTTCATATATTTTATAATGATCCTATATTACAGTTATTCCGATAATAATTCAGTTATGGTATAAATTAAATGCATTTGATTGGTAAGATAGGAGGTTAAAAATCTTATATTTTTTTATCTGCATATCGCTTTATTTAAAAGCATCATCGGGTATCTAAAGGATGATTTATAATATTCTCTGAAAACAATTAGAGATGCACATTCAATCAAATTTGATTCAGATACTTAGATGTGCAGATTTTTGTTGCAGTCGAGGTTGTAGTTTATTCCTGAGGGTCTACGGTACAGAACCTACATATAACGACTCACGAGCCAGCACATATGGTCTAATAATCATGAAACTGGGGCCCCATTTCTTACGGGAATGTTTTTAATGGGACCTCGTTTAATTTTTTTTAAAACTAATGGGGTGCTTTGTTTACAAAACGCTACCATCAGTGTCAATTTGTCTTAAAATGGACAATAAAAATAAGACTTTTCAGAACAAGAATTTATGTTACTGTTAATATATTTTTTTTTTAATTTACAAGTTTCCCGACACGACGGCTTATAATAATAATCTTATTGTCATTGTTTGGATAAAAAAAATCCTTTCAATATTTTTTGCTCTACCCCATAAGATAATATTTTAGTTAAGAACTGTTATGGTTTCGTTTAACCATAATAGACACTTAATAATTCAGCCAACCCTAATGAATCCGTGAACTGATTTAATACCAGATGCTGTTATTAAGCCACTTACAAACAACTTCAGTCTGTTTACACCATCCGAATCCTATTATAACATAACATAACAACCCTTCAAAAAATGAAAACAAAAATAATTAAGTTTCCTGTATTTGTTATAAAACTCAACCACCACCGTTTTTGATTGATTTAGTTTGTAGATTTCGAACCACATTCGTGTCTGTTTTCAACCCGTCATAATTTTATAATAAACTCTATCAATGATTGTATCATCAGTACCTCTATAAAAAAGCTTGACCGTCTCTTATGAAGTTTGGCAAGTGTTTACAAATAAAAGAGATATAAGAGGGCAAAGATACTGCCATATGGTATTCTTAAGTTTACATCAAATCTATTTGAAAACTTGTCTGATCTCCTCTGATACCCAAAGTGTGCCACTTATTTGAAACAAACTCCAGATCAACAAAATTATAAGCTCACGTAAGATCAAATAGTACACAAATACCGTTTCATTTTTATTCATCTTATAGTAAACAGTTTGTATAAAATCCAAACCACCACTATCTGTTGATAGGCTCTTCCGAAACCTATACAGTGACTCACAGCTTAAATGATGCAGTTGCGGTTAAAAGAAACTAACCTATGTTACTAGCTCAATTTTTATTACAAAAAAAAAATAATTTTAAAAATAATGTAATGTAAGCCTTCTTAATACGTATACATTATTTTTTGATTCAAATATGCCTCACTTAAATTAAAAAAAAAAAACATTTAATTAAATTATGTCCGATTTAATGTCACAGCTTGAATGATGCAAATAGACATAAATTGCACAAAACTTGATAATTTCAAATTTGCGAAGTAGGCGTTGCATTATATTATTATTGTAATTGTTTCTTGTTTATTTTGATATTTCAAAGCATTTTTCTGGTTGATTAAACGAAATTGTTTAAGAATTGGTCGACGAACAACGATTACTGAAAGAAATATAATTATTACTCACTACAGAAACGGATATAGCCAAAGACATATTGCCAAAATGGTAAATAAGTGTTTATCGACTATTCAACGCATTAGTGAACGTTACCGCAATGAAAATTGAGTTGAGAATAAGTAAATCAAGGTTGGCTCCAAAAAAGATGTTCAACGAACGTGAGGAAAGATAGATTGTAAGAGAAATAATGAATAATCCTAAAAAAAGTGCACCAAAATTGCTCGATGAGGTGGAAAGACAGTTTGGGAAAGGTGCAATACTAAAACAATTCGGCGGGTATTGCGAAAAAATAATTTACATGATCGGATTGCTAGAAATAAACTTTTTTTTAGTCAGAGAAATACGCGCGTAACATTGGAGTTTGCCCAAGTGCATATTAATAAAGATTTGAATTTTTGGAATTCAGTTATATTTGCTGATGAAACTAAAATTAACTTGTTTGGATCCGATGGCAAAATATCAGTGTGGAGAAAGCTCAATAGACGCTACTGTCAAGCACGGCGGACATGGAGTAATGCGGGAGTGTATGCCGTCTGCAGGAGTAGGTAACATGCATTTTACTGAAGGGAATATAAATCAATACATCAAAACTGGATATTAATAATAATTATCGTTTCTATCAATACAACGATCAAAGCACACGTTATTTCGGGTTCGAAGTAGGCTGCGTTATAACTGTCCAAATGTTATTAAAACACCTGCCCCGTTAGGAGATTTGGATGTAATTAAAAATTCGTGGTTGACATTAAAAAATAAAGTGAATAGCGTCCCGATATCAAACAAAAATGAATTAAAAGTAAAAATTACGGAAGCGTGAGATACAATCTCACCCGAGAACACTAGAAACTTAGTCGAATCAATGCCTAAACGGCTACAGGCTGTAGTTGATAATCAGGGAGGATGCACAAAATATTAGCACTTGGTTTTTAAATAGGCGAGTTTCTCTTCTTTATTGATTTTGGTATTTTAAGTTTTGCATCATTTAAGTTGTGACATTAAAATCACAAATAATTGAATTGAATATTTATTGTTGTTTAAGTAGGAAATATTTGAAACAAAAAATTGGTGTCAACCATATTTAGAAGAGTTATATTAATTCAATTTTAACATATCTTTTTTTTTTCAAATAAAAATTTAACCGCTTAGACATATTAGTTTTTCTTATCAGCGACTGCATCATTTAGGCTATAAGTCACTGTATATACCGAAAAATAATATTATTAATATTTCCTATTATTTTTGAGCACGCAATTAAAAGTGGCACTGGCGTGTACTTTTCAAAACTATTATGATCATTTTTCTTAAATATGGGCACAACTTTACGGAAAAATATGCCTTCATTAATAGACGAATTTATTAAAATTAAGAATAACAAAGCTAACTCTACAACAATTTTTAATAAGCAACATAGGCCAGGCGTACGACCAGTAGACTATTTATTCGGTAAAAATTTTATACTAGGATTTGCAGTCTCAAAAAACATTGGTTACGCCAGCTTTTCTCAACCTAGCAGTACTTGCGATCCGGGTTTCCATAACAGTTTTAGTCGCGGTCACCTTTTCAACAGGTTTTTGGAAATCTATCTAAATTTATTTTATTCATTTTTGTTTGGTGTTGATACACCATCACAAATTCAATTTCCCCTCTAACCCCACAACACCTCTTTAAGAAGAGCTCACCCCACAGGTTGAAAACCGTGGAGTTTCGCTATTACTGCAAATAGATGACTGGTTGCCTATCGCTAAAAACTGTAATTGTATGCACTGCCAAATTTCTAGAGCTGTAGGAAGTACCTTTAATTTTTGATGTCCAGTAAGTGTTGTCATTCCTCATTATCTGGTAATTCTCGGAGCGTTTACACGTTTCTCAAATTTTCTTGAATTTGGGGATTTATCCGTGGGACTTGTAGATAGTTGGGCATATACTCTCAAGAGTAGCTAGTTATCGCACAGAATTAAAATGTTTCACAAAATGTCAAAACTTATTGTGACGCATAACCTTTTCTTTAAACTTCACTTCCGTACTACGCCACTTCCGCAAAAAAGTATATTTCCGGTCCGATTTGTCAAATTCTAACTTTCTTTTTCTGTTGTCAAGTTCTCTTAATAACGTTTCTCCTTATCTCAAATCTCCGTCAAAAATACGCCTGCATATGTTGTTACGTAGAACTAGCTTGCCTCAGCGGGGCACTATTGTTTAATCAGTACTTTTGTATGCGAATCCTTTATGTCGATGGTCGCTACGAAGAAAATTTAAACAAAATTATGTGTGAGGAAAAAATTCCTTCATGAAAAATACGTGGAAGAAAATTACTCAACAGTAAGTGCGGTGGAGAAAATCCCTTCGTTAAAATTACGGCGAAAAAATCCCTTCTTCGTGATGCCGTGCAAATAATCACACCACAGTAAGATTGGCCTCTCATTGTCTAGGAGAGATTATTTTCACGGGACCTATGTAAGGAGGCTTTTCTTTGCCACACAATTTTTTAGAGATATTTTTTACGCCGACACAGTAAGCAGTATGATTTTCTGCGCCGTTTTTTGTCTCGAAAGACTTTTTAAATCACACTTATTCTGGACGAATTATATGCGTCGCAACTTCAATCATAATGTTTTTCGTAGCCACCATTGATAAAATTTAAACCTAGATATAGTAAAAAAAAACTACCAAAACGCAGCAGCAATTTCAAAAAATCTGATTCCAAATTATCTCTAATTTTAAATAACACATCAACTATTTAATTACAAAATATTTTATTCAAAGCACGTAATCAAACTTCTAAAAGAAAATGCAAAACAATAACGTAAACCAATGATGATATCGATGACAATAACATGCACAACTAAAATAACCGTACAATAACTAACTAAAATACTAAAAATAACTGAAAATAAACATTTTTAAACCTAGATATAACAAAATTGGTAACTATGTCCCACCGGGCAACAATAATTAATAACAGTTAAAGAAAAAACAAAACCTATCAAAAATATCATAAAATAAGTTTATATATAAAGTACCACATTATAAATTATTTCTTAAATTACGTATAGGGAGCATTTTCAAAACCTGATCTTTGCTTCTTACCTTTCCTTTATTTATTTTTTTTTTATTCAAAACCCTAGCGTAATTTTATTAATTAATAGTCAATAGCTTTCTGACAGTCTGTTATGTATATGTTATACATATCTATGAAGTTTAAAACGTATTTATCATATCATATCATATTGAAAATGTGTTGGTAAGGTATTAGCAGAATAGCAAATTTAATTGGAAATGAAACTCAGGTTTATAAATACATAGACAGGTTTTTATCACATATTTTAATGCAACATGCAGTTACAGACAAATGGTTTATCTACATCTTACTTGTACGAGTCTAATCACAGAAAAATTGTTTCTCGTTTTAATTAGATTTGAACTCTGAAATTTAAAAGATAATTTATTTTGAAGCTGAAATAATCCGTAGTTACTGTGATGTTATTTCTGATTTGGGGTCTACCGCAATCGGTCAGATACCGCACAGAGTTGACAGTCTGTCGAACGTCTAAAACCCATTTGAAAAAGGATGGGTAAAATGACCCTAACATGCACAAAGGTCAAGTAGACTGAATAAATTAAACTCGGAACTCATCATTCGAAATTTGTTATAACAGCCATATTCTCCACGGTCAATTATCAGTGATTAAAGTGATAAAAAGTTTTTTTTGAATACATATTTAGTTGCAATTTAGTCGCACTTCAAAGTGATAAAGGTGCTAGAATTGTAAGTGATAATGATTCACAAAGATCTGGCTCTTCTAACAAGACTGCGCGCACATCTAAAATTAATTCGATAAAAGTTTATGACCGGTTGACAAAAAGAACATGCTTCATTTTTTCTGTTGGTCCGACTTTCTAACTGTCTGTGTGGTGATCTATAAGAATTTACGATGAATATTCGAGATGCCTATAAATTGTTGCTTACCGAATGTCTATCGTGTGCATTAAGATTTTTCTTTTTGATGATTTAACTAAATATTTTAAATTTTTTAAGAAACAAAGAGTTAATTTATAAATTAATAAATTCTATGAACGATAGTAACTAAAATTATTTCAGTATTTTGCATTAAATTTAACATTTCAAAGTAGTTATAAAATTTTAGAAAATATTCAAAATTAAAATAATTTTTTAATCCAAATTTAAGATGCAGAGTACCATCAAGTAGTTAACAATATTGAGAAATTATTTTTAAAAGAGTATATATTGAAATATGGTAAAGAATCTGTTTGAGAAGTGTAACAAATTAATTTAATAATAATCTTGTTTAGACTAGATAGAACCTTCTTATCAATCCACAGTCAGCTTCTTAAAGCTACCATCAATTCCAATCCCAAGTTCTTCGTTCATTTCTGATACTAGTGGACACGTTTTCTCGTCAATTTCTATATACATATCGTCCAGAGCTAAGATGGCGTCGCGCCTTTCCTTCAAGATTGCTTTGAATTTTTCCACCATTTCGGCTAATGGAACTTCACCTCCATATTCTTTAGGTAACATTTTTTTATTAACTTTTTCATGGAGTTCCTCAACGGTTTTATACATCTAAAAAGAGGTCCAAAGTTTTGTGATAAAAGTTAGATAAACACAAAAAAATCACAAGTGTTTGTTTCAAGAAAGGGCAATTCAGTTAAATATGGGAAATATTAGAAAAAATACCGATCTCTCCAAGATAGAAAGAATTGATTGTTCGTTACTTAGTACTATTCAATAGTGACAACATATTTCTTCTTGTATCACAAATTATTATATCCTACAGATACCACAAAAAGCGTTCCCGTCAAAACCAAACTTCGTGAAGTTACTAGCTTCACTACCCTGGGAGAAATTGTTAAAATTAGAGATATAATCGCCATAGATTATTTCACCTTAACCAGATGCAACAAAAGGCATTCTCGCTAATAACCAATTCCTATGTAGATCTCTATTGGATTGAATCTAACTTTACCGTGCACGTTTCGTCGTGTTGTTTTCTATCCATCTTCAAAAATGGTACGATGAACTTCCTGTGCGTTAGTTTTATAAATTTATGAGAATCACTTTAAATTCATTAAAAATAGTCTTGAAATAATCATAATTATTCCTTGCCGGGAACCCTCGTAATTAATAGATTATTGGCTGTCGTGATAAACTCATTCACAGGTGACAAGACCCGACTTTCTTACTGGTTGAAACTCAAATCCATCAGGGAAATACACACGAATTGATGCACGGGTCCATGAAAGAGAGTTTGCATGAACGCCATTTTCAGTCGGTATAGTATTTCTTTTTAACTTTAATCATTAGTGTCAATGCTATCGCAGTATTCTTTGTAATTTTACAATTTCTCCCAATGTAATATGGCGGAAAGCGAGACAAGCAAGGACATGAAAATTAGACACCAAAGGTACCGTCAAAGCTGCCGCATCTGTGAGATGATATACGAGGATGGTTCGATAAGTTCTCGGCCTGAAACAGAGAGGGCACTAGTAGGATCAAATAACTATAATATTTTGTAAGCATTAACCTTGAGATGACGCCCTGCAAAGTTTCAGATGTTTGCGGTCAGTTGCTTGTTTGTGGCGAGCGAGTGAACACATAAGCTTCGATATTTTGTGAAAGATGGATAAAATTGAAGTTCGAGCGGTTATAAAGTACTTTGTTTTAAAGGGCTTAACTCCTACGGACATTAAAAATGAGTTAGATTCTACTTTAAAGGATTCTTCGCTTTCATTTTCGATAATAAAAAAATGGGCTGCTGAATTTAATCGTGGTCGTACATCAATTCAAGATGATAAGCGCCCGGGACGCCCAAAAACCGCAAAAACTGACGAAATTGTCACAAAAATTCACAATGTCATACTTTATAACCGCCGACTAAAAGTACGAGAGCTTGCTGGTATAGCAAACATCTCGATAGATCGTGTCCACCATGATGTTCTAGGCATGAAAAAGCTTTCTGCGCGATGGGTGCCGCGTTTGTTAATAGTCGACCAAAAACGCCTTCGAATGAACTCTTCGCAAGAGTGTTTAGACTTATTCAGAGGCAATCCTACTGAGTTTCGTCGACGTTTTATAACTGTAGATGAAACATGGATTCACCCTTACACGCCAGAGACAAAGCAGCAGTTTAAACAGTGGGTGGGGGCAGGTGAAAGTGCGCCAAAAAAAGCAAAAACGGTCCCTTCTGCAGGAAAATACATGGCAACAATTTTTTGGGATTTACATGGCGTGGTGCTTATAGACTATTTGGAGCAAAGCAAGACCATCACCGGGGAGTATTACGCTTCACTACTGGACCATTTACAGCATGTAATTAAGGCTAAACGTCCACATCTTGCCAAAAAAGTGCTCTTTCATCAGGATAACGCACCGGCACACAAATCTATGGTTGTTGCTGCAAAATTCCATGACCTATGTTTCGAAGTGTTTCCACATGCGCCATATTCGCCGGATCTGGCTCTCAGCGATTGCTTTCTCTTCCCAAGCTTGAAAAAATGGCTCGCTAGACGAAAATTCCCTTCAAATAACGAGGTGAGAGCAGCGACAACTGCTTATTTTGCAGAGCTGGACAAATCACATTATACTACGGGTATTAAAATGTTAGAACATTGTTGGTCTAAATATATTGAAGTACAAGGGGACTATGTTGAAAAATAAATAAAAACATTTTCAAAAATCTTTTGTTTTCCTTATCAGGCCGAGAACTTATTGAACCATCCTCGTAATATATGCTTGTATGTCAAATTTGGTTTCAATTCGTTCATAATTTTGTGTTTTATGAACTGTTTTGAAAAATGTTAAGGTTAAGATAATATTTATCGTTAACGTCAATTTTTATTACTAAAAAAACGTGAATTATCACAAAATGAAATTAAGACTTAAAAATTTTTTCAGATTGTTTAATTTTGTTTGTTATATATAATCTTTAACAGTGAAATACTTACAAATATCCTGTTTTTGAGTTTCTCATTTAATAAAGATACAGCGAATTCAATCAGTTTGATAGCGTTAGATGATATATTTAAAAAATGGTTTGCCTTGTGTCTCATCGGAGTTGTATTCTAAAATATTGAACAGTACAGTGAAGTTATGAAAATAAATACTTATTAATAAAAGAAAATCAATTCAAGACAAATTTTAATTACCTGTATACACCTAAGGATATTTCTAACATCAGTTAAACTCCACAAAGATATATGCGCCATCTGGAAACCACTTTCGTCATTAATGTAAGTGTATCCGTTAATTTGATTGATTTCATCGTCCATTAGAGCTTCTGTAACTAAACTGTGAACTCGAACCATGTGTGCTGATGTGTATTTGTGCGGATCAAATTTTCCTGCACAACTGAACAACACCTGCAAAATTTAATTTTTTACTAGTAACATGTATAGTTTTCCTGTATTTCTGACATCCATAATAGCTAAACCGGCTGCAAGATTTAAAGTATTTTAGAAAATCTAGTTGTTAAAGTTTTAAATGAGCATATTTTTGCCTAAAATACGAGGCTGGTTTGAAAAGTCCGTGTAAAGTCAGCGAGATGTCACTCCTGGTGCGGATCGAGGTTATTTTCAATTAGTAGCATCTCTTAGAAGAACAAACACGAAATTTCAGCCGGCTCGGTCTATTTTTTTGTATTTGACATTCGTTTGAATCGAGGAAGTTGATTAATTCTCCAAAAATGGACAAAAAAGAATTTCATCTTGATTAAACATTACTTTATGAAAGGCAAAACCCCTCAGGAGACTAAACAGAAGCTTGATAAACATTATGGTGTTTTTCAGAGTAGCCATATGAGCACAACAGACGCTGAAGTTCTGGGCGTACTGTTGAGGTTACTACTCCAGAAATCATTCACAAAATCCATGATATGGTGATGGATGACGGAAAAATGAATGTACGTGAGATTGCTAGTGCTGTGGGCATCTCGAATGAACGGGTACATAATATTTTACACCAACATTTGGACATGAAAAAGCTATCAGCAAGATGGGTGCCGCGATTGCTCAAGATTGACCAAAAACAAAATCGTGTGAAGTATTGCAAGAAAGGTTTGCAGCTGTTCCAACGAAATCTTTAGGGCTTTAAGCGTCGTTTCGTCACTGTGGATGAAACATGGAGACATCACTATACTCCTGAGACCAAAGAACAATCTAAACATTGAGTTGCCAAAAGGGAATCTGCACCAAAAAATGCGAAGACCATTCCTTCGGCCGGGAAGGTAATAGCGACGGTCTTTTGGAATTCGCAAGGAATAATCTTCATCGACTATCTAGAAAAGGGTAAAACTATTACAGGTGAAAATTATTCATTGTTATTGGACCGTTTGAAAACCGAGCTGCAGGAAAAACGTCCACGATTGGCCCACAAAAAAGTCCTTTTCCATCACGACAACGCACCAGCTCACGCGTCAGCAGCTGTGGCCGCAAAATTATGGAAATAGGGTTTCAACTCGTTTCACATCCCCCCTATTCTCCAGACTTGGCTCCCTCGGATTATTATTTGTTCCCCAATCTGAAGAAATGGCTGGCGGGAAAAAGATTTCATTCAAACGAGGAGGTGATTGTAGAAATGAATGGCTATTTTACAGACTTGGACAAATCGTATTATTCGGAAGGGATCAACAAACTAGAGCTGCGTTGGACCAAGTGTACAAGCCTAAAAAGAGACTATTTTGAAAAATTAAAATGGTTTATCTAAAAAAATTAAGTAGTTTTAATTTTTGCACGGACTTTTCAAACGACCCTCGTATAGTAGGTCTTAAAAGCGTGAAAGAAATAACTTGACATTTTTTGTCTACAAAATTTTACTCTACTAAATTTAATATGAAAAAATCATACCAATTTTCCATTGTCTCTCTCTAAAAGTGGTACCAAATATCCAGCATCAATAATTTCCGCTAATTCTTTATCTTCAGGATCTAAGTTCCTAAACCATTGAGGGTACAGTTGCCTAATGGTGAGGTAACGCTCTAACATTTCGCATGCTAAGGGTACACTAAATTTCTTGGTCCGTAGAAAACGTAATAGAAATGGGGCATCTAAAAAAATACTTTAATATTACCACCAAAACAATACAGTGCGCTTTGAATCTTATTTCACGTTAACCACTTTTACGATTCTTTAGTTTTTCAAAATTACCGTTTATTATAAACTCCTTAACTAGATACTAGTAATAAGACATACAAACAGACAGACAGACAGACAAGGAAGTCCCACCAAAAGCATTCCTTTAGTACGGAACGCTCAAAATGTTGTGTAAATTATCCTTACAATTTAAAATATTAGATTAGAAATTGTAATGTGTATATTTAGTTGAAGAGTCTATGTTTACTTTAGTTATTTCAGCAACAGTCATTATTACCAGCTGGGAACTTTCTCTTATGAATAGTTTGTTCTATTGTTACGGAATGGTTAACATGTAGTTCACTGAGTGCATATTAAAAGTGCCTAAATAATTTAAAAAAAATGTACAAACGATGATTCACAAGTGTATTTCTCAAGTTAATTGAAATTATAAAATCGTGTAGCTTATAATCTAACGTTTTTAACTGTTTATACCAATCACATTTCTAAAAGAATGCCAAAAATTTAATTTATTATTTTCAATATTCACGCTTGATACTTAATTTTTTTTATTTCTTAAAACTTTTTACAGGAACTAATTTTGTTATATAGGTTATATGATATTATATTTTAGATAGTAAGTGTTGCCATTCTTTAAATAAACATAAATTCTAGAAGTGAAATAATCCACATCTATTAATGTTTTCCTATTCACTGTTATGCATTTAGGAAAAAATTTTCGCTAATTCAATATGAATTCCAATTTCTAGGTATGGGGACGGATGTGGAATTTAAAAAAATAATATGGAGTCAAGTGTATTTTTTGTAAATAAAAGTAGGTCAAGTGATTTGTATTTTTATCTCTAACCAACTTAAAAAAAAGTTCAATCAATGCATGTAAATTCAAAAGTTCTCTAAGATAGTCTCATAACCATATATATTTATTTATTGATACTCTTACAAATACCTAAACATAACATGCTACAAGGTAATTATAAGTAAGAGAAATTTAACAGACTTAATTAACACAGAACAAAGAAAGCACAGACAAGAACCTGAATAAACCTAAAGGTCACTGCATAAGTTGCAATATCAATTTCTTGGTACAATTAAAAATGTCAATTTCATTATTCTTATATAATATGTTGCACTCAGTTAACATTAAATTCATTGGAGAACGACTACCAATGGAGACATGAAAGAAATTTTCCTTTTGTATCCTTAATCCTCTCTTAGGTACATGAAGAGGTATATAATTATCAAAGAACAATTGTTGAACTTTATATTATTGATAATACAATAAAAAAAAATCACAGATTGAATTTGCCTTCTTATCTGAAGGGTTTGAAATTTAGAGTTTCCTAATATACTGCTATAAGAGATCAAATATGGATAAAAGTTATTTTTTCTAACATATAAATATCTCAAAAACCTTTTTTGAACACATTCAATAGCATCACAATGTACATTTGCACTAGGAGACCATATATTAGATGCATGTTCTAGATGAGGACGAACAAGTACATTATACAATTTTATTATTATATTATGGTTATTAAACTGACTTGTATTTCTAATAACAAAACCAAACATCCTAAAAGTCTTATTAATAATATTGCGATAGTGGGTATTAAATTTTAAATTAGACTGGAAATGTACCTCAAATCCCTACATTCAGTCTTTTTTTGTAGTTTTGTTCCATGGATAAAGTAATTAAAATTAATAGGATTTATTTTAGTTGTATAAGACATAAAGTAGTATTTGTTAATATTTAAAAACATTTTATTTAACCGAATTCCTTTACTGAATTTAGGTCTGCTTACATTACACTACAATCATTACCATACCATCAGAATATTTAACACTATTAGGTAAATCAAACGTTAAAAATAACAGTTTGCTACCCTGCGACACACCAAATGCCATAAAAGCCTGAGAAAATGACCCTACCACCCTTACCATGCGCGGTCTACACGCAAGATAACTTTTCATAAATAGGTAAGCATTCCTAGAAAAGCCAAACTCAACAAGCTTAGCCAGCAACACCCGATGGTCCATCTTATCAAATGCCTTTGCACAATCAATATACACTGTATCCAACTGCTTCCCGCCATCAATAGTCTCCTAGGCATGATTTGTAAACACACATAAATTTGTTACTGTGGACTTTCCACTTATAAATCCATGTTGTTGTTCTACTATTTTATGAGTGATGTTGGTTACAATGTCATCTGAAAGGATCATCCCAAATATCTTAGCAAGTGAATTAAGTATACTGATTGGTCTATAATTTTCAACATTTGTTTGTTTACCATCTTTAAATATGGGAGAAATAATTGCTGTCTCTAGTTTACATTATCAATCTGTTTTTTAATATTATACCTTAAGGTACGATATTCTTCATATTGAAAAACACTAGCTTTGTCACATTGTATATGTTTATGCATCCCATTCTTTAATTTTATATTACATACTAAATTCTTTGAAAACCAAAGAGGATATTTACAATAATTTACTTCACTAATACCAACAGATTTTTTAGTAAGGTTTAATGCAAAGGTGTTAAAAACTGAATAAAAAATAAGTAAATAACTGTTTATCGCGCAATTTTAACACTTTAAAAAATCGAAATGGTGGTTCCAGGGGCATATTTGCCTAGCTACCTAAGCACGCTTTCCAGAAATAAAGCTGTTATATTGAGATAAATTGAGAATCTCTGGTTACATGTCGATTTTTTTCCTTTACTTGTGTCCCTTCATACAACTGCTTCTCTGTTTGCAAAAGTCTAGACATGCTACCGGGTGATTTCAAAATAACGGACCAGAGGGTTTTTGGGATATCTGATTTTGAATTTTTATTCTGAATTTAAAAATTCAATATGAGTGACGAGATTTACTATTTATAGTACGATTCAATTCATAATCAATATTTGGTGGTTTTCGGAGTTGCCAATGTGGAATTTTATCCGAAGCATAAAAATTACAGAAATTTCTGCCCTGTAATTGAAATTGCAATAGAAATGCAGCAGAATTGCGAAATTTTTTATCGAAACTTTTTTCGTGCTCAACCGAGTGCAGCAATGCGTCATCAATCTACAAACATATCAGAGACAGTTTTGAGGACTGTTCACCTTAATTTGTACAGAAATCATAAAAGGACGGAAACAAAATATTATTCTTCTTATTCAAGCCATACGTCACAGAAATTCTAACATTATATGTAGAGTAAGAAAGAAAGAGACAACAGAGGCTAACGAATCATATCGTTTTATGAATACAGACTTTCTTTTGACTTCAATCAAAACAATGTCTTATTGACAGTCATACTTCAGAGTTTTATTGACATTGTGTTTTTGAGAAATTCTGATCGTTCAAGTAAATTTAAAACAAAAGATTGGTTTATGTAAAAGCTATAAATTATTGTCTTATAATTTATTACCAGTAAGTATGTATTATTTTTATTAATAATCTAAAACTAGTCGTATAAATATTTCTAACCTTCAAATCTGTCATCGGTGTTTAAATTCCCCACACACGTATACGATTTTAAAATGTATTTTGCACTACTATATTTAGTTGTAATAATCAGGCATTAAAAATTAGAATAAAGCAATAAGATTCTCTTTGTCCTTTCAGATAATGCATGGTGAAATTCTTCAGAAGCAAGCAACAGCTTGTGCTTAATTTGTGTAAGTATTGCGAGTGGGAGAAGAGAACCATTGGTCCTGTGAAATCAGTTTTATCTGTCTCAGAGGTAAAAAAATAATGTTAGTTTTGGAAATAAACATTTTCAATTAGGTAGCATTTTTAAATTTCAAGGAAAACCCTGTACCATGTGAAAAAGAAAAGGGAACAATCGAATTATTTCCTCTTTTGGAAAAAATAGGCCTTACTAAAAGATAAACCACAGAGATTCAAAATGGAAATACACTTTAAAATATATACTAAAAAAATAAGAGTATATTCTCTGTTATAATTTTGGTTTGGTCCAAGTTCATTTATACATTTGGCACATTTTCAGAATCAAATTGTTCATTTTAGTGCGGTTTATAATAACGTTGGCTAAAATGAGTATTTTTTTGCAAACTTGGTAACATTGCGAGGTACACTACATATTTCGCTGAATACATAATTTGAATAATTTATATATATTCTAATGAGTTTAAAACTAAAAATCGAAAAATAAAATATTTATTCCGAAATTGAATAGCGCCGCTAAATTATTAATAAACGAAACAAGTAACTACTTGCACGCGATATAAATTAGCTACAGTAAGAAAACAATCACAGATAAAGTCATTTATAAAATCATTTGCAATATTTTTCAATGAATTAAATTTTTTATGTATTAGTTTGGCGCCGAATTCAAAAATTTCAATTCCATATGAAAATATATAATGTTATTTTTCGCTTCTTTAGCAGGCTATTCGATTTTTTATAAACAATTTTATTGATATTTAGGAACCATGGTCAGAAAAATATGCAAAAAAATTATTTCGAAGTCTTAAGATGCGTATCTATTCCGTAGATAAATTCATTAATTTTGTTTATAAATCATTGAGAATTTGTTTGAATATTGTTCAGGCAAATTTCAAACTAACCTTTAATATTAACTAGATATGAAGTTATCTTTAAATATTTGTACAATCTACGTGAAAGCAAATTAACATAAGAAAATCATTCTTACCTGTTCTGCATTTTTTAATATTAGGATGTTTGTTGATCCACTCTCTCATTTGATCCAAAGATTGTTCTCGAATGCCATCGTCTTCCCGTAATTCTTCAAGCGCCTTTTTCTTTTCTTCGGGTGGCAAAGTACAGGTGTATGCTTCTGTTTGTTGATGTCCTCCTAATCCCATCTTGTAAAATTTAGTTTTTTAATTTGTCTGAAAAACAAAAATAAATGTATACAGTTAAAATTTAAGGTAATTAAAGTCATATTTGCAGATTCCTAAGATAAATATAAACCTAATCGCAACGTCGTAAAAATAAACATAAATAAAGATCATGCAAGCACAACAATCACATTTTAGTCAATCTTCAACATTGTCTACAACCTTCAAACAAATGTTCATAAAATAGTTAGTTGAGCAGCTGGTGCAATGTTTTTTCCACTGGTTTCTAAAAAGAAGCAGGTTCTCGATTTGACAGCTGTAGGTACTTCGATTACTTCGGAACGGCTCCACAGATTTGAATAATTTTTTTTGCGTTATATCCAGGAAGTTGGTGCGGCAATCCCATATAATTTTGGCCAAAAATAGTTCAAGAAAAACTAGGATAACCTTGTAACATGGCGGACAAAAAAAATTAATTTTGTCAGATTTCCTCCAAAACTAACGAGACCGAATTTTCGAAATCGAACGCAAACAATCTAAAATTATTATTATTTTTTAAATTTAATATTCCAATCCCGATCCAATATGGTGAATTAAATATTTTACATCCCTTTGACTGGTTTTTGAAGGTGTAAATTAAGAATTTAAAATTATTTAGAAAAAATTTAATGTAGCGGATCCAATATGGCGGACCAAAAATTTTATCCCTCGCGAATTTGTCAAAAGGTTTAATTTTTTTTTTTTTTTTGAAATTCAGTATGACTAAATCAATATAATGAAATATCAGTTTTTTAAAAAATTGATATTAGAAAGTTTTTGGGATCGTAGATTACGAATATAAGGTTGATTTCTTAAAATTAAATAAGGCAAATACAATATGGGGTACTAAAAATTTTACTTTTTTCCGATTTCCTCCAAAACTGATATTTTGAGTTCTTAGGGGTGTCCATTACTTTAATACTATTTTTTCCGGAATATGGCAAAATTAAGATTAGGGGGTTTTCAGTGGCATACATTAAAGATCTAAAATTAATTTCTTCGAACTCGACAAGCTGAATGAAGTATCTCGGACTAATCTCAAGTTCTTCCAGAATAGGTATGGGGTGATTTGGTGTAGATTACAAATATAAAATTAATTTCCAAATACTCGTAAACTGGTATTTGTTGTATTCTTAGAATCAAAAATTTTTTGTTATTCAGTTTAGTGTGGTTTTCAATAACTTTGGATAAAATGTGCTACACTGATTTTAAAAGAGGGGCGCAATATCTCACAACGAGGTGCGAGGCAAAGTTCATTAAATTCAAAAACGGAAAAAAAATTTTGGGTATAGTCGAAAGCTAGGCACCACTGCATCGGAAGCTAGGCTATATGCAGAAACCCTCCACGATGTTGTTTTCAACTTTAATCACTAAAATTAGCAATCAACAACAAATAAAAAATTCAAGCGCAAGTAACATGTAGGACAAATAAAACACGTTATAATGAAAGATTTCGGCTGAATCAAACCAGGAAAAAGTCTAAATCAAAGCAAAGTCGCCTACATTTATAGCCATGACCCTGCTTGCACAGTACACTGCTTCCGTTAAGCGCATTCGATTGCCACGTTTGAAAGAAATGACAGCTCAAAAAGAATAACACGGTGAAACAAAAGTCGAATGAAATACTTTTGTTACTTAAGCCAATTTATTAATCATTAGCATTTTTTTCTCAAAAAAATCAAATAAGTATCTCGATAGTTATTTTTAAATTAAAGAAATACGTTCCGAATAAAGGAATAAATTTCCTGCAACCGAAAATACATATAATTCCACTTAAATAGTAGTGGCAGGAGAAAATCGAGATCTATCTGAATAAAAAAAAGGTAGCAGTAATTTCAGCATCGATAAGAAAATACCTAAGCACAGTGTAGTGAAATACCAAACACAAGACAAAAATAAAATTAATGTACTTTATGAAATGATTTTATTCAATGAATCTATGGGAAATACTTAAGGAAAGTGATATTGTGTTACCCATAACGAGAGTATTTGCAAAAATGAGATAAAAATAACTAAATTAGCCATAGTAAACTTAAGCGAAAAACTCAACCGTGGCCATTCCCCCTCTCCTTCAGAAGGAGGGTAATTTTCTCAAGAAAATATACCGACGATGATAAATTTGTTAGGTAACACTCCACAGACAGAATATGGCGATTTATTATTAAGTTAAGTAGAAGAAGACAAACCTAGTAAGGTAAAGTAATTAACTAAATTAGCCATAATGAACTTAAGCAGAAAACTGAACCGTGACAAATGGGTATTTTTTGCGATTCACATAATTTATGGATATCAAAACTAAAAATCGGAAAATAAAATGTTTAATCGAAATTAAACCGCTTTCTAAAACAGTGAAAATAATAATATGTATTTTATATGTAATTGACATTTTTAAAGTTGGCTTCAAGTTATTACTAAATAAAACAAATAAAAAATTATGTGGAGGTCCTCTTTAGGAAATAAAAATTCTTGGAATAAATAACCAAATGGAAATAATAAATAAATTATTTAGATAAAAATTAGTATTATTCTGAAACGTATTCAACCATATGGGGGCCCTTAAAATTTAAGGCTCGGGGCGAGCTCCCTTATGTAAAGTCGGTCCTCGATAAAATATTTTTTGCTTGCTTTTTAACAGGCTTTAAAAAAGAAGGAGGTTCTTAATTCGACCATTACATAATTTTTTTAAATACTTCGGAACAGCTACATCAATTTGAATGATTTTTTTTTGAGTTTTGAGATTGATGGGGTTTTTTGGGGTCGTAAATTATGAATCTAAAACTGATTTTTTTTTAAATTAAATACGGCGGGTTCAATGTGGCGCACCAAATTTTTACGTTTTACCGATTTAATCCAAGATTGGTGTTGGGTTGTTTTCGGGGGTTTAGATTACGAATCCTAAATTAATTTCTTACAATTTAACATATCACATTACTATGGAGGATTAAATTTCTGTTTTGTTCAGATTCTTTTAAAATTGGTGTTCTTAGGATTAGAAAATTTTGGTTTCGATTTAAAAAATTTCAATTATATTTAAACATTTATAGGCTTACTAAGAAGGGCCAATTTTTTAAAAATATATATAAACTATAACTTATTTGGTAGTTGCGTATTCAACTACTAATATCTTATTAGCAAAAAAAATATGTTATAGAATTTTATAATTATTTTTACGATATTTAGTGCCTAAAAATCTTGCGAGGTCATGTTTTTCATTTAGAAATGGAAAACCCTTCGTACGCCTGAGTAATTAGTTCCTTATTAAACTATATTAATTAACCAACTCAACATTTGACAGGTGCGAAATTTTCGGGACTGCGTGTATGTATTGATACATTAACTTGAAAGTACAAATTAATAGACTCAAAAACAAAAAAGGGGTTAAAATTTGAAAAAATTACATTTACATACTGTATTTCTAATACATTTTTAAAAAATGAATGATATCCAAAATGTCTTACTAAAATAAATCCAGTATACTGTAGTCGTAGACCTTTTAAAACCTTTTCAAAGTATTAACTTTTTCACTGTACTGTTAAATACAATAACAGTTTATCGCAACTACAAAAAAAACTACTGTCACTACACTACATCTATCATTATTGAAGACTAAACAACAAAAATGATTTTAATAAGTATTTTAAAACATATTACCATCGTATACGTGCTAATTACTTTCGTACCATAATAGTGTGCTTTATTTAGAGATACCGAATGTGCAGTTTTTATTTATGGATAAAATAATTACAAATTTATTTATGAAACGAACAATACTGGGTGGTTTAGAAAATTTAACCCTCGTCATATCTCAGAATTTATATTTTATATAGACAATTGTTTTCTGGGAATTTTGCTCTCGGTTCGATACAGCTCCACTAACGAGACGAAAATGTGGTCGAAACGCGTATGGATAGAGGACCAGAGTTGTATTTGCGGGAAATAAACTGTTTGTATATATTTTTTCCTTATTTCTGGTTGAACTATTTAAACAAGGCAAAAAAATATGTTCTTAATCTTATTTTTTAATATTTCGCACTACTCCGATGAATGTATAGATGTCGTTCGATTGACGATATTTTTCAATCTGACATCGAAAAGGGGCAGGTTTAACATCTTGCCGACATATCTCGGAATTTATGTTTTATATAGACAATTGTTTCCTGGGAATTTTGCTCTCGGCTCGATACAGCTCAATTGACGAGACCAAAAGGTGGTCGAAACGCACAATTTCTTACTCAAATCTTAATTTTTAATATTTCGCACTACTCCCATGAATGCATAGATGTCGTTCTATTGACGATATTTTTCAGTCTGATATCGAAAAGTTGTCAGGTTTAACATCTTGCCGACATATCTCGAAACTTATATTTTATATGCACAATTGTTTCCTGGAGTTTTCCTCTTGGTTTGATACAGCTCCATTGACGATATCAAAAGGTGGCCGAAAAGCGTATGGAGAGAGAACCAGAGTTGTATTTGCGGTAAATAAACTCTTTGTATATATTCTTTTTATACCTATATAAACTTCTAACAAGAATAGTAACAAATCGACTTGACAAAAAACTTGATTTCTACGAACAAATAGAGGAAGCGGGGTTTCGTACTGGGTTTGGAAAAACGATTACCTACAGAGCATCAAAACGGTAATAAAAAAAAAACTATCGAATACAATCGACCACTCGTTCTGGCTTTTTTGGATTTCCATAAAGCCTTTGATACGGTAGAGCTTGACAAAATTATGGAAGCATTACAAGCATTGACTATCGATATACAAAGTTAATTTACAATATTTACAGGAATGCAACTATGTCGGTAAAACTACACAGAAACACGGATCATATCCCAATTGGCAGAGGAGTCCGACAGGGTGATACCTTATCGCCTAAACTGTTTACTGCAGTACTAGAATACGCCTGTAAAAAACTTAACTAGATAAAAGAGGCCTGAATGTAGATGGCCAAAGATTAACAAATTTGAGGTTCGCGGACGACAAAGTTTTGTTTTCTGATAACCTCAAGGAGATATGTACAATGTTACATGAACTTCAGTAAGTATGCACCAATGTGAGTCTTAAAATAAGCATATCAAAAACAAAATTTATGACCAATCTGGTACCTAGTGGAAATATCAATATTGGAGACAACGAAGTGGAGCTTGTGGAAAAATACATATACCTTGGACAAGAAATAAAGATCACAAGAGATAATCAAACATGCGAGCTACGGAGAAGAGTAAATCTCACATGGGCAGCCTATGGAAAACTTTAAAAGCGATATACCAATTTCTTTAAAACGTAAAGCATTTGACCAATGTGTGTTATGACCTACGGTGCCGAAACTTTGAGATTGGCAACAGCAACTTCTAAAACGCTGCAAATAGCTCAGAGATGGAAAGGTCAATTCTAGGTATATCGCTGCGTGACTGAGTTAAAAATGAAGACCTGAGACGAAAGACAGGAGTTACCGACGTAATTTCCCGAATTGCCACACTCAAATAGAACTTGGCCGGACATGTCGCCCGAATCAGTGATGGAAGGTGGACGAAGAAATTACTCGAGTGGAGGCCGAGATTAGGCAAAAGAAGTAGAGGAAGACCCCCTACTCGTTGGACTGACGATCTCAAGAGAATTGCAGCAACTTGGATGCAAATCGCTCAATGAACAAGAATGAGGAAGGTCTATGTCCAGCAGGGGACGCAAAGGGCTGGATGAAGAAGAAGAAGATATATTCTTTCCTTATTTCTGCTTGAAAGGAGAATACCTATAAGCAACTATTATTACCCTTATTTTAGTTCGAATTGATTCCAAAAATAAAATCATTAAAGCAGCCGAAATTTAAAAAAAAAATAATTAATTTAGTAAGACTCAAAATACGACTTCACTAAATTTATTTTTAAAATCATAATTATATTTTTTAAAATGTAAATTTGTACAACGAAATGTTAGGTCAGTGCCCCATCGCTAAATTCATTTTGGGTTTTATTGGCTCAGAATAAGGACATAAGTTTGGAGTGTTGGAAGAAAAGGAGGCAATTGGACATATTGATTTATTTTAATGTCATTTATCCATAATAGGATGGGTTAATGACCTGATACTATTAATTTATGAATCTGGTAGGTTTTAAATAACAGTACCTTTAAGAAGCCAGAATTATAAATCACTAAATTCTAAATTTCAAATTTCTGCATAATTAATAATGATAATAATTTAATATTATCACTGACGCAATAGTTTTTTACTGCTATATCAACTTTAATATTGTTTGGATTAATATTGTTAAAAAGGCGTGTTAATTTTTTAATCGTTGTTTCGGATACAAAAAACTTTCTTTTGTGATATATTTCTTATAATATTTTTACATTTATTAGTTGGTAAATACAGCAAACCAATTAAAAATTTTGACTTCCATTTCCACTAACTTTAATGCAGTGGCGGCTCGTAGGATAGTGCCACAGTGGCATGGCAAGGCACTACTTATTTTTTTCTAAAAACAATTTTTATTATTTTCATTTTTAGCTTTTTTATACTATTTGAATGTGGGGTAACACAGTAACAGCTTAACATGCGCGAATTTTCTAGAATCTGAGACATTGTTATGTAAATAAAACCGAAAGATAAAAAGGAGGTTTATAACATATGGTATATGCACAAACCATTAAAATGTCTTAGAATATTGAACGATTTTTCCATTATTAGGAAACAAAAGAATGATCAAATAAACTCATTATAATAGAAATATATCGTTTGGCCATTTGTAAAAAGAATTTTGAGTAATCACTGTTTTTTCTATTCACAAGAAATTACGAGTTAAGATGTTTCTTGCCAAAACAGCCAAGAAAAGTGAATAGTTTTTTTTACAGTCTTTAACATATATTCTTTTCGTTATAGGAAGACGTAGGTTAGTTTGTTTTACTACTCTATTATATAAAAATTAGGATTTAGACGCTCAGAGGCCAATTCGGGAATCAAACATTCGATATAGAATAGCTAACGCCCTCAGCGCGTAACGATCGAAACCTTTGAACTTTAAGGGAAAGAAATTGACGTTTACAGGGTTAATAATTAAGTCACGGGTATAATCGTCGGGAAAGAAGGTTATCTTTGTTTTGATTTATTTTTAGTTAATTTGGGAAATTAAGGGAATATCGGGTGTTATTTTAGTCGGGCGCTCGTAGACGCCATACAGTGAGCTTTATAAATGGTGAATGAGATTTCACTGAAACGTCAGCTGCCTTACAGTCTTGAGAGGGACTCAGCACATACACGGGATGCCCGAAAACCTTCGATTACACATCACACCCGTGAGAATATCCGACATAACATAACATAACACACACACACACATATATATATATATATATATATATATATATATATATATATATATATATATATATATATATATATATATATATATATATATATAAATTAATTTATTTCCTCATAGATGTATTATTCCTGGTCTTAATATAGCAATACATGTTAAATTGTTATAAAATGAGTATTTTTATTTGTAAATAACTTTTAAAAATTTGACGATCTTTTGTAAAAAACTTTTAATATTTATATATTTATGTTTTGGAAATTGGTATTGTTATGGAAAACACACTGATGAAGACCAATAATAAGGTCGAAACCTTTGTGAAAAAAAAAACAAGAAAACGTCTATGAAGAAATATATTAATTTTTATTTCACTGACAGAACCCAAGAAAGAAGAAAGAAGTATATATATATATATATATATATATATATATATATATATATATATATATATATATATATATATATATATATGTATATATATATATATGTATATATATATATATATGTATATATATATATATATATATATATATATATATATATAATTGAATTGAACTGGTATTTGGAGATTTCTTAAGACCTAAAACTTTTTGTTGTTCAATTTAGTATGGTTTACAACTTTGGATAAAATGGATGCTTTTTTACGACCTGTGAGTTATACTACACTTATGGATATAGTAACGAATTCAAAGCTAAAAATCTGAAAATAAAATTTTTTTAAAAAAAATTGAACCGACTTTTAAAAAAGCGCTAAAAGCGCTTAAACTCGGTGTCAAATTATTATTAAAAGAAACAATTATTGACACGAGATACAAACAAGCTACAGCGAGAAAGCAATTACAAATAAGGTATTTCTCAGTCTTTTTGTGTGAATTACGTTTTATCAAGTTTTAATTTGGCGCCAACTTCAAAAATTTTCATATAAAAATCTATACTGTCATTTTTTTTTATATTTAGCGCTTTTTTAAAAGTCGGTTAATTTTCTTTTTATAAAAATTTTATAAACTTACAACTAGACATGACTCCTTAGAAAATTACCAGCAAAAACTCCCTAGGTATTATCTTTTTATAATAACAATTACCTTACGCTATAAATAAATCTTAATGTAGGTCACGAAGTATAATAGCGGTGTATGCTGCTTGATAGCGGATTCAAGAAGGCAAAATAAAATGAAGAAATCAAGTGAAGAAAGCATTTTACTTTCTTTTCAAGTCACTTTCTCGCCTTCAAACGCTCTTCGCAACCTTAACATTGAAATAACCGGTCTTGAGAATATATTGCGGAAAACGTAGAATTAATACTTGCCATTTTACATGTGTTTTTAAGGAATTCCCGTGTATGTTTTAATACTCAAAATAAACTAAAAGTATTTTTTTTAAATAATTATTGGCGGCAGCAATAAATTGGACTAAAAGTAAATAAAATTTTTATAAAAACAATTTTTACCGACTTCTAAAAGTGCGCTAAAAAATGAAAAATAACTATAAATTTTTATATGAAATTGAAATTTTTGAAGTCGGCGCCAAAGTAATACCTGACAAAATGTGATTTGCATAAACAGATTAAAAATACTTTATTTGTAATTGCTTTCTTACCATAATTTGTATATATCAGTAGTTATTGGTTTCATTTAGAAATAATTTGGCGCCGACTTTAAGAATTTCAATTTCATATAAAAATGTATGGTTATTTTTCACTTTTAGAAGTCGTTTCAATCTTTTTTATATTTTTTTTTTTATTTTTAGTTTTGAATTCATTATGATATCCATTAATTATTTGAACCAAGTACTAATCGAGATTAGTGTACCTCGCAATGACCCCAAGGTGGCAAAAAAGTTCCCATTTTATCCAAAGATGTAAATCATCCTAAAATGAACCACTAAAAATTCTTTGATTCTTAGAGTTCTCCAAATACCAGAGAAATTGTATCAAACAAATATTTAATCTGTCATAGTAAATCCACTATCTTAAATTTCAAATTAATATAGGTATAGGTAATATAGGCCCCAAAACCTTCCAATATCGATATTTAAAGAACTTGAGACGTAAATTTCTTAGCCCGATATATTTTATACTGCATATTGCGTTTATATACGCCCTAAGAACCCCGCAATATCAATTTTAGACAAAATCGGGAAATGTAAAGTTTTCAGTCCCTCATATTGTATCTTATCAACCTAATAGTTGTAAAAAATTAACTTCATATTCGTAACACACGACCCCGAAAACACCCTAACAGCCCAAAAATACTATTAAATACATAATTTAGACCCTCAAGAACCTCCTATATCGGTTTTGGAGAAAATCGAAAAATGTAAAATTTTGAAGACGCCATATTGAATCCGCCAGATTGAGTTTTTCAAAAAATATTTTAAATTCGTAATTAACACGATCCCAGAAACTCCCCTATATTAATTTTGACAAAATCGGACAAAATTAATTTTTTTATCCGTCATATTGGATACGCCATATTGAATTTTTAAAAAATAATTTCAGATTCGTTATGTGTGACTCCGAAAACTGCCCCATACTAATTTTGGAGAAAATTGGACAAAAATATTTTTTTTGGCTGCCATATTGTCAGCGCCATCTTGGATTTTATTGCATCCTGCCTGGCCTTCTTGATCTCCCGACCTAATGCCGTTGGATTTTTACCTGTGAGGACACCTTAAAACCTTTGTGTATTCCACTCCGGTCGATATTAGGAAGGAACCTCTACAAAGAACCAAATTTCATTGTGATCCAAGAAGAAACAATGCTGAGTTAATGTGACGGGTACAGCAGTCTTCAATTCTTCGTGCCCGAGAGTGTATCGGACTTCACGGAGCCCATGTTGAACCCTCTTATGAAGTTTTTAACCAAGCAGTTGGTTTAATTTTTTATAGAAACTTGTAGTATTCCTTCCACGCGTTTTTTTATGTCCGGGAGACTTCCCACATTTTCCCGGACACCCTGTATTATAGCTTCATCAAAACTAAAACCAGACACTTCGGGTACTTTCCTCTTAGAACCGCGCGAACAGTCTGGAAGTTTTTGAGAAATGCACAGGACCTTAACATCACCTGGGGCCCCGACAACATGGAAATGGGCTCCAGAGAGCTCCATCTTTTTGATATCCGAGTATATCTGGAGGGAGCGCGAAAGCCGTTTGGCTAAGTTTATGGGGAGTTCAGGATAGAAATTCAAAGATAAAGCCTCGGAATCTGTAAGGAAATTAGTTGTCTCCCGAAAATAAATGGGCGATAAACGAACGTTTTTTATTATTGTATTTTTAGGGTTTGAGTTAAGGTATGGTTATACTTGTAAGCTATGACTCTACAAATGAGAAGAGCCTCTCGAACGTTTCATACTAACTGTTTTTTCGTATATTTGATACTATATAAATATTACTAATAAAAAAAACTCTAACGAAATTTTTTAATTGTATCAAAATATAATTATGTTCTATCTAAAATGGTAACAAAAACGAAGTAATTATTTAAACAATACTTAATATTTTCTCCATATTCTGCTGAGCTGTGCGTTCCAAATTTTAATTCGAACATTGTTATTAAATTCAATAGAATAGCTTCCGGCAATTTAGACTTAATGTATTTTTATTGTTGTCAACTTTTTTCCATACCATTATCTGATTTTGATGAGCAAAAAATGTTGATTATCGCTCATCGCTGTTACTGGGTGCATATAAAATTACTTTGTGTCTAGAAGCAATGAGCAACTTAAGATTCTCAATGAGATCTTTGTTGTATACTTTTGATGTCCTAATTGCGGAAGCAAACGATACATATTTCTTAAATATTTAACCTGGTTTTGTAAATTGTAACTAGTACTAATATAAATAAAATTATTTGTATCAAAGATGCATTTTTTCAGTGATCATTAAGATTTTTTAAAGATTAATACAAAAAAGTATCTTACGAAGTATTAGTATGAAAAAAGTAATAATAATAATACAAAAACATACGTACATAACCTGACATACTGGTAGCTGTCGTTATTTGAGACTAATTTTTTATTGTAGCTAGTTTACATGTAATTCACATTAAATGGAGCAACAAACATTTTGGATTCTAAGAATCCTCAAAAGCCCAATTTTGAAAGAAATAGATCAAATCCACCACGGTAAATCTGCCAACTTGGGTTTAAAGACGTTAATTTTAGATTCGTAATTTATCCCAGTTTTGTAAGAATTTGAGAAATATCATTTTTTTAGCTGAAATTTAAGAAATTAATTTTTAATCCGTAATCTACATCCTGAAAACCACAAGGTACTCATTTTAAACACTGTAATGTTCCGTATACCTAAGACAAACCGTTTTTGAGATATTTACAATTTTTGAAATTGTATACCAAAATTTAAATGACGTGTCTGCGTTGCCTATTCAACCTAGACATTTTTAATTGTATTGGTTTTTTAGTAAAAGCATTACAATTTATTATAAAATTAAAATTATCTCTAAAAATTGTACAGGGTTGATAAAAACTTACTTTGCATTTTTATTGTCATTAAAACCAAATAAATTTCTTATTTTAAATGGAATTCCCTTTCTTTAACGTTAGAATTTATATTCTAATTTTAATTTTCTTAATTGTATTAAGGTTTTCTTTATCTATCGTTTATAATTTTTTAGTAATTTGACATTTACAAATTTTTGACATAAATTTATTTTTGAAAAATAAACATCGATATATAATCACTACTCAGACCAGCCCTTAAATTGGGTTTCCTATCTTATAAGAAAAATAGTTATAACTAGGTTAATAACAAATACATATTTTATTAAACAAATATGAAACTTAATTTAAAAAATAATATTTTAACACAGCAAACTTTTTTTTAAATTGACGCTGCTCTTATTTACGATAAAACATTAAATTCCAGGTTTAATATTTCCCCAAACTCCCTAAATACATTAAATAAACTAAATAATAGGGTGGACATTAAACGACTTTGATTCGATTCTGCCTCGATTTCGGAGAGCGACGTCACCATTCCTTAAAAGAGAAACGGTAGTGAAGTATAGATATTACAGGTTACGCTCTTGGTGTTAACTCGTCCTTTTTCTGATCAAACAAACCTCTCGGGAGCCAGGAGACTCCTATTTTTAGGCAAATCGTGGTTCTCAAAGTCTTTGACAACGTAATATCTTCTAATAATAAGATCGGGCACGTATCTTAATTCTTGAAATTGATACCGTCGATAACAAGATGAGGTTAGTGGCGCATACGAATTACTTAACATTCACGGGAAAGGTAAATAATTCGTAATTCGGAGACTAAATCTTGTTTAATAATGTCTGGCAAATAAGTCCAAGCGATCGTACGTTCGGTTTAAGATTACCAGTCGAGTGTAATGCTCGACAGAGCTAACCAAGAAAAGATTTATTACTTGTCCTGAAGGATTTAGTAATCCCGAAAAAACACGTCCTGACTTAAAAATAATTATCAAAACGTGACCAAGTGGAGGTAACTTTATTTGACATTGCAACGACCCCGAATATCAAATTGGAAAAAACATGAATAAAGTAAAATATCCAACCCACCATATTGTTGGATCCGCTGTATTAAATTTCAAGAAAAAAAATAATTTTAACCTCTTAATCTCATCTGAATCTATACCCACGAAAACCCTCTAGTACCAATTTTCGACAAAATCCGGAAATGTAACATTTTTAGACCGTCATATTGAATGTGATACCTTAAATTTTCTTAAAATAATTTTAAATCGGCTATCTACACTTTAAAAAATAACCCAGTACCAATTTTTAATAAAATCGAAAAATGTAAACTTTTTGGTCCGCCATATTGAATTTTTCAAAAATAATTTTAAATTCGTAATTAGCACATCCAGAAATCTCCCTATACCGATTTTCGACAAAATCGAGACATGTAAATTGTTTAATCCACCAAATTGGATCCACCATATTGATTTTTTTTTAAATAATTTCAGATTCGTTATGTACGACCCCGGAAACTCCCTCATACCAATTTTAGAAAAAATCGGAAAAATTAATTTTTTTGTTAGCCATATTGGATCCACCATATTGAATTTTTTAAATATAATTTCAGATTCGTTATGTGCGTCCCCGAAAGCTCCATAATACCAATTTTGGTGAAAATCGGAAAAAATTCATTTTTTTTATCAGCCATGTAGGATCCACCATATTGAAGTTTTTAAAAATAATTTCAGATTCATTATGTGTGATCCTGAAAATTTCCCTGTATCAATTTTTAAGAAAATCGGAAAAAAGTAATTTTTTGTTCGCCATATTGAATTTTTAAAAAATAACTCAGATTCGTGATGTGCAACTCGGAAAACTCCCTCATATCAATTTTGTAAAATATTGAACAAAATTAATTTTTTTGTTCGCCATATGATCAGCGCCATCTTGGATTTTACTACACCAATTTCATCTAAAATGATATGGAACCACCGCAGCAACTTTCTGAACATAACGTAGAAAATTTAATTCAAATCGGTGCCGCCGTTCCGGAGTAAGCGATGTACAGTCATAAGAAAAATAAATAGCGGTGGAATTGTGAATTTCCGGTGTTATTGTGCTCGAAGATCGGTCAAAATGTGGATCACTGTCAACAGAAATGCAGCCTTTTTGAACCGCTTGTCCATACAGTTGTCTTCAAAGGCCTTCTGCATCATTTCGATAATTTTCGCAAAATTTGTTTCGAGTTTAAAGCAAAACATGTTGCAAATTCGTCGTTCATATATCTGCCGTCATTTTCAGCGATAACAAAATCTGACGAACGTAAAAGAAGGCAATGTAAACAAAAACATAGCTGCGATAATCGGCGAGTTCGTGAGGGATCACTGGTTACGTTGTACCTTACAGAGGTGGCAGCAACATCATGGCGCGAAGTTTTGAACGCAGGTCGGATATTGTTGGGACACACCTCGTATTTACCCGGCAATAGAACTATTGGATAGTTAGTTATTTTTTTTTTGTTTATTTTTTTGAAAAATACAACCACGTCTTCTGTCGAGGTAATTAAAATAACAGGTTCTAAAATAAAATTAAAATATTACATAGATGACATATGTTGAGTAATGAAACCGAATTTAAATTTACTTTTCGGCAAATTAAGAATGAAAGCAATAAAATGTCTTCGCTATTAATTATACAAGAGAGAAAAGAAAGTTTTGCGAAATGGTCAGAATTCATGGAAAATCACTATACATAAAACGATTTGACTCAAAAATTGTTATAGCTAAGCGTTAGCTATTATAATCTTTACTTGAAAGTAAAATAATAACAGAAATATTCTGATTTACGAAAACCACTCCTGCAGTAACCAAATGACGCCGCTCATAAAAACTTCTCTTTTTTTTAACTTTTAAACCCAGTGGAAATTTTCAAAATTGTCGGTTGTAGAATATACTTATTTGAGTCATTTACAAAAATTAAAATCACTTAATAGAAAAAAGGAATAAATGAAAAATAGAAATATTTGTCTCGAATTACGCAACAAATAATTCGTTGGATCGCAATGAACATAATAACTATTATGACTGTTAGTCGTAAGTCGTAAATTTCTTCCTCTCTCGCCCCTCTTAGTCACATATCCTTCGCCTTGAGGTACCGGTACTACTGATATATCGAGTAAATTGATTTAGTAATGAATGCTTAAAAAAGACCCCGCTTGTGGAGAAAATTTACCTAAAGCCAATCCTGGTCACAAAAATTGTCCTTTTTAAAATATAAGAGAACAAATTTTGTAATAGTTGCGTAATTATAAAAGTAAGAAAAAAATATTTTATATACAAGGCGTAGAAAATTTATATGCCTATATTCCAAAATTAATTTTCGTTGTACAGGGTAATATGGAAAAGTAGAAGAGCAAGAAATATATATATTTTTAAATGGATCAGCCTATGGTGATATCTTGGTTCCTCACAAAAATTCTCTGTAGAGGCGTGAAATCAGTTTTACATTTTTTTATAGCGTTGGCAAATGAATGATATAAATCAATATATTTTGAAAAAAAAATGGTGCTAAAATATTTGTAATATTTTCCAACTAACATCTCTATTCTCTATTCAGCTTTTTACATCCAACTTTGGATATAGGTCTCCCCTTATTTTTTCCATCCATCTCTATCTTGAACTTTTTGTAACCATCCTGGACCGATGTGTCTTTTTATGTCAACATTTCACCTCATTTGCGGTCTTCCCCGTTTTCTCTTGCATTCCCATAGTCGCCATTCCATTATAATCCTATTCCTGTAAACTTCCATTCCAGAGATGCTATTTATTCTGTTACATCTTTCACTTTTATTATGTCTCGGATCCATTGATTTCATTTTTTGTCTGAAAGTCTTATATTAAGCATTTTTCTTTCCATTTTTCTTTGCGCTTTCGACCCTTTATCCATTGGTCCTAGTTAGAGTCCAGGTTTGTGAGTCATAGGTAAACATCGGAAGGACACACTAATTAAATATTTTGGTTCGAAAATACATGGGATATTTTCCGGTTTTCAAGATATAGCTCAGTTTTCCAAATGCTACTCGAGCAAGTCTAGTACGTCTCTTAATTTCTGCTGTTTGATTTTTTGCCGAAGTATATGTAATGATTCATTTCTTAAATTTTTTCTTTTCCCGATATAACGATAATATTTTCTTTTGCATTTGCCATCGATTTAGTCTTATTGTGGTTCATTTGGAGTCCTTACTTTGAAATTCCTCATTTAATTCTTTGAGAATTTTTTTTATTTCGGATATCCGTACTATGCCATCCGCCTATCTGAGATTATTCAAACGTTGGCCATTTATTTTTACGCCTTTCTCACTCCAGTTAAATCTTTTAAATACGTTTTTTAGCGCATTGGTAAATAGTTCTGGCGAGCTAGTATCTCTTTGTCGGACACCTCGAGCTATTTTACGTATTATCACGTGACCTTATCCTTGTGGTTGCATTAGTGTAAATATTTGAAATTCAAGTTCAGTATACCGGTACTGAAGATTCCATTATTATTTTTAATGTAAGCCGCTTCAGTAAACCCAGTGTTGAGATACATAATCTTTGGCAACCACTATTTTATAACATCAAATCATTGAGGTGTGTACAGTGAAGCGAAACTTTGCGCTTCAATGGACACAGTCCCTATATAAGTTCGTAGCATTAGGACAAAACATTTAGTTTATACTTGATAATGATTAGAGGTACAACCTAATCGAAACGTCGTAAAAATAAATAAAAATAAAAACAATGCAAGTCCGACAACTACATTTTAGTCAATATTTAATAATATAATTGGACGATAGTTCTTCATTTCGACTAATTTTTTTTTTCTTGTAGAGGAAGATTGTTACTGCTTCATTTCAGTCGGTAGGAATTCACTTCTCAATTATTCTTTTATTCATAAGAATATGCATTACATAAATTATTATTTTCCCTCCATTTTTCAAAAGTACCTTTGTAATTCGATCTCTACCAGGTGCTTTTTTATTCCTGTTTCCCCTTATTCCCTCTCATTTCTGATTTGCTTATTTGAGGTTGTGGTTAATTTAGCTTTTATTTCAGGGGTATCTCTCTTTCTGTTTTGTATAGTTCAGAATAAAACAGATACGTTATCCTCAGAATATCTTCCATACCGAATACTTTTTGCCCATTTTCATTTTTGATACTGTCTATTTCTCACCTTCAGTCTCAGACATTTCAGACTCGTGTTGTTTTCAATGATCTTTTACACACGGGCCTCTCGTGTTTTTTTCCGTTCCTCCTTTATGTATTTCTTCATTGTTTTATTAAGCTCTATATATTCCAGTCTTCCGCAGTTTTCTTTATTGCATCATATTCTTGGTTTCTTGGGATAATTGGATTTGTTTCTTTTTATCCTTCGTTACCATTTCCTTTCCTGTTTTTATTATTCCATTGATTAGCACTTCATTTATTTCATCATAGACATACATTGTATTTCAGTGTTATGTGGCATCTTTTCTACTTTTTTTCTATATGACTGTTTATTCTCTTTTAATTATTCGGTGTCTATCTATGGTCTTATGTTTGTTTGAACTTTGAGTTTGAATTTGCTCTTCATGGATACCTTTGCTTATACTAATCTCTGGTCACTACCGGTGTTAAATCGATTTATCACTAATACATCCTTTATTACATTTCTCATCCTACTAATCACCTAATCAATTTCATTTTTCGTCTTACCATCTGGGCTGATCCAGGTCCATTTTCTTTGAGGTTTTTTTTATGGTAAAATGAGTTCATTACAAAGGGTTTTTTTTTCTTCTAGATATAGTGTGTCGTATCCTTATTCTCCTATTTTTGTTTCTTTTTTTTTTCTAACATCATCAGTGAGAGCAAAAATACTACAACTATAGATAAAGGGTAAAGAAAGGGTATAAAATAATTAATGTTTTATACAGGGCGCGTTTAACAAACATGTAAACTTAAGAAAATTAAAAACTCATTTACCACGTTTTTTCGAATGGGATATCCTGTATTTATCTAGCTTATTATACAAATTAAGACAATTTCTTTAATCTTTATATAACACTTCCAGGTGTTTTAATCTCACTGAAAAATATTACAAATTTTATAACCTCAGGTTTTTTCAAAATTTATATATTTTTGTCATTCATTTGGTGCGACACAAAAAACGTAAAACTAATTTCCAATTTGTAAAAATACATATAGATAGAATATCCCGTTTAAAAAAAATTGAATTTTTTGCTTTCCTACCTTTCCACATCACCCTGTATAACCAAATATAATTTGAAAATATAGACATATTAATGTTCTACAACTTTTATACAAAATATTTGCCAGGAGGCAACTACATTAGGCCAGTTTTAAAGTTAGACAATGTTAGTGAATTAGGTGAACAAAGCTTATTTTATACTGTGCGTTCTTAAAGATTAGAATATATTCTTTTATGCAAAATCCAAAGAAATTGCATTAAATTCCTGGGATATGTTAAACACTTTTTAATTGCTCATCTCTTGCAAACCTTTCACCTGTCAAACTGTACCTGTTCGACATATGACATGATTAATATTTTTTCCCCTGTATATTATTTCAGATCTTGATTCTGTTTCCAATCCTCACAAATGTATATGTAAATTAATGTAGGTAGGTTTAAGAGGGGGTTTCTGCGTCTTTAGGAATTCTGTGGTTTAAAATTCCTTCAAAAACGCCGAAGAAGGTCATATTGAGTCTAGCTATAATAAGACCAATACTATACTACCAAGGTTTAGGAATAAAAGTATCTATCTAAAGCACGGAAGACATATTCTTTTATAGGTTTAATATTTTAAGACAACTCACTTTCCTTGACAATTTTTTTAAACATAAAATTGCATGGGTGTTTTGTATAGGTATTAAATAAAACTACCTTCCTAGAAATACTAATTATTTAAATATTTTCAGAGAGATATACAAAAAATAAGTAGTGCAAAGTAACTGTATGGTCAAAAATATATAATGGCATATGACACATCAAGCAATCGCCTTAAATTATTAGAGCATAGCAAAACTGCTAACTAGGTTTATCTAAAATATTTATAAAACTTTTTAAGATGGAAACTGATTTCGATTTAAAATAAAAAATAATTTTTTTGGAGACAAATAATAATAATAATTATTGATTAGTAGTTACTCACTCAAACTGGAAGTTATGAAATATAAGAGATTTTGAAACAACTATTGTTAAGGAACCTTTTCTCCGCAACCTCTTCTTGTTTTGAGTTCAAACATTGATATGAAAAAGAAGTACAATTATGAAACATCATAAAAAACAATAATCTCCTCCTAGAGGTGTTAGACTTCCGTGAAAATGTTTGAACATTGGGGTAATTAATCGACTTCTGAAAGAAAAAGTGTGCGACTGCAGAAAATCGTCGTTTGACTATTTCTGAATTAGAAAGTGACCTTGGCATTCCAAAAATTGATGTTTAAAGAATTTTAATGGAGAATGTTGAAATGGCAAACTTTGTACAACAGTTTTTTACAAAACATATCATACAACTTCGCCAGCCTCCATACAGTCCCTATAGAGTCCCCTGCGACTTTCGGCCATTCCCAAAATAAAAATTCCTCTCAAAGGGCACCTTTTCGACTACAGGTGATTGAAACGAATGCAACTGCTTCGCTAGGTGGAAACAACGATGGGAGTTGGGAAATAATGCCAGCGTGAAATTATAAAAGCAGTTCCGGTACTTTTGGGACCCACCTCGTACTTTGTTGAGCCATAATTTTAATACCACTAAAATATTAAAAATAAACTGATGTTGTATATACACATCTGCGTAATACAGTTTATAGACACCTGTCACATTCTTGTTTAATTTGTGAGTTACATTTTCACTGTCTGCGGCAGCAATTTACATTTTGTAATATTTTCTTATTGAAAGAAAAAAGATAAAATTTACTTTAATTGTTTACCAACATTATGTAATAACATAAATGCATGCGTGCATATTTTAATTTTACTTAGAATTAACGACACCACAGATTATTTCGACTTACAGATACAACAAAAAGCGTTCCAACTAAAACCAAATGTCGCGACCTTGGTTGCCTCGCGACCCGCTATTACAATGCGATAAAGTGAAAATTAAAAAAAAATGTCGCCTTAAGGAAAAGCTTGTGATAATAAGATCAGAGTGTTAATATTGTCAGAAATGATAAAAAAATAAAGTGAATATTGAAATTAACGAGATATAACAAATTATGAAGCTATATTTAATTGTAACTTACAAGCAATAGTTATAGCATAAGAAAAAATAATGAACACATCCTGAATTGCATTTTTGGTGGGTGAAACTACCCCCAAGTTCATCCCTAAAAACGTTTTTTTTTCTCAATTATATATATATATATATATATATATATATATATATATATATATATATATATATAATTGAGAAAAAAAAACGTTTTTAGGGATGAACTTGGGGGTAGTTATATATATATATATATATATATATATATATATATATATATATATATATATATATATATATATATATATAATTAGATTTACGAAAAGCGTTTTATACATATCATTTTCCCAGTCAACCGTTTTTAGCGATAAATTTTAGGGGTAGTTACGGTGTTGGATTTTTTGAGTATACTCCGACATATTACAGAATGAGACAAACCGGAGGCCAACCCCTGCGAACGTTCTCTTAAGTCGCGTTAACATTAGTAAAAATTTACGTTGTGTGTAGCATGTGGCAAATATTTGTGCTAATGTGGACGCGGCTTTATAAGTATAAGAAATTGACAAATTGACAGACTTTGTATTTCAGTGTATATTTGAATTATTACAATCGGCCAAGCGCTTTCGGTCTCTATCGGACCATCCTCAGGGCTCAGACCCTAAAAACGAGAGAATATGGTCAGCAAATAAGTTTACTCAGTACTCACCAACCACACTCACTCGTCATAACTTATTTATAAGTATAAACATATTTGTCTAGATAACAAATATAAGATACGAAGTTACCTAATAAAATTGTGCTAGACATATTTGTAAAGAATGCTTATTGTATTTCATAAAAGAAAAATTACCAATTATTTATACTAAATTAGAATTAGTTTTTCTTTCTCTTAATTTAAAAAAATACGGCACTTTTTACAAACAAAGAAGAAGTAATAACACCTATTTAAGGCTTTTATTTTTACTTTTTGTCAGTAGAAAACAATACCTTATAATATTTTAATTTCAATCGTTACTATGAGTTTAATCGCAGTATTCCTTCTAATTTTACAATTTATCCAACTGCACTAGCGCGTCGCATGGCAAGCAAGGTCACGAAAATTGGATCCTTCAACTTTAAAGCTGTCGCATCTGTAAGATGATAAAATATGTGGCAGTACATCAATATTTTCCCCATACATAGTTCACATTATCGCTTCTAATATTTTTTAGACAGAAAATAGCAACCTTTTATATATTTAAATTATCTAGCATACCTATAAAATGAATTCAAGGATAGTACTAATGCAATACGCAGTTTATTTTTTTATTTTTTTTTTATTGTAAATTATTTATTATATAAAAGAGGAAGCAGCTATTTAATCTGTTTTGCTAAGCGTTCGTTAATTTTTCCCATGTTCTTTTTTAGACAAAATCTCGCTTAGGAAAACTGTATTTCTAGTGCGAATCTGACATGTTTAAAATGAATAACCCTTTCTTCAGGAAAGAAAATACTGATCTGGTTTTAAAATCATTCTTGGCGAGCAGCTTCATAGAATTAAAATTTAAATTCGCCTATGGATACAACTTGCCCTTTGGGGAAAATTAGTTTGCCACCCTCACACCCGCCAAGCGAAATCTAGGATAGCGTCGCTTTTTTAACGATTTTCAGTCACAGTTTTGTCATATACTATTGGCGACATTTATAAAGTGGATATAAACACGAACCTTTGAGCAAATTCAGCAGCTCAACCGTCGAAGACCCACCCTCCTTGTTGGTTTTTATTTTATTGGATATAAATAATTTAAGTTTTTTATTAAAAAATATACTAAAACTGAATATTACAATCCAAGAAAATGTAATTTAGTAATAAAATAGTTATTTTAACCCATCAACGCCCAAACGTGTTAAATTTTGTCCCTGTTTTAACACTATTTCTAATTAACAAAGTGATGGTAAAAATCTAAGAAAAGTCCTTTTGCAACTATTTTCGAGGGTGCTCTACCATGTTGTTAAGAAAATTCCAAAAACAAGATTATGCAAAATTTTTGCAAAATGAAATAAAGAAAGTCTGTCATTTTGGATATGCTATTTCTAATTTACAAAGTGATGGTAAAAATCTAAGAAAAGTACTTTTGCAACTATTTTCGAGGGTGCTCTACCATGTGGTTAAGAAAATTCTAAAAACAAGATTATGCAAAACTTTTGCAAAATAAAATAAAAAAAAAGTCTGTCATTTTGGATATGCTATTTCTGATTCACAAGATGATGGTAAAAATCTAAGAAAAGTACTTTTACAACTATTTTCGAGGGTGCTCTACCATTTTGTTAAGAAAATTCTAAAAATAAGATTATGTAAAATTTTTGCAAAATAAAATAAAGAAAGTCTGTCATTTTGGATATGCTATTTCTAATTTACAAAGTGATGGTAAAAATCTAAGAAAAGTACTTTTGCAACTATTTTCGAGGGTGCTCTACCATGTGGTTAAGAAAATTCTAAAAACAAGATTATGCAAAACTTTTGCAAAATAAAATAAAAAAAAAGTCTGTCATTTTGGATATGCTATTTCTGATTCACAAGATGATGGTAAAAATCTAAGAAAAGTACTTTTACAACTATTTTCGAGGGTGCTCTACCATGTTGTTAAGAAAATTCTAAAAATAAGATTATGTAAAATTTTTGCAAAATAAAATAAAGAAAGTCTGTCATTTTGGATATGCTATTTCTAATTTACAAAGTGATGGTAAAAATCTAAGAAAAATACTTTTGCAACTATTTTCGAGGGTGGTCTACCATGTGGTTAAGAAAATTCTAAAAACAAGATTATGCAAAACTTTTGCAAAATAAAATAAAAAAAAAAGTCTGTCATTTTGGATATGCTATTTCTGATTCACAAGATGATGGTAAAAATCTAAGAAAAGTACTTTTGCAACTATTTTCGAGGGTGCTCTACCATGTTGTTAAGAAAATTCCAAAAACAAGATTATGCAAAATTTTTGCAAAATGAAATAAAGAAAGTCTGTCATTTTGGATATGCTATTTCTAATTTACAAAGTGATGGTAAAAATCTAAGAAAAGTACTTTTGCAACTATTTTCGAGGGTGCTCTACCATGTGGTTAAGAAAATTCTAAAAACAAGATTATGCAAAACTTTTGCAAAATAAAATAAAAAAAAAGTCTGTCATTTTGGATATGCTATTTCTGATTCACAAGATGATGGTAAAAATCTAAGAAAAGTACTTTTACAACTATTTTCGAGGGTGCTCTACCATTTTGTTAAGAAAATTCTAAAAATAAGATTATGTAAAATTTTTGCAAAATAAAATAAAGAAAGTCTGTCATTTTGGATATGCTATTTCTAATTTACAAAGTGATGGTAAAAATCTAAGAAAAGTACTTTTGCAACTATTTTCGAGGGTGCTCTACCATGTGGTTAAGAAAATTCTAAAAACAAGATTATGCAAAACTTTTGCAAAATAAAATAAAAAAAAAGTCTGTCATTTTGGATATGCTATTTCTGATTCACAAGATGATGGTAAAAATCTAAGAAAAGTACTTTTACAACTATTTTCGAGGGTGCTCTACCATGTTGTTAAGAAAATTCTAAAAATAAGATTATGTAAAATTTTTGCAAAATAAAATAAAGAAAGTCTGTCATTTTGGATATGCTATTTCTAATTTACAAAGTGATGGTAAAAATCTAAGAAAAATACTTTTGCAACTATTTTCGAGGGTGCTCTACCATGTGGTTAAGAAAATTCTAAAAACAAGATTATGCAAAACTTTTGCAAAATAAAATAAAAAAAAAAGTCTGTCATTTTGGATATGCTATTTCTGATTCACAAGATGATGGTAAAAATCTAAGAAAAGTACTTTTGCAACTATTTTCGAGGGTGCTCTACCATGTTGTTAAGAAAATTCTAAAAATAAGATTATACAAAATTTTTGCAAAATAAAATAAAAAAAAGTCTGTCATATTGTTTATGATATTTTCAAAGTAGTTTCTTAAAATTTGATAATTTTACCTGAAAATGAATCAAAATCCTTCAAAAAAGGATGACGAACGTGATCCTGATATTTGTACCTGAAACATATGTGGTCGGAATTATCGAAAAAAAAACTAGGCGAACACCAAAATGGCGGTAATTCTGAAACTATTGTTGAACATAAAAATCCACTCGTATCATAAGTTTATTTACCGGTCCATTCGATTTGTAATTGTGTATTTAACCTTCTCTCTATTCACGAATCTAGAGAGCAATTTTCAAAATTTAACATACGGATCCAAAATGGCATTATAAGGGTTTTGGGGTAGCTGATCTCTGATCTGGGATATAAAATTAAACATGGCATGTCCAAAATGGCAGACTTGAAATTAAAAAAAAAAATCTGTTTTATGCACAATTTTTAAAGTTCATGATGGCCAATTATGATATTGCCTGAAAAGTCGTGCAATATGTGAAATATGAAAATATGAATATAGGTATTTCAATGCATAAGTGGTATAAACCGTAGCACACGCAGCAAAATGCACCATAGGTAAGTCTATTAATGCGCTCAGATGCATATCATTTCGAAAGTGAGCATCGTCACATGAATAGGTGCACCTTCTAGATAGTCGTAAGCGATACAGTTATTTTGAGTGTAATTTGACGATTCCATTCTGCAACCTGGATTCACCTTAAGAAAGTGAACACTTAAATCATTTTGATTTAGAGATTCATGAATATATTTGTGAAACTATATTGACTCTAAACGAACTTCAACCAATTTCGTAGCAAAAACATCAACAGGTAGTGAGTGTCCGTACGAGATCAAGAATATACAAATTTACAGGGTATCATACAGAAAAGTAAATATATTTTTGAATAGCTTATAAGCTCTACTTTCCAATGATGTGAATGAAGAAGCAGCATTATTAAATAAAAGTTAGGTTAATGGTTAATCTAATCCCGGGGGCGAAGAATATTTTTTTTACATTTTCGATAAAAACTCTATTTTTTGCATAATATCGATTGTTTTATCATACCACTGTAAGGTAGAGATTATAAGTTGTTTAAAAACATATTTAGTTTAATATATGATGCACCTCTCGGCGTTTTATAAAGAAAACTTGTTTGCACGCGAGTGTGTATGGCGCGCGTGCTGTCATGAATTTTAACCTTAGACATGCTACTCGTAGATTGTAATGTATTTCGATTATATTGTATTATTATGATTATAGTAGTGCCTTTTTCTCTTATTTTAACCCCAAATATTAAAAAAAGTTAAAAGAAATTCCGATATTGATTTCGAAAAAAAAGTTTAATTTATATCCAATTTAAGCAGCTTCAAAAACGTATTAGAACAAATTTTAATCAAGCAGTTATTTACATTGTTGTGCAAAATTTTTTGCTCGACTTTTCAGGTAATATTAACCATAGTGCGATGGACCCAAAATATCCATTATTAATTATGTAAAGAAAATAATGTAAAGAAATGTTCCGAGTTATCACTCATTTTTAAAAGATATTTTTTGATCGAATCGTCGCATACCAAATCACAAAAATTTCTAGTTTAGTTTGAACATCTGTTGACCGAGCATTACTTTTTTTATTCGACAAGTCAAAGGTTCGAACAATAAGAATCCTAACTATTTGAAATAGTATTTTCATGAAGTTTGCAAAAAAAAATAAATCTGACTCCAAATTTGTGATCAGCGACCCAAAAGAAACCTACCTGTAAATATTAAGCATAAAAGAGTATTTTAAACCCCACTATTTTAGTTCACCATTTTAAATTTTTAAAATATGATGCTAGATTCGTAATTAATGACCCCAAAAACTTTTGTAATGAAGATGCTACGAACAAAACAGAAATTTTTAAAATTTCAAGTCCGCCATTTTGCATACGCCATCTTGAATTTTGACAATTGGTCTCCGAATCTGCGATCGGAGACCTCAAAAACCCTTATATATACAATTAAAAATCAAATGAAAAAAAACCTGTACTACGAATGTATTTTGGGACCAAAAATCTACAGAATTATCGCCATTTTGTAGTCGCCATATTTTTTTTCAATAATTCCAACCAAGTTTTCAAGTACAGGTGTTGAGATCATGTTTGTCATACTTTATTGAAAAATTTCAACTCATTTTCAAGTTAAAATTAGCAAGTAAAAAAAGACTTTTTTTTAAATTTTGCCTAAATATTTTTTTTTGCAATTTTCTTAATGCCAATCGGTAAAACACCCTCGAAAATAGTCGAAAAAGTACGTTTCGTAAATTTTTGACATTCGTTTGTTAATCGGAGAAAGTGTTGAAAAAAAAAAAGCAAAATTTCATCACATTTGAGGGTTAAAGGGTTATGTATAGCACTCAAATGAAAGAATTATAAAGAGAACAGATTTTTGAGTAAACGTATTTCCTAAATAATGAATATTAAATTGGCTCGAATAAATCAACTCAAGAAAATTACAAAACAAATTAGTCCCTACACTTTGTAGTTTGTACCCCAAAATTATTATTGTTGAAACAATAAACTTTTTGAAATATATAGTCTTTTCTCATACTCAGGTTATGTAAAAAAATATTGAAACCTAGCAAAGAACAAAATTTAAGGTATATCACTAAATTTCTGTAAAAATTAATTCAAAAATATTAAAATTTTTATTTCGTACTTTTTTAAATAAATTAGTGTTGATTATTTTTCAGTGTATATTATTGTTGATTTAAACAATTATTTATTTAACTATCTCCGTTTTTTTTTACGTCGTGCTATTACTCATTATATATGTTAGAAAACATTTTTTTTTTATTTTAATTGCATTTCCGTCAATACGAAAACTAACCTACCTTTCAAAACCCCAAAAATTTGAAACCCTACACACTACGCGGAACAACTGCAAATGTTACACTGAACCAACTGCAACCGTTTATCTGAAAAAGTTAACTTTCTCCTAACCTACTTTACGCTCAAAGAAATTTTCGTAATGAGACTTCGCAAAACATACTATATCGCGCGATGAGTAAACCTAATCGACCATGTACTGCATGCACTCTTGTATTCATAGGCGCGACAAAAGTTTACGTCCGAAATTTGTTAACTACAATGCTAAAAACGTTGTTAACTGTGCCTTTTTTGCCTATTTAAAAATTATATTTTAACTATATGTATCATCAATAAAAGAAGAATTAACTTCAAATAACTAAAAAGGAAAATAAGCATTATTTATAACTAAAACATGTTTACCAAATGTATTGTCAATGTTTAAGTCCTTACGCTAAATTCCTTTGAAGTCGGTGTAATCAATTTAATTGCAAATTGTAACTCTTGATGTTTTCCCATCTCCGTCTGTCACAAACTTCATCTATATCGACGTTTTTCGAGCCAGCTTCAACCTGATCCGCTTTAAATCTTACTTGAAATCCAGGTATTTATGCCAAAAACTTGAACATAACTTAACCTTGCTTCAAGCTAGGTTCAAGTAATTTTCGCAGAACATTTTGCGCGTGCGCCTTTTGTGTACAAACTAACTTCTAAATACGGATTTGTTTGGATTTTTTTATTTAAAAATCAATTGTTGGCTATCGTGAGGGGTAGATTGTTTTATTATACAGTCATATCACCTGAATCAGGCAAGGTCAGGTAACGGGGCTGCTTGGATTCCCAAACGCGATTAAGAAAGACTGAGAGCTATAGACAATCAGCTCAAATCTACAAGCTGCTCCAGAATTAGATGAGAATGCTACTGGAAAAAACAATAGCATATAACATAACCTTTTGGTTATCATCTATAAATTTCAGAAAGGTCTTTGACATCGTTGAATTATAGGCAAATAAAGAAGTGTTAAAGAAAGCAAGGCTGGATCATCGCTACGTCAACCTTTATAAAATAAAATTACCTTTTCAATACAGTTGCACGAAAGATTGACAAAATATCTATAAAGCCAAGATGCAAGATTAACTGTGGGGACCAAAGCATTAATAACAGCGGTGAACAGCTGCTATCTTATATTTGCTGACGATACATTTCTAATTACTCAATTAAAAGAATAATTAATAAGTCTAGTGTAAGATATCCATAAAGCAACCGCCCGCATTGGCTTAGAGCTAAATTTCCAGAAGATACAACGAAGACTACAGGCAACATATTGGAGAGAATGAGATGGGAAAGGTAAACAGGTATAAAAATCTAGGATAAACTATAATTGTCAGAAAAGCAAACAAGAACTAGAGATAAATAAAAAAATACATTCAACCTGGATAGCCTACAACAAAATAAAGGATAGAGAATCGACACCTTCTACACAACACATTATATAGTCCTTATAATTTTTTATTTAACTTAATGCATATTTAATTTTATTCGTTGTCAGTACTGGTGGTTCCTTAAAGCCTGTAGGTAACGGATAATTTGGTTTTGTTGTCAAGTACAGATTTTGGTAGAATTGTTGGACTGCGTTTGCTATTTCTTTTCTATTGGAGACTATTCTGCCTTCGCTGTCTTTTATCTCTAATATCCTTGTATGTATGTAGTGGTACTTTTAATATCAATACTCCCGTACCTCTGTTTTTTTTAAATTGTGTTGCATATTTTACCAGTTATATGAGTTCTTAAATCTTGTTTTATGTTTCTTTACTTGCCTATTTATTTTTTTCTACTTTTTTGCATTTCTTGCTATGTTTCTTGTGGTTTGATTTAATTTGGATTCCTTTTGTTTTGTGTTTTGTGACCATCTCTTTTTTGTGGTAACCTATATACTCTGTGGAATCCTTTCAATCGTCAAGTCGATTCCATGTGTTTCTATGGATAGCAGTAATATTCGCTAAATCTTTTTCATAATTCTATAATCTTTAAATATTTATATAGTTGGGATGTGTTTCAATTGAATCGTTTTCTTTCATTCTAATTTCAGATGTAGGGAAAATGTTCTTTTAACAGCTCTATGGTTACTCCCAGTGTTCAGTTGATTTAGTAAGTACACTGACATCGTAGTACACACACACTACGATCACTCGATAGGATGTCTATTTCTTTTTTTGTTTTGGCGTCTGGACTTTTCCATATCCACTTTTTTTGGACAGAAACAGTAATTTTAGCAATTGATTATTGTTATACAATCCAAATTTGAAGCTTTTTCTTGAAGCAATTAACATGTTCTAGTTTTAAAATCAGTTATGTCTATAAATTAGTAAAGGATTTCATTTTCTAAGTTTTGTCAAAATTATTTTAAAGAAAAAAGAATAATCGAAATTGAGCAAAATTTTTTGCTTCGTTAAGTTCAATCCATTTGAAAGTTTGAAAATAAAATAACTGTATATCTATAATAAGTTTTAACAAATGACGAAATATCATCATATCAACATAACCAAGCAAAATGGAGGCAGGTGGGAATCATTTGGTCATTTAGTCAATAAATGGGTCTAACAAGAGAGGAAGTTAATATTGTTTCGACATAAAATATAGCTTTACACCTTCCCAGTTATGTCACAAAACATGGAATAAAATTTGGTTCCGATGGTTTAACTAGATTTTTAGGTTATCTATAACAAAGAAATTCCTCTTCTTCTCTATAGAATAGAACGGATTTCTACCCAATTTATTGTCTAATATTTGGTATTTTTCGTAGCGCATAAATATTTGTAAAGCAACATAATAAGACAAGTTAAAAATATACTGTGCTTCGTCTTTTTAAATTGTGATTTAAAAGTTTAAACGGCGAATAATTGCGGATTGATTTCGTCAGATTCAAGTTTCTTCAGCATTAATGTGTATCCTGGAATCACGGCCCCAAAGCTGCCTAAAAGCTTTGTTCTGTCTTGTTATTATGTCTCTATGGTTCTCGGTAATACAAACGGTAATTAACAGAACTACGCCCCTCTGTACTGCGTGTGAATATTAAAATCGATAAAAGATGGTAAATTAGATTATCTACAATGAAACGCCTCTGTTGGTGCTTTATATGCACGCAAATATCATTATAGTTCTAATAGAAAGTATTTGTTACCTACCCAAAAGAATAATACTATTTGAAGCTTAAAAATTTGGACATAAAGTGAAAAAACCTTTTTATGCACGTGATTGTCTAAATATGTCGATCATAAATAAATTACACAGCATGTAAAATTAATAAAAATTTAACGTGAAATAAATTGTTTATTAGCCGGCGTAGACATTCTATTTAGAACCTAAACTCTCAGGTATTTATTGCATAGCATACGTTGGGTACAAATAATTTTTTGACTGAATAGATCAAATTTTATTATTTTTTTTGAGTCTTTATGTTCTAAATGTTCAGCTTTGTTTTTACGTTTTTTTTTTTAATAAACAAGTTATCATAAGTTTTATTTAATATTAACAATATATGATGAGGTATGTCTTAAATTTTTATTTTATTTCAAATTCACAATAATCTAGAATAATAAATTACTGAAAACTGAATTAATCGTATGAAATATGGCAACAATGCTATATTTTCTTTCAATGGCGAATGTTTGTTTACTTTTTCTTTTGTTTTATTTTTTCGGGTTCCGTATCTATCAGCTCATTTCGCTGAAAATCAGCGACTAGTCTGCATTGCCCAAAAAAAGTCAGTCAGTATCTTTGAGATCTTCTATATGTGTATGATATTTGCAAATTCTGGTTAATGCCGACTGGTTTGTGATTTATGTGCCAACAAACCTGTCCAAACCTATTAGGTTTTTAACTGTTCTTTCGTCTATCCTAACTAGAGTATATACCACATAGACGTAAGGGAATTAATATTTCTTTAATACAGACTGCGGATCCTATAGAAGAAAGAAGATTCATTTGTGTCATGAAAATCCCTTGTCAAAGTAATGAGAAGCTGTAATTGATTGCTATTTCAAAAATTCAACTCTAGGAAACGTTAATTCCAGATCCTTAAACAGTTAAGTAAATCGAAAGTTTGAACTAGTGTAAAAATTAAAAGTTGCTAGTAAATCTTTATGTATATATTTAGATTTAAAACGATTATATTAATGTAAGAATCCACTCTTATATTTACAATATTTTTATATTTAAAGTGTCCCAATAAATATCGTTTTGTTTAAATGGAATAGTTATTAAATATAGACTGCTATAACACTTTCTTTATCCACTTTGGAGTTGAATTTTTTTATTAAAATGATTTAGTACATAAAGTAATTTTACTTCCTTTATCAAAGCCCCTTATTAAGAAGGGAATGTCAACATTATTATTAATATATAAATATCTAACATATCAGTTCCCTAAAAGTATCCAGGAGAAAATAATTTTATCAAAGACCTAATTAAAGCCATTTTTATATGATGAAACTCTATTACTTTGCGACAGATTATATGGAGCTTTCGAGACCGTATCTTAAATAATATACATGTATATTAACACATGTAAAAAATATTGTTTCTGATGCGGTAGAGAAGTTGAGTCTAATTATAAGAAATTGCCAGAACTTTGTTAATATTGATACATTTAAGACATTTTGGTGGCAAAGAAAATATATGAAACTTTTAGTTCTCAAGGTGGATGGGGTAAATCTCCAGATTGGGATAAAAAACCATACACTACTGAAAAGATTCAATTTAGATAGGTTACAAAAAAGAAGAGAAATGCATAAATTGGCTTTTTTATATAAATAAATTAATGGCTTTGTTATCTCGTCTTATTTATTAAGTTAACATGTATATTGACACATGATATAAAATTTTTTAAAATAAATGCCTTAATACTTATTGTTATTAATTCTTACACTTTACGTCAAAAGAAGAATGTAGATTATACTAAAGTTATTTACAAAAATATTCACTGATTTCCACAATCTTTCCCTAAGCAGATATTTAAAAAATAAAATTAGTCTCGATTCGTTTTTGGCGCATATTTCAATAAATATCAGTTTTATTGTAAAAAAATAGAATATATAACTATCATAGTCATAGAAAAAGCATTCTCATTTATTTATGAGAACTGACATTTCATGCTTGCTATCTAAAAATAATAAAATAACAACATACTTACATTCTTCCAAAAAAAAGTTTAAAAAATTAGCTTAAAAGAATAGAAAAATTATAATTTTGAGGACACTAAAAACTGAGAAATTCAAATTTTACAGAAACAATTATCTCGGTTTTTTTAATGAATATACTCAATTAACCTGTCTCCTAAAACAAGGAAGAGCGATTTATCGTTTTAGATATACTGTAGAAGGAGATAGTTATTATCTAAACCTATTAGAATAATAGAATTGACATTCACATACGACACATTCATGCCAATATAAGAAACTAATAGGGAATTCAATGTTGCCATATAAATCATTGCACGAAATGGCGACCAATAAGGGGGATCAAAAATTATTTTCATGAGCAGTCCAGTTTTATAAGTCAAGATTGTATGTGTCGGCCAGTCGAGGATCGGGGCGAGAGAGAACGCATGTATAGATAAGTTATTAGCCCCGTCCCTTTTTCTGCCGTGTAACGCTAAGCTTCGATCATATGAGGGAATTAGTTGAACTAACGTGTAAAGCGCGAAGCATTCAATGCTGCCTTCAGTAGGGAAAGAAATGCTGAAAATTCAGCCACCAGCGTTGCTACACCTACTGTTAGAGATCTCGCTCGTTTTTTCTGATTCACACTCTCGCTCTTCTTTGTGTAATCACACTCGCTTTAATACTGTCACTGGCACATAGAAAATTGTTCTTGTGTTATTTTTGTTACTTTTTGTGATTGTTTTTTATTTACCTACACACAAAATTGTTAACGAGTTTAAGGCCCTACAATGAAAAAAAGATCTTTTTTCTTGTGAAAATATCGATGTGTAGCAACGCTGTCAGCTACGGCTTTTAGTTTCTAGCACAAAACACGCAAAATTTCTTATGATTGGCAACTATGGATAAAATAGGTCAGTGTTGGCAACAAACTTTCTTGAGCTGCTACTGGCAACACTGGTGTCAAATGAAGCATCAATTTAAAATTTCGTGACCGTTGAAATTTTTTTAAAATACTAAATAAATAATTATTAATGTTATAAAATGTATATTAAGTCAATAGTGCTAGATGGATTTAAGTCCTATGGACAAAGAACAGAAGTCAATGGTTTTAATCCCATGTTTAACGCTATAACTGGGCTTAACGGCAGTGGAAAATCAAATATTTTGGACTCGATTTGTTTTGTTTTGGGTATTTCTAATTTAGCCCATGTAAGCGATCTCATTTTGTTAACTTAAAGTATATTTCTTTCGTTTTAATATAAAATTTTATTAATTATATTTATAGGTTAGAGCAAACAGTCTACAAGACCTTATATATAAAAGTGGCCAAGCGGGTATAAATAAAGCCACTGTTTCAATAACATTTGATAATTCGAATCCGACTCAGTATCCCCCAGGTTTCGAGAATGTAGAAGAAATTACAATCAGTAGGCAGATAGCACTTGGAGGAAAAAATAAATATACGATAAATGGAGTTAACGTACCCAGTAAAAAAGTACAAGACTTGTTTTGCTCAGTACAGTTGAATGTAAATAATCCACACTTTTTGATTATGCAAGGAAGAATTACAAAGGTTTTAAATATGAAACCTCCAGAGGTAATTATATAAAAGTTACTTTTACCAAGTACTTTTATTAAAAAAAATTACTCCCTTTTCACCTCACAGTACACATAGATGTTTAATAAGAAAAAATCCTTGGATTAGAGGAGACCACCAAGACAAACTTGTGTTCACTAATTCTATTCTAATATCTCAAGACTAAGTTATTCATGAACTGGCTGAATAATTAAAATTCTGTGAGTAGACTTCCTCCTATATGCTTTAATACTAGCATTATCTAAAGTTGGAACCATAAGAGCTCTATCCATTAAATCATAAATATATATAATGCTCTATTTACAAAAACCATAAGAGCTCTATCCATTAAATCATAAATATATATAATGCTCTATTTACAAAAATTAATTTAACCAGTTTGTGTGGTGTATTCTGGTAATTCCAAAATCTACACTATACCTGATAAAAATAAGTCATAAAATCATGATCTATGATGATCATAAGATATGATATGATGATATTTGTAAGCCTAGACATATTTTTGGCCTGTAAGTATACTAATGAACTTGAAACTTTGAGGAAGCGCAATTATATTTAGTTAGTTTAGATTTAAAAAAAAAAATTATTTTAATCCAACAAAGCACTATTATCATGGCCCATTTATTGCTAGGCACCATCTATAAATAAAATGAAATCACCTTCCTCAGTCAAATAATATATTTTAACAAGTTCTTTTTTATTATTAGTGACTTCTTTTTAATTTTTAAACTAATTTTTAGTATTAAATGTTAATTATCAATTAGAAGATCTAAACTTTCAAATTTTATCTATTTCATGGTCGTTAATTTTAAAATTTACCCATTATGCATGTTAAATGTCCATAAAGATTTAATAATTTCCAAAATGTGTATAATAAATGTAACTAGTTTACCAATTGATGAATAAATATTTTTTCTTTTTAAAGAATAAGCTAAGATGCTGTTAAATGAAAATTAAAAGTTGGTACAGTGTGTTAGTAAAAAATGTTAAAAAAACTGTAGTCTAACCAGTGGCGTAACCAAGAGTATGTGCGCTCACCCTGCAGCTTTTCGATTGTGCCCAACTATTTTGCACCCGTCTTGACCCTCCTTATTTATTCATTTTCATTAAGGGACTGAATCTAAGCTTCTTCTACACATGTATGATTTTGAATCTTTTATAATACAAGGTTAGTTGCCTAAAAATCAAGCTTTACCGATTATTACATGTGTAAATGTTTAAGAAAGGTCCTAATACATTATTGAAAAAAAAATCTGAATAAGAGGTGAAATTAGTCATACCTTGGGAGTTTGAGATGGAAAAGTCATAAAAAATGTAATCAACAGAAGATTAAAATGAATATTGATGAGATTAATGAGATCAATACTACATAGATTTTACTTGTGTTACTGTCAATAAAATCTCTATTTTGATAATTATAATTTTAGATTTTATCAATGATTGAAGAAGCAGCTGGTACCAGAATGTATGAAGTCAAGAGGCAAACTACTCAAAAACTTATTGAAAAGAAGGATTCCAAACTTTCAGAATTTCAGGCTGTAAGTTATATAATAGGTGTTTTCTTTAAGTATAATTAAATTTATTTAATTTATTATCAAATTGAGGTTTAACCAGTTTAGTTTCTTGAGATCATTAGTTTACCATCAATAATGAAAAATAAAAGTAAAAACTTCTAATTTTCTAAGTTCCAATCGGTGCTTATTATTTATTATGAGTTGTAGTCATGAAATATAATATAAATAATTCTGTTAATGCCAAGAGATGTTTTCTACTACATTTTCTATTTCACCATGTATTATTACAGTCTGCATATAAAGTAAAGAATTTCAGTATTAAATATAAAAGTATTAATTTTCAAATGGCAGTGAAATAAATAAGCTAAATATAACCTTTTTATAATGATCTTTTTTTTTATTTTGTCAAGGTATTAAAAGAAGAAATTTCTCCTAAACTTGATAAACTTAAAGCAGAACGTGAGCAGTATAGAGAGTTTCAAAGAACTGAGAGAGAACTTGAGCACCTTATGAGTATTTATCAAGTTTGGCAGTATTTTGAAGCTAAACGAAATCTGGCTAAGGCTGAACGAGCTTTAGAAGCTGGACAAGAAAAAGTTAAAATGATTGAAGATAAAATTGACCGTAATAAAGAAGCTATCGAACAGTCAGAAGTTGAAATAGAACAAATTACTAGTAATAATGAGTCAGTAAGTATATTGAATTATTTATTATGGATTTATTAATTTTAATAATTTTTTTTACAAATATATGGGTTGTGGTAATTATATTTTGATGCACATGTAAAAATATTGTTTCTGATGGGGTAGAGACATTGTGTCTAATTATAGGAAATTGCCAGAACTTTGTTAATATTGATACATTCAAGACATTTTGGTTCACACTTGCTCGAAGTATATTGGAGTATATATCACTTATATGGTCGCCTATTTATCAGAAATACAACTTGTTAATTGAAGTGACAGAAAATATATGAAATTTTTAGTTCTTAAAGTGAATGAGGTCAATCCCTAGATTGGGATAGAAAACAGTATACTACTGAAAAGATTCAATTTAGATAGTTTACAAAAAAGAAGAGAAATGCATAAATTGGCTGTTTTATATAAAATAATTAATGGTTCTGTTGTCTCTTCTTATTTATTAAGTTAAGTTACCTTTGTAGTACTGAGAATGTATGAGAATATATCACTTGTACCAAAATTTGTCTCAATTTTAATAGAATGTCTACTGCATGTGATATGAGTGACTCCTGTAAGAAATTCATGATGAGTTTCTATAGCTAGCTATGATTTTGCTCCCCACTCAATTTTAATTAAAGTTATTTTTGTAATTTTTTTAATGTTAATGTAAATATATTTGATATAGTGCAATGTTTATTCGATGTTGTTTTGTATGGCCCTATAAATTTTTTATTGTTGTTGTTTGGTTTTGTCTAAATTAAATAAAAAATAAATAAGTAAATAATATTTTAAATACCATCCTTTCGGAGCATATTTACCAAATTGAATTTTTTGAAAAGAATTAGTTTGCCAGTAATTTTGTCTGAAAAAATGTTTTTTTTTTTGTTTTAAGGAGAGTTCCAAAGAGTTACAGGACCTTGAAGCACAGTTAAAAGAAAAGGAAAAGGAAGAAGCTAAATTTAATTCTTCTGTAAAATCAGTAAAAGAGAACATTACAACTGAAGAAAAGAAAAAGAAACAGTTGGAAAGAAGCATTGCTAGTGATGAAAAAGCACTAAGTGCCAAAGAAAGTGAATTAAATAAGGTAAATTATAACGTCAGAGTCTTCCTATCATTTAACTTTTCAGTTCACTTTAATTATTGGACAAAAAAAAATTTAATTTAATTATGTGGATCGGCTTAAAAATATGAATTTTATAAAGAATTAATCCCATAATTTTAAAAAACTTTGGGCTAAATTACAAATTATATATGTTTTATATTAGAGTTTACATATTTGTTAAGTTATTTTTACCATGACACAACTGGTTTTTACTAAAATTTAAAGAGCAGTCTTGTAACGCAAGGATACAATTGTACACAATAGGGGAAATATACTCGCAAATTGTTGACTACTGTGATCAAGGGGAGTATAATGATTCTTAGAACTTACACACCATTAGCGGATTTTCATTAAAGCATTATATTGTTTAATACTCGGTACCATAATCTAGCAACTATTATTCTTAGGTTCAGTCTTTATTTGAAACTCTTAAAGAAAACGACAAAAGGGACACTGAAGCTTTTGCTTTAGTAGAGAAAAAATATGAAGCACTCTGTGCAGGTATGGAGGTTAATGATCAGGGAGAAACAGAGACCTTAGCTGAGCAACTTATGAATGCTAAGGAAGAAGCATCAAGGTAATCCGAAACATATTTGTTAAACTTTATCATAGCTTTGTATAAATAAGATCCCATATCCCGCCTTTTGTGTTATTACTTTAATATGAAAACTGAAACGTAAATCTTTAAGAAACTGAGATTGTTACAGTGTGTACAGGTAGCACAACCACACCATTTAGAGAAATAACAAGAATATTACCTGTGAGTAATATTTTTTTGAAAACCTGAAGGACCTAAAAGTAATAAAACTGAGTCTATGCTTAAGTTTGGTAACTGATTTATATATTCTTTTATGGGTAACGGTTTTTGAATAGAGACATAAAATACACACTGCAATGGTCCCAATCCATCTACAGAGTGGCAAAGAAATTCCTCCATGTAGTGGAATATACTTTAAGTAACATAAAATATATGTGTCATAATTAACTTTTGTTCCCTTATATTCAGTTATAAAGGTTAAAATTTTACCAAGACAGCAGACTTAGCGAGCAAAGATCAAAGAACTGTTCTAAATTTGATTTTTTTGAAGGAGTGTACTAAAGCCATTTTCCATGCTTGTGTTACTTGAGGAATAACGTTAACTTTATCAATCCAATAGCTTTGACTATATTAATTTCCAAGGGCTGTAGTTAAAAATGTTTCAAAACCTGAGAAACTGACTGGAGTAAAATTGCTTTGGGATCAATCTGACCATTTATGGGCTCGCTCAACTCCAAAAATGAGTGTTTATGTTATCTGATAGACATGGAAATATTATGTAGTTTCAAAATTTCGATGATATGATCGTCTTTATTATCTCAATTTAAAAATTATTTCTTAAAACCATTGGCTCATACTTAATTTCTTCTATTTTAGAGCCAATACCGAAAGTAAACAAGCAGCTATGGAACTTACATTTTGTCAAAATCAACTTAGAGAAAAGCAAAGCAGTGCTGGAGCAAACTCTTCTGATTATGAAAAAGACAAAGCAGATCTTCAGAAGACGGAACAAGAAGTAAAAAAATTAGAGGTAACAAAAATATAACTACACATTTGTAAAAACAAAATTTTAGCTTTTTTGAGTTTTAATTTTCATCGTGATTTTTATGAAAAAACTGTTTAAGCAAAAAATTTGGATTATTTTGATCTGAATACTAATTCTAATATTATCTGAATGTATAACAATACAGATATGTATGACAATTATAAAGTCGTAATCAGTCTCCGAAAAGTGTTATTTTAAATTTCAAGCAATAAAGTTTATTTTCCGTTTATGGTTATATTTTAGGCGGGTATTAAGAGGCTGAATTATTCCGAGGAACGAATGTCTGAATTACAAGCCCGCCGGAAGGTTTTAGTACAAGAAATCAGAAACCTAAGGGATAGGCTAGAAAACTTTGAAGCAAGAAAACCTCGCGTTTTTTTTAAATACAGAGATCCTGAGACAAACTTTAATAGATCTAGTGTTAAAGGCGTAGTGTGTAAGTTGATTAGTTGTCCGGATAGTATTTATAGGACTGCGCTAGAGATGGCAGCAGGTGATAAGGTAAATATACAAATATTTAATTATTTAACCGATTTCTAAAAGAAAGTTCTATGTTTGACCGTTATGAATGTTTTTTTTTATGTATGTACGTCGATTAGTCCGGAACGTCGGTACTTGAATGAAATTGTTTTCATTATGTTCAGAAAGTTGCTGTGGTGGCCCCATATCATCTTGGTCGAAATTGGTTCGGTAAAATCGAAGATGACGCTGATAATGTAGTTGCAAAGAAATTAATTTTATCCAATTTTCATCAAAATTGGTATGGTGGAGTTTTCGGGGTAATGAATATAAAATTGTGTTTAAAAAATTCAATATGGCGGATTAAAAATTTCACATCTCTTGATTTTGTTCAAAACTGGTATAGGTTTTTTTGAGGGTATGGATTACGAATTTAAAATTATTTGTAATAAATTCAATAAAAATTTTATAACTAGCGATTTTGTATGGAGGGGATTTTTGAGGGTGTAAATTTAAAATTATTTTTAAAAAATTTAATATGGCGGACTAAAAATTTGTTCATAATTTGTTGCTGGTGGATTTCTGAGAGTGCAAATAAAAAATTTTACATTGTTTGGAAAGAAATGCAATATAGCTGTCTAAATATTTTGTATTATGTATTATGTCCAACATTAGTATTGGGGAGTTTTTGAGGGTGTAAACTCAGATTAGATTGAGAGTTTAAAATTATTTTTTTTGAAATTCAATATGGCGGATCCAATATTGTGGGTTAAAAATTTGTTATTAACATTTTTTCAAAATTGGTTTAGGGGGTTCTCAGAATGATAGGTTACAAATCTGAAATTAATTTTTTACAATTTAATATGGCTGATACAATACGGGGACCTAGAGGTATTAGAGGTTTTTTGGAGCGTATATTACGGATTACAGTTTTTGCAATATCAGTATCGGGGGGTTTTGGGGGCCTACATTACAAATATAACATTAATTCATTAAACTCAAGGTAGCAGACTTACTATGGCAGATTAAGTATTGGTACTATTGGTTTTTTAGCGCTCTTTTAGAAGTGATTCAATTTTTTTTTTAATTTCATTAGATATTCTACAAATAATATTAATTAAAAGTGGTTGTGTGAAATGGTTACAGCAATAAAAATTAGTAATGGGAAATACTCTTGCTGTTGTAGAACATTATATTTGATACCAGGACAAAATACCGCTACTTAGAACTGATAAGGAGTGAGAGCGCTCAAACGTGTATTTCTGCCAGCTAAAAGGATGTGTTATGTTAAACCCTATAATAAAGAAATTAACTGATTTTTTATTGACAGCCTAAATTGTAGATAAAATTTATACGTTAACACCGCGCTTAAATTAACAAATGTCAAGCAAACAAAACTACAACACGTTTCCTGCATTTCTCATATCGGCTAAAATTCACCATAATACACCGTAAATCCTAATCGAATCAAATAAAGATTTTACTTGTCGGTACCATACCAAATTGTAATCCTGATTGTTTTGAAATCAGTTATCGCAGCTGGTTAGTTAATACTCCATACATACGACCTTTGAAAGAGTCTTTTCACTGTTCCTGTTTCTTAGACTTTAATTAGTTACTTTTTTATTGTGAAGGGCGGACTGATGGTATTGAAAAATATCGCGACAAATTACCAGTTTCGCAAATATCTACATCATAAATTGTCCCCTTTTAGTCATGTTTATGCATTTATTGTGATAGACAAATCCTATAATGAGGATTCCTTATTCAGTTTTAAACATACAGAAGTTCCTAGAGGATACTTTAGATACAGAAAACCTCACAATTTTGAGTAATAATGCAATAAATTTCTTTATATATCTTTAACATAATTCTTCATTCTTGTTTTAGCTATACAATGTAATTGTTGACACTGATGTGACTAGCAAAAAAATACTACAAAGAGGTAATCTTCAAACTAGAACTACTTTTATTCCTCTAAACAAGATAACAGCACGTAAAATTGATCAGAATATCATCCGAATAGCTCAGGACTTGGTATGTTTCATTAAAGAATAATTTATAATTCTGCTAATTAATAAATTTTATTTTTGCAAATTAATTTCGGATCTTGATTTAGTAAAATGATTATGTGAATTTTTCGCCACAAAAATACTGATAGATGAACAGTAACAAACTGTTGAAACTCGTATATTAGGTTTTGTGATCGCCATATGTAAGTAAATAAGTAAACAATATAACTTATTTTTTACTTTTTAGTGACTATTTTGAAATCGGTTTATTCTATTTTAAATAATTTTTTATAATTGCTTTATTGCGAATCGCAGAAATTTTTTAGTTAATTGTAAAATACAGTGTTTATGCCTATCTCAACAAAAACATTTTATTTTTAGGTGGGCAAAGAGAACTGCCAACCGGCCTTATCACTAATTAAATACGATAGGTCATTACAGGCAGCAATGGAATTTATTTGGGGTAACGTTTTTATTTGCAAAGACATCAACGTTGCTAAAAGAGTAACTTTTCACGACCGCATTGGAAAACGATGTGTAACTTTAGATGGCGATTCCACTGATCCATCAGGTTGAGTTTTTTGAAATTGTTTTCTTGACGATTTAATCAATGAATAACACTTCCAGGTATCCTCGGCGGTGGCGCTAAGCTAAAAACGGAATCGGTTCTAAAGATTGTTGAGGAATTGCAAACATATGAGGTTAGTAAGACCCAATGCATCAAGATTCTTAAAGACTTCATTAGTCTATTAAATGGTATATAATGCTGCGTATACACCAAGCGAATGTTCGTTGGCGTTCACTCGATCGCATGCGAACTAAATGAACTAATTGCCATTTTTGATTATTTCTAGGAACAATTACGAATTAAAGAACGGGAATTAGTTCAAATAGATGAAGAAATGAGACCATTGAGTGGCGCTCAAGAGCAATACAACACTTTAAAATATAAACTAGATATGTCAACTCATCAACTTAACTTAATAAGGCAAAGATTGCTTAATACTACTTTTGCTAGACAACAAGAGGAAATTGATAATTTAAAAACACAGATAGGTAAATATAGATTTTCAAATTTAACTAAAGCGAATAATTTACTACTATTAATTTTCTAGGTAACTTGCAAGGAAAGGTTAAATCTTGTCAAGAAATAGAGAAGAAATGTACAGCGAAGGCAAAAGATTTAGAGAACAAAATGAAAGACGCAACTGGTTACAGAGAAAAACGACTCAAAGAAGCGGAAATTGAAATGAAGAAAGCAAAGGCACAAGCGGATAAAAGCAAAAAAGAATGGCGTCAAAGAGAGGAAGACTATGAGACGTTAAATTTGGAAATAGAAGAGCTTAAAAAAGGTTTGCAAAGTACTAGAGAACAGCTGAGGTTAACAGAAGAAAATATTAAAAAATTGCAGGAAGAATATGAAAATGTTTCTGAAGGATCGAATGAAATCAAGGTATAAATATTATTGTCAGCCATACTGTTTAAGATCTGAAAACTTTATTAGTGTAAATTTATATTATACTTTGAAAAATTCTATTTTGATAAACTTACTTTTATAGATCTTTTTTAAAAAATAAATAAAAGTAGCTCTAAATACTTAGAGGGCTATTACGACTTCAATATTCAAGATTCTTAACTAGGACAAAGGAGTGGGATAATTTTAGAGCTCGCCAATTACCTTCTCAATCGGGACGACAATGATCGTCGAGCATGCCAAAGCTCTGATATTTATCATGGCACCGCTTCTTCTAAATACTTCAATGGGATTTGTCTTAGCTGTAGTGGCTGTTTGGATGGAAATAAAGAAAAGGAAAGTGCTGAGCGATTAGCACCATATAAACATCATAGATAATATTTAGGTTAAAATAATTTTTATTCCATATGTAGGTATGTCATATCTTTTTAAATTCTGAGAATATTTATATAAGTTCTTTTTCTTTATTTGCAATTTTCACGCGACACCATCCCACTGAGCCAACCCGCGTCGCTTGCCCATGTCGATTATGCTATTAAATCACACTAAATCGCTTAATCCTCCTAATTAGGTTCCTAACTGTTCTAAATGTTATCACGTCACATCGAATTCACTTTCTAATTTAGTTAGGATTCCTGAATATCAGATGGTTTAATAGGCCCTTTATGGATTTTCAATTTTTCGATTTTTTTATAGCATTGCAATCTTACTACAATTTAAAAACAGAGCAAAGAATTTGTTTATTTTAACATGATTCTAAGGAAAGAGGTTCTAAATTGGGCCACTATGTATTTTGTTTTATATATGTACGTCGATTGCCCCGGGAATATCATTTTAGCTGAAATTGGTTCAGTAGAATCCAAGATGACGAATAAGAAAATTATCAAATTTTCTCCAAAATTAGTATGGGGGAGTTTTCTAGATCCCTTAAAATGAATCTAAGATTATTTAAAAAAAAATCTGTACGACATTTGGTCCAAAATTGGTATAGGAGGGTTTTTGAGAGTGTAAATTACAAATTTAAAATTATCTTTAAAAAGTCGATATGGCGGTCTAAAAATTTTATATTTCCGAATTATGTTCAAAATTGGTACCAGTGGGTTTCGAGGATGTAGAAAAGTTTGAAATTATTTTTTTGAAAATTTTACGTTAACATTTTTGGAGTTGTAGGCTGCGAAACAGAAGTTAATTTTTTACAACTTAGTGTGGCAGATACAATATAGGGGACTAAAAATTTTACATTTTTCCGATTTTGTCCGAAATTAATCTGGAGGGGTTGGTTCTTGGGGCGTATATTAAGGATCTTAAATTAATTTCTTTAAACTCAATATAAAATATGCCAGACTATGAAATTTACTTGTCTCAAGTTCTTAAAAATCGATATTGGGATTCTGGTTACGAATTTAATATTAATTTCTTAAAACTTAAGATAGTGGATTTACTATGGCAGACGATATTTGTTTGGTACACCTTCATTCATAACTGGTATGTTGAGAATTCTCAGGATCAAAGAATATTTTGTTGTTCATTTTAGTGTGGTTTACAACTTTGGATAAAATGTGTACTTTTTGCGATCTTGAAAACATTGCGAAGTACACATATCTCGCGTAATACTTAGTTCGATTAATTTGTCGAAATTATAACGAATTCAAAAGTAAAAATTCAAAAATAAAATTTCTTTTAAAAAAATTAAAACAACTTTTAAAAGTGCGCTAAAAAGTGAAGACTAACAATATAAATTATTATATGAAATTGAAATTTTTGAACTCAGCACGAAATTATTGCTAAATAAAACAAATAACTACTAACACGAAATACATACAAGCTACGATAAGAAAGCAATTACAAATAAAGTATTTCTCAATATTTTTTGTCAGGTATTAATTTGACGCCTACTTCAAAAATTTCTAGTTCTTATAAAATATTTATGAAAGTCACTCATATAACTTTGGTCCTAATTTGAAAACAACCGCTTTACTAATAATCAAGTTAAAATGTGTGAAGAATGTATAATAAATGTTTTAGGAAACTGTAAAAGAACTACAAGCTGGAGTCAAACGAGTTAAGGGTCTAATAGCAGAAAAAAATAAAGAAATTCAAGCAAAAATTAAAAAGAAGGCCCAATTACAGGCGCAAAATACAGATCTGGAATTGGAAATAAAAAAACATTCCCATGAAATAAAAGAGTTAACTAATGCTTGTAAAAGTTCTAAATTTAGAGTAAGTAATCAACATACACTTTAGAAGTAAAAAAGTTTGAAGAGTTTGAAGAAAAATAATTTATTAATATTACTTAACTATGACTAATGCTCTACGTCTATTCTATTTTTGTTATTACCGCGGAACTAATACCTTTGCCAATCATCATTTCCAATAATGAAACATGTTTTTTTTATAGGAACAAGAGTACGCCAAGAAAATTGGTAAAAATAATAATTACTTAGAGAAAGGAGAGTCCCTTTCTCAAAAAGAAGGGGAAGATTTAGAAAGAAAAATAAAAATTGCACAGGAAAAAAAGCACAAATTAGGTAGAACTATAAATGCCAAGGCGCAAACTATGTTTGAAGTAGAAGTAAAAAGAGTAAGATCCTTTGTTATTCATAGGAAAATCAAGTTTATATTCGTTGTTACTAATTTAGTACTGGCTGAAATTACACGCATCTCCGACTTCTTTTAAAATAACGGCCCTTCCTTAACTAAAACTAACTTTGAGTTGAATGGGCTTTTTCATTTAAAAATTGTGACATAGTGTTTCATTTAACGTTTTCTTTGGAATACTTTTTATTTTTTAATTTTCGCAATAAAAACTTTTAAATTTTCAAATATATACATTGAAAATATTGTTTTTGGTTGATCTGTTTGACGACACTAATATCAAAATGTAAAACAATATGTATAAGATAGGAGAATCTGTAGTTTCAAAATGTGAAGAATGAAATATTTAAATCTTTGACGCTAATTATTGATACTTTTTGTAGTTTGATGAATTAACCAAAAAACAGAAACTTGTACAAATAGATAAACAAAAACTAGTTCAGGTTATGAGAGAATTGGACGAGAAAAAGGAAAATGCTTTGAAATTAGCTTTTGAACAAGTATCAAAGGATTTTGGATCCATTTTTGCGACTCTGCTACCTGGAGCTAATGCTAAACTGGTTACTCTGCAAGGAAAAACGATTTTACAAGGATTAGAGGTAAAAAAATATATATAAGAAAACTTCATCATTAGAAGTAGGAAGGTAGCGTGTCATTAGTTAATTTTAGTTCTTATTATAGATTTATTGCTTAATAAAATAAGAACAATACATCTCTATAATGAAAAAATTCAGTAATTTCAAAGTTTTAGCCAAGTTGTAGATTCGAAAGCTTTCCTGGTGAAAATTTCAAATTTCTTTATTAACCCGCTGTTTGTTGCTGACACATTTTATATCTTAACTCGTACGGGCTTTTGGTTAGAACTAGTTGTCTATAACTTATGGCTCCACGGTTTTTAACTTTTCCATTAGGAACAACCTCACAGTGAAATATTTTAGAATACCACGGAATTAAGCACTTGATCTTCCAAATTTTATTGTCTAATTTTTTGTTCAGACGGTAGGCGTAATGACAAGTTCCCTTCTAAAATTCGTCGCTGGTAGAAACGTTTCTGAAAAACGTCGCTAACTTCATATAGGTGTCGGTTTACGGATAAGGAGTTAAAAAGTTTTTTCGTAATTATTGTACTTGCCTTAATAAATCCACTTTCTATTATAGGAAAACTTCCTAGAATCGCATTTCAAAGGGAGTAGTAAGCAAATTTCGAATAAATAGTACGAAAATCACTATAAAATAATGTTAACGTAATAACGTAGCCTTCGACAGCCATGACCGTTATAACGCAGTGACGTCATGCACTTTCATTGCTGTTCGTTGTCACGTAACTTGAGAGTCATTTAATTACGTTTTGATTATTAAGTAAAAATTAAATTCCTTAAAAATAAAGTAAAATATTGTGTTTATTAGGATTTCTGTTAAGGAAACTACCGTTTAGCGGCAAAATTATATTTTTATTTGAATACAGTTAACATCTCTATTAAATATGAAGGTAGCCGTATATATTTCCGGAACTGGTAACAATTGCAAAGTTTGACATTTTAGACGGTATATGTACTCGGAACGTTTTGACAGATGAACGTTTTTTATGTTGTTTACGGTATCTCCACAATTTAGTGTCGGCCAACAAATTTAATTAAATCATGAACATTTTCGTGCGATTATTTTTACAAATTTCGACGTGGTTTCTCTCAACAAGAGTGCATCGATGTACTTTATTCTTTATATGGTGGTAAAACACTACAAAAAGCACTGTATATCGCTGGTTTAGTGAATTCAATCGTAGCCTTCGTTCGCTCATGAACGAGCTGCGTACAAGTCGTCCAAAACCGGTTGTAGTGCAAGAAACATCGATACTATGTTTGAAACTGATAACACAAGATTATTATATGATACACCGTGAGATTGAGGCATCGCTGGGCATTAATAACTTAAGTGTATATAAGATATTGCATGAACATTTCGCCGTGAAAGAGTTTTGTTAGCGTTGGATTCGGTATAATTTGACTAGCGCTCAAAAAATGGCTCGTATTGACTGGTGCAAAAAATGCTCAAAAAAATACAATCCCGGTGCTTCAAAAAACATTTATAAAATCGTGACGGGTAAAGAGTCTTGGATCTATGCCCATGAGCCCGAAAGTAAGTAGCAGTCGATAGTATGGGTCTTCCATGATGAGCTAAAACCAACAAATGATCACTTGTTTTTTCACACAAACGGGTCATATCGCAACGGTGCCTTTAGACAATCATAGAACAGTAGAATGGCACATAACCATTTGTTTGCTGAAAGTTTTTGATGAATTGAGGAAACAAACTGGATACGATGGATCATTTTCCACTAAGACAATGCGAACTGTCACATCGGCTCAAACAAGTGACGATTTAGACGCTCAAAATATGGAATTGCTGGGTTATCCGCCGTACAACCTTATTTGGCTCCTACCGATTTTTTTTCTTCCTGTAAATTAAGCAAACTGCGTGGTCAACGTTTTTACAAGCCAAATGAAGCGGTTGATGGGTTCAAAAACCATATTGTGGGGATATCATCTTCACAGTGGAAAAAATGCTTTTCGGATCGGCTAAAACGCATGTAAAAGTGTATTGGTGTCATCGTGGAGAATATTTGAAAAAAAAAACAATAAATGGCTTTTCAATGATAAATACGAGGTGTGTCTCAAAAGTATCCGACCTGCGTTATAACTGCGCGCAGTGGATTTTTTACGTTTCGTTGAACAACCAATTTGTATCAAGTTTTGCTTTAAAATCGGAAAAAGTTGTGCGGAAATTATTGAAATGATGCTGAAGGTCTTTGGGGATGAGTGCATGGTCAACACGGAGTGGTACAAGCAGTTCAAAAATGGCCGCATTTCTGTTGAGTGTGTGCGACTGCAAAAAATCAAAATAGTGTTAAGTCCTTGCTGATTATTTTCTTGGATTATAAAGGTATTGTGCATCATGACTATGCCCCGAGAATCAAATAATCAATAAGGAATTTTTTTTTTAGTTCTTAAAAATTGCGTAATCTAGCGAGAAGAAAACGACCACAATTTTGGAAGACCACTTGTCGGATGATGAAAAATAATGCTAGTGCAAAGTCATAAACGTAGGTTGGATACTTTTGGGGCACACCTCGTATTTATTTTTGTTTGTTATTCCTGAAATATAAACTACCCTCGTATAAATGCTTTTTGCAATAATTAATATCTATTTTAGATTAAAGTATCATTAGGAAATGTCTGGAAAGATAGTTTAACAGAACTAAGTGGTGGACAAAGATCCTTGGCTGCTTTGTCACTAATTTTGGCAATGTTACTTTTTAAACCTGCACCTCTATATATTTTGGATGAAGTCGATGCAGCATTAGATTTGTCTCATACGCAGAATATTGGAAACATGTTAAAATCACATTTTAAAAAGTCTCAGGTATGTTTTTCATTAAATTTTACATTATGTTGACATAATTGGCTTAAGAGAATAGCTTATTGCTGTTTTTGGATAATTCAACATAATATGTGTGTATATATATATATATATATATATATATATATATATATATATATATATATATATATATATATATATATATATATATATATATATATATATAAAACTTTTTTTCAAATTTTAGTTTATTGTGGTATCACTTAAAGATGGTATGTTTAATAATGCTAATGTGCTGTTCAGAACAAAATTCATTGATGGAGTTTCAGCTATACAAAGGACAGAAAATATCAGATAGAAAGAATAATTAATATCATTTACCAATTACCATAAAAATTACGATTTATTTTAATTGTATTGTTAGAATGAAACTGTCGCTACTGAGTAAAATATGCCACACAGAATAATGTTATGTTTATATTTTATTTTGATAGTTAGGCTATGTGTTTTTTATTTAATATTATGAAAAATAAAGTAAAATAGAACTAAGTATGAAATGTTAATTTTTATTTCATGTGGGAAAAGGTTTAGAATCCATGTGAGAATTTTTATTCAGTAGCAATGAAGTATTGCTGGGGAAAATTAGCCATACATTGTTAATAAATTTTATAATTTTTAATGTTTTTGTTATTTACATCCCTAAAAATATTTCTGTTTAGTCACACAAGCATTTATTTCCTTCAAATTTCTTCACGAAAATTTGTTTAAAGCCCACATTATAACGACGTAACGCAAGCAAATAGAAAAACACATTATATATATTTTTAAAATTTATTAAAAAAATAATTTTTTATAAAAAATAGCTTTAACAAATCAGTGAAACTTAAGAAAAATAAGGCACTAATTTCAATTTTATTAAACAAAACTTTGGGTTAAGCTATCATTACACCAAGTTACAACAATCTTTTGCACTTTGATTTTCCAAATGCTTCTATGAATTCCTAAAATATGTTTTAGTGGTTGTTCCAATCGGGATACATTTCTCTCAAGTAAGTTTACAATATTAAATAACAATTTTCCATATGTATTATCACTACTATATTCTGTCACAGCATTTGACATTACTTCTATGAGTTTACTGAGTATGTCATAATCGCTTTGAGGATTTAAAAGTGCCTCAATGATTGAAAAATAATCTGGATGCAATTTTTCACAACTGAATATGAAATGCCTAAAAAAAAACATACATTTAAAATTTTGCATGGTTACTCAAAATAAAATAATTTAAAGTAAAATCTTAAGTCTAATTTAATATTATAAAATTTTTAATCACAAGATAGGGCCTTTTTAATTCAAACAAAATATTACATGAAAAAAAATTATATTTTTTTACACTTTAAGGAGGTCTATTCGTTTAATTTTTATATTGATTTTTTTATTAGAAAATTTGAGGCTCTTTAATTAAACTGTTTTCTAAATATCAATGTGTATCACTTTTAGACACAAACTACGTTTTCAAAAATAGTTATTTTATGAAGTTACTTTATACAGAGTCAAAAACAAACTTTGCAACACGTGACCAAATTTTAATAGCCCTATTTGGATTTTATAGAAAAACATTTAATATGGCGCTACTTTAAGTAAAATATGTCTGGAATGAAGCATTGTCAAAACTAAGAAGTTTTATGTAGGTTGTGTCGAGTCTTATTTTGCAACAGTGGTGCAATTTACAAAAAATGGGCAAAAAATCTAAATTATCTTACACAGCTGAAATTTTGCATATAGGCTAAAAATTGCAGTTAAAAAAACTTTTCCTAATAACTTTTTTCGATATTTTGAGATATAACCCCACTTTTGAATGTTATTTGGGAAAAAATTAAAATTTGACAGAGCTAATCATGTGACTATTTTTTTTTTTTTTTGGTTAATTTTCTACTCGATTGAAGCAGAAATTGTTGTCAAAGTCAAATTTAGAATAAAGCTTTGAATAAAAAAAATCCCATATGATGCAGACTCTACTGGTCACACTGTACATATAATCACTGCAAATCTTTTCCAAAATTCCAAGATTTTTCTATGTATGTTTTTGGGTTTTAATGTGCTTGTGTTAATTAAAGTTGTGGATATATGATATAATTTAAAGGAATATAAATTTCATGACTAATAAGCAACACTAAAGTATTAGAAAAATTATTAACAGTCGTTATCATGTAATACTAAAAAGTCCCTCTAATCACAACTCTACATATTTTGATACGAAACTTACCTTAAAATATCTGTTTTGAATTCATTACATAGCGCTCCAACATATTGCTGTAGAACCCGATTTATTTGTTTTTTCTCCAAATCTATTTCTAAAAGCTCTTTTACCAATTCATTTTTTATAATCGTTGAATATTTTTGGCTAACGCATAAAAAAACAGTTTGAAGTTCATAGCTAAATTCTTGCTTAATCTAAAAATGATTAAATTTACCGTCCAGAATGTTTCATAAACAGACTTATACTTAAGAGTGAGAATCCGTGAATAACAGGCATGTTAGTTAAATAAAAAAAATTCTGTTCGATCACGTGATAGAAAACGTTCCACGATTGGTCGCAACTCTGATGACGTCACATATCAGTAAACAAACAGGATGTCAGCTTATTGATACGCGATTTTAACAATGGTGTTATCGAGCGATTTTCGAGTTAACAACTGATATATGTCTTAGAATCTTTTATAGTTTAGTTACTTTTCAAGTTACTTTGTTATAAATACCAAAAAGAGATAAATATTGTGTAAGCCGGCAATAATAACCTCTCCGTAGTAGACGCACTTATGATTGGACTTTTAAAATAATCCAACTCAAAAACGTGAAAATGGCAATACTATTTAAAGAAATCACTCGAGAGTCGTAACAAAAACTTGCACGTGATTATAACAAATGTCTTTGTTTTTATAGGTACATATGGGTTTAACCTTCCATTCTATTCTACAAGACAGTAATAATTTCCTTGTCCTAGAACGAATCATTTGAGGTCTACATATGTTGTGTACATGTGATGAAGCTTTAGACAAGGAATCTTGATCAAAAAAAAGCTTAGCTGTAAGATATTACAATAATATTAAAACACAAATATATTCGAGTGTTGATGGACTTCGATGCGCATTGTGGCACTATGCACTATTTAAAGCCATTGTATAACGACAAATAAATAAAAATCGCAAAAAATCAAACACTATCGTTTAACGTTGCTTTGTTTACTATAATGTGACGACATACGTGTCATTACTTAAACTGCGTTTCAGTGCGCTCAAACTTTCTAATTGATTTTTAACGAATATACAACAGATCTCCATGTAGCAATGTAATAAAAAATAATATGAAATAATTTTTCAACAGTAGTCAAATACCAAATAAATCAATTTCAATTTAAATTCGCTACTGCTTTATTTTGGAGATATGAGCTTAATTTTTTTTTTTAATTGGTTTTTCTTCAATATGTCGGAGACATTTTCAATTCTGGTAGGTATTCATGCAAACAGATTTTTTTCAGCAAGAATTTTTCTCCTATAAGTGGCGTCCGTGCTAGAATGTCTGAATATTTTTAGCGTAATAATGGTATTCGATTGTTTTTTCCAAAATGATCCTATGATTTTTCTTTTCGTCTAGACGAATTGTCGATTGAAAAAAAATATGCATTTATTTGCATGCAACTGATCCGACATTTGACCTGCATAGCGAGCGTCAAATGTTGAACGTTGGACGAAAATACAACAAAGGGTTATTTTTACTAAGAATAAATAAATGATAATTCTGTAAACAGTAACAGAAGTCGTTCAAAACAATTATAATGCTCCTATAAAAACCAAAAATACTTTCTTGCCAACCCAATAGTATGAAATGTACAAATAGAGCTTCAGAAAGACATGTGACATTATCTGAGAAGCAACATAATGTGTATCAATTTTTGTTAAAGTTATAATACACTACATTTTACCCAAACAAACAACTGTTTTCATATGTATTCTTACTGTGGGTATTAAAGTCACAATTTTTTTTGTTATTTAAAAAGTTTTTGTCGAGCAGAGATACGAGAAGGCGGGACACTCTGTATTAAGATAGGTGTTGGAAAATATTCTATATCATATCCTCAGAGTGTGTTACAGTTAGTTCTGTTTTTTTTTTGTTTTACTTTCTGTAAAGCATTTCCCCCCACATACCACTGTATAAACCTGAACTAACCTGCCTGAAACTATTTATTGTTTAAGAGAGGATAGATATTCTACAATATTCAGAATATTTCCACCAATTTCAGCGCAATGCACCATTATTCCTGTTAATTTCTTTATAAAAATTATTCCCACCAATATTTAAAATCTGATTTGTGGCAAAAAGGATAAAAAGAATGAATTACCAAATTGATATTAATATAAATGCAATGATCATTTAACATTTGGCAACAGTGTACGATTATTCCCTAGTTTACTTTTTTTTGGCTCGACTTTTCATATTTTCTGCTATATTGTAACAAAATGTTCAAATGCAGTTGTTGTGGAACTAACATCTTACCACCGCTTTCCGGCAAAACTGAACTTAGAAGTTCAAGTTTGTGGAAACTACAAGGATGTCTGGGAAAGATACCGGTGGATCCCACTGATGAGTCCCCCACCGGTATCGGGACGAAACATCCGTACATTTTAGGTGATCGCAAATTAGATTGTGATTATTATTCTTTACCACCAGAGACATGGCGCCCGAGCAGGGACGACGAGATGGAAGGCCGTCGAGTCGTGGCTTTGTGCTAAAGCTAGTATCCTACTTTGGAAAGATCACCTTGGATGTCCGTTCCACTTCCTTTTCAGGTCTAGGCTTTTTACGGCTTGGACTGTCTGTGACAGTTAAAGCCGGAACGAAAATGCCTTGGGGGGGGGGGGGTTGTGGAACTAACATCTTACCACCGCTTTCCGGCAAAACTGGACTTATTCAAGTTTGTGGAAAGTACAAGGATGTCTGGGAAAGATACCGGTGGATCCCACTGATAAGTCCACCATCGGAATCGGGACGAAACCTCTACATTTTAGGTGGTCGCAAATTAGATTGTGATTATATGTCTTTACCACCAGAGACATGATTGCAACACCATTTAGTGGAAGTGGCAAATTTTAAAGAAATAGGTCACAAAATATGTAAGAAAAAAACTTTTTCAACGGCCAGAAAAAAAACTTCAAGTTTATATTCTACAACTCCAAAATAGGGGTATGCAAAAAATCTGGGAAAAATTCAGTGTTGCCACTATTCCAAACTACTGAATATTTATTAGCATGCAGTTATGAAACACCTTGTATATATAAAATATGTGATTCAGATCGTTTCCTATGAGGAAGATTTTTAGTCTAGTTTGAAAACCACTTCAAGCTGATCTATCAGATCAATGGTACACTACAGATATTGTTGTTATTTTAAATTATAAGAATAAAAATTATTTTTAGTATGTTTACCTTACCCTTGGTAAAAATAAAAACTTCACAAAACATAAAACAATATAATCATTATGATTACTACTACTCATTAGCGAGTTCCAAAAATTCTCTACATTCTCTGAGTTGAACTGATAACCCAAAGTGGAAAAGATTATGTCCAAATTATTATTGTCTAAACTGGTCAAATCTCTTATTATCAAATCTGATACTTCACGTCGTACGCTTAAACTATCTTTTATCGAATCAATAATATCATTAATATTACTCTGATCCAAGTTTTGAAAAGAATTTGATAAAATATTGTTAATCTCATCCACATCCCCATAATCATCTTTGTTTTTAATAGTTTGACATTTCTGATCTGTTTCATCATCACTTTGGGTAATATCTATGCATATATTTGAATTTTCTAAGAAAGATTTTAGATCATGTTTTATTTCATCAGGCTAAAAATTTAAGTAAATTAATTTTTTTATATGAATAAGTTATGGGTCCATACCAAGGGAAGCAAACTTTTTATCTGTTCATATTTTTCGAAATTACAATAAATGTTACTTTTATCTTCATTTGCTTCTTTTAAAAATTGTAATAAATCATCTTTTGCATATTTATTGCAAGAATATCTTGGTATATTCATGGTTTTCGTTTTACATAATACAGGAATGGATATTATTAATATATAACGAGGAATAGATATTTGTTTATTAGGTTTATTATTGATAAAAATTTAAGGTTATGATCTCAGAACAAGAGAGTATTGTTCATAGACATAAATGTAAGTATATAAACTACGGAACTATAGAAGAAAGTTGGCTCACGCTTAGAAAAAGACAGCATTTTTCGAAAATTTCAGGTAAGAATTCCTTTATTTTTCGCATATATCCGGTCCAAAAATGTTTTATTTTTAATTAAAATATTCTGCTAATATGACCTTGAAAAATGCACCCTTAATGGTTGTCAAGTGAAAGGGGTGGTGTTTGGATATTGTTCTTAGCTCCGCCCATAGAAAGAGAGATACAACTCATCGAAAATCATCTATCTCTTTCTAAACATGAGCCAAAATTCTTCTATAGTATTGGCAGTCTGTACTTACTTCTATGTCTATGATTTCGTTCCTAAACATATAATATTATAAAGGCTGAATTCTTTTGAGTAAATTATCACTGATCAAAGTGAAACTGATAACTTCATGTTCTTTTCAATACGCATTTACTTGTCATTGAGTTGAAGTGATCATGATCACTTCAAGTGATAGAACTGAAAGTGATAATTACTCAAAAGAATATACCTAAAAACGTATTAGCTTTCGCTTGAAAACAAAATAGATCCGAAGAAGTTAGAGGGTATAACTTCCTTGAAACGTCATTAGCATCCACGAACTTGACGTTTTATATGTCAATTTCGTAGTAGCATCTCTCTTTCTATGATGGAATAGAAAGGGAAGTACTACTGATCTATTCGCTCTCTTTCTAAGTAAGAGCCACAGCGTTTTCACAGATCCACACTCTACATTTTATACATCGATGGTTTTGCTGTTGGTCGTGACTTTTGGCCTAATACCTAACAAACTTCACTTCTTCTGTTTCAGTGGTTTATATATCTGAACTGTACAATCAAAATCAATGTTTGAAATAAGTAGGACCACATTACTGGAAGCAGCATGCAAGCTCCGCGCGAAAGAGAAGGAGAAGGCGAATGTGGGGAAATGCTATCTCTCTCGCGCAAGAGAAATAGCATCTCCCCTATTTGTCCTTTTTTTCTCTCTTCGGCGTGTAATTATACAGTGTATTGTATGCTGTCGTGTTTGCTCGATTACACTGAGATTATTAAGATAATTAGATATTGGATGGTTACGCTAGTTTTAAATAAGCACTGAACCGCAGTAGCCCCACAAAAGACCATCGTAAGTAAAATCAAAATAGAAGAGACTTCAAGGAATAGGCTATCTTTTACTATTTACTTCAAACAAAAAATACAATCGTTAATATTTTTTTCAGACATATTTGGGCTATCTAATTTTAACTGGAAATAACCAATGTGATTTTTGAACCTGATTTTTCCTTGATTTTTTTAAATATTAATGAGATTATCGATGTCAATCAAAAATCATGTTTGTCTTGTCTTTACGATCAATTCATACAAATATTTTACTAGAGAACTATTTCTTGATGGTTCTCTACTATGTCTATCACGAACTTGATCTCAAGTTCGTGATGTCTATGGATGGTATCGAGAAGGAATCGGTGTCTGTTGTAGTAAGATTTCCTTATGTATATGGTTTTGAATATTTTTATTCCTTTTCGGTATTATAGAAAAGAGAAGGATACAGATGCATTCCAAGCTTTCTAGTGTTGAGATGTCATCAAAGTATAGACATTAACTTTTTCAATGTAGAACCCTATTAGGATGGCAATTTTCGTTAATAACATAGACGAACGTCGTATACGTTCGTCTATGTTAATAATAATCTAAATAGGCTCCAAGGAAATTGTTTACTTCGTTTCTGGGTTTTTATTTTGAATTGGCGGATTGGCAACATTGGCTCTATACCTATGTATATTTTTTGAATTGGCTTTTTTCGTGTTTTGTGATTGGCAGTCTCGCTTGAGAACATGGAAGAGCAAGTAGTTCTGAATTGTTATTAAAATATTCGGAAAACGGTTCGAGTTATAATTGAATTGGAAACAGTTTTCTGCTCAGTAAACATTTAACAGTTCTGTAAAAGTAGGTGACTAACCTGACTTCTATTGTTTTCTTACAAGAATGCATAGTTCACAACAATCAACTTCTGTGACCCCTTTGCTTCTTGAGAGAAACCCTCATATCACTAGGTTTCATCCATATCACGGTGAAAATATAGTACTTTCCGATGATGATACAGTAGCTTATAGAAAAAAGTCTTTTGCCAATGCAGTAACTTTCAGTGAGACTCCTTTGCAGCCAGGTGAAATTTTTCTTGTAGAGATTGAACAAAATGAAACGGGATGGAGTGGTCATATGAGACTGGGTTTAACACAGTTAGATCCTTTACGGATGTATCGAACAGGGTCTATACCTCAGTATGCCCTACCAGGTTAGTGTCATTATGTTTTCTTTGGCAAGCAAAAAAAAACTTAAGTTATGAATTTTCTCTTTTTGATGTTTTTTGTTATCTGTAAAACCAATTTTTAATAAAATAGCAAAATCTGTGGTTTTAAAAGCAAGTTTTTTTGGTTTGTTTTTGAAAATTGAGACCACAATTCTATTTTTTATGATAAATACATACATAGTCATTGATAAGATACATGTTAAAAGTAATTTAAAACAATACATATTGAGGATCTTAGTATTTTTAAGTTAATTGCATATATCAAGAAAAAAAATTTAAATCAATCATGAAATGGGTTTAAAAAACGCACTACAACTTTTACTTAATTTTTTTCAGATCTAGCTGATATAGGTACTTCATGGATTTATGGCATAAGCAAAGCTCACAACAATGTTTTTGAATATGACAATGAAAATGGCAAAAAATGCATAAGAAGTGGAGTGAAGAACATAGCCAGGGATTGTAGTATTATTAGAACATGCAGAGGTTCATTTCCTGTCAGTTTATTAAAACCCCCTAGAGCAATGGAAGATATTTTGCCAACAGATATGGGTAATTTTGTATTATTTCTTAAAATCTGAATTAGTGTTCATTCAGGATTTATCCTACAGATTGAAACTTTATGTTGTTATAAACAATTTTTTTTCAGTTTTCCATTAAAATATGGAAAAAGCTTTAAAACTAAACTTATAGAATTGAATATAACCTCAGCCTATCATAAATGAAAAATAATTGAGTTATATAATATAGGTAAAAGTAGTATATAAAAGTTTAAAGATTGTTACATGAGATACATTATCGGTAATGTATTTTTTATCATATTTTTTTTGAATGAATAAACTTGTTATCTAGATCCAATAATAACATAAGCATGTTTATTAGAAAGTTTATAGGTAGATATGATATTACAGAATTCAGATATAAAAATATTTATTAAAACATTATTTAATGGAGTAATAAAATTAAAATATTGTTGTTATTTTATTAATATTTCAGTTTAATAATTGATAAAATAATATTAATATATATATACTATAAAGTAGACAAACACTTCTGCTATCATTAACAAGCCACTAGAGCATTTTAAATTTTGGCATATCATTAAAGGATCTAATTATATCTAGCGAATATTTATGACAAATCTCATAATGACTATTGCCAACCAATTTTCATATTAATGTCAGTGATACTCATTTTAAAATATATTAACCCTAAGAAACAGAAAAGTAACTTCAACAATGGTGGAAGATGTGTCAATTTTAAAGACATGTATTCTTTAAAAGATGAACAAAAAAATCATAAAAAAATTTAGGCATTATTTTGCAATATCCCTAATAAATTAAAAGGTGAAAGACTTCATTCATGAGATAGCAACTAGTTGAAAAAAAAAACTACAAATAACAATTATCCAAGTCACTTTATTAATGAGGTTCAAAAAATAACTAGTAACAATAAAAAATATAACAACAGAATAACAATGATATTAAATTTTTAAATTATTCTTTCATTCCTGGTTATTTTGGGATAATTAATTAATCTATTATTCATAATTTTTGGAAATCAGCATTTAAAACACAAAAACATGACAGAAATTTTATTTTAAAAGTACAATTTTGTTATAATTTACTTGATGTTTAAACAGGATCTCGTATAGGAGTTATGTACATTCCAACAGATGATAAAGAAGCAGAAATGCATTACATAATTAATGGAGAAGATATGGGGGCGTGTGTTAAAAGAATTCCATTTAAAGATGCTCCATTACATGTAGTAGTTGATGTATATGGTACCACCAAAAAAGTTAGGATTATTCAGCTATACCATGGTAAGATTTACATAAAAAAAATAGAAAATAAATACATTTTGTTAAATTACCTACCATTTTTAAATACAGGGTGGCCCAATAGTGTGGTACAAATCTTATCGCTCCATTGTTATAAAAGTAAGAAAAAAATATTTTATTTAAAAATTAATCACGATGATTTTTGGTTATACAGGATGATATGAAGAAGTAGGAGAGCAAATGATATAATTTTTTTAAATTTATTTTTACTTATTTGAGTTCCTCACAAAATTCTCTAAATAATTCTGAAATTGGTTTTACATTTTTTGTGGTATTGCCAACATAATGAGAAAAATGTATAAATTTTGAAAAAACATGGCATTAAAAAATTTATATTTTCCAACTAACGTTAATAAGAACAAAAACACCTGTAACTATTATAGGTAAGGGTTAAGGAAATTGTCTAAACCAACATAATAATTAATATTTTGTACAGGTGTGTTTTACAGACATGCAAACTACAAAATTCTATACTCATTTACCACGTTTTTTGAAATAGAAAATTGTATTTATCTGTTTATTTATTTATTTATTCATTGTATCAACAATTTTACAAATCCAATTACAGATACAACTAAACTTAATTATACTAAGACTACAAAGTTAAAACCTAAATAGAAAGGCACTACAGTTGCCAACATAATTCATTTTTCACTTGCCTTTTAAACCTGTTACAACTTAGGTTAAAAATGTCAAGCAATCTAGAAAATTCTATAGATATTTAGTTTCCTTTAATTTTCATTAAGGCACACTTATACCTATCCTGGTTGGTTTTGATATTTTGTTTTTTTATTGAAAGTCTGTTAAAATACATATTATTTTAAAAAATATCATTGTTTCTATTAAGCCTTGACGTAGAACAACAAAATTTTAGTTCTATAGGATGAACATTTCGAATAAATAGTAATAAAAAAACCGAATTTGATATTTTTAATTTTTTGAATGATTTACTTAAAAAATAGTTAAAAAATAATATTTTATTTAAAGCATTTTTTTATTGCTATAACAGCCAATAATTTTAAATATCTATTTACTTTTTACCACAATTAATACAGTTATCGACACTTAAGCTATAAACAAACATTTACAAAAAACAATACCAAAAATTATGAACATTTTGTTACTTTTTATTAATTACACCAATACTTAATGTAATTTAAAAAAAAGAACTGTTTGGAACTCAGTTCAGAGTAAAATATTATGTAAGAAGACATCAGCTGAAAGTTTTTTTTTTCTTAGTCATGAGCACCACTAATCCGGCACGCCTTAGTTTATTTTGATTACATTGTAAAATTTACAATTATGACACGTCATCGGCGTAGCCCTAACAAGATATGCCGAGGTTGGCCAGATCATAGAGGAATCAATCTACAATTAAGCGCCACATAAAGGGAGAAGCTACTCCCCCCTGAGGGCATCCTCTGGTGGTACAGAGGGTGATAGTGTCCTATCCTATCCCTGTCTGCTATTCTAGTGGAGAGAAATTGCATCATTCATTTGGACGTTATTCTGTCTACTCCCCTATCATCAAGTGCTCTTTTGACTGCCTCGTATGGAGTGTTGTTAAAAGCCCCTTCTATATCAAAAAAGGTACATATTAAGATTTCTTTGCTGTTCAGAGCATCTTAAGTCTCATCTGATAATTATATGAGTGCGGTTTTTGTAGACCTGCCCGCTCGATACGCATGTTGAGGGTGCAGAGGCACCTGTTCAAGAATTTCTGTTCTGATGTAGTTATCAACTACTTTCTCCATCATTTTAAAAATTAATGATGCGAGGCTAAAACGTCGTAGGGCTTTAGGGTGTGGTAGTGTCCTTTTTTCTCGTTTTTTGAATGAATGTGAGCCTGGCCTTTTCCATATTTCTGGTATGTAGCCCAATTCCAAGCTAAGTACTATATGTGGTAAAATTTCTTCCTGCCCTTGTTGGGCAGGGATTATTCTATTGACTCCTGGGGTTTTAAATGGTAGGAAGGTGTTCATTGCCCGTTTTAGACGACTGCCACTGCATATGTGTGTGGCCATTGATATAGCTTCTCTGGTAGGTCTTTCGTAATGTTCTATTACGTCATTCGCGGTGCTAAGCTTGCTCTCCGGAAAGTGAGTAATGAGTAAGAGTAATGCTCTTTCCTTCTCGCTCTCCGTAAAGCTGCCACCTGGATTTCTGAGTGCCATTGCTGTATCAACCCTATCCTCGCCATGACTTTGTGTAGTCTCGCTGCAACAGGTGCAGATTGAATGTTTTCGCATAATTTCTTGAAGCTGTTTCTTTCAGCTTCCGAATTTCTTTATTGTAGGTTGTGTAAGTTTCTTAGTGTAGCTCTGCTAGAATTCTTCGTCACGCTTAACCCTATTGAAGAGTTTGCGCATTTTGCATTTTAGCTCTTACAGATGATCATTCCATCAAGGTGCATCCCTACAACTTTTGCTTATTTATAAGACAATTCTCTGGCCTCAAGTACTTCTTTCAGGTCATTTTCCAGCTCCAGATTATGTTTGGCGCGTTCTCTGGTCTGAATATGTGCAAAGTTTGTTTTCAGATTGGTGCTATAGTTTGACGAATCTGTTTTCCTAGAATTCCTTCTGAGAAGTAGCTGGCTCAGGAGGATCAGTTTATAAACTGAATACGATTATTCTGTGATCTGAAAGAGAAGGTTCATTTAATACCCTCCAGTTCCCCATTAAGTCTGTTAAGCCTGGTGTACTCAGTTTAATATCTAATACTTCTTCCCTTACCCTTGTTACAAATGTAGGGGTATTTCCTACGTTGTTTATTGTAACATTACATTTGAAGATATATTCTAAAAGTTAGTCACCTCTTTGATTGATGTCCTTGCTGCCCCAAATTATGTTGTGGGCGTTAGCATCACCATTGCTTAAATAGTCAATGGCATCAAGCTCCAATAGTAGTGGCAGTTTCTTAAATAGTTTGAATACATCTGGTCTTTAATAAGAATCTACTCCCAGAGAAAACTCGGCCAAAACCATACTATCTGTTATGCTTATTATTACATGTCACTAGACATCTATATCACTTGGCACACTTTTTCCTTATCTCCTTCCTGTCACCTTTGATAATTTTTACTTTACCTCATTAGATGTTCGAAGTGGTCTCCATTAACTTCTAAACAAATTTCAATAACATTCTTCAAGTGATCTACTCAAGTTTCTACACATTTTTGCATTTATATTTTGCAAACAGTTTCTTATTCTAATTTTTATAGTTTCAGGTATATTATATACCTAATATTTCACAAATTCTCAAATATCAAAATCTATTTTGTTCTTCCAATTCATTGTTGATGGTAGGTTGTATTTGAAAAATTATTAATTGGCCTTGTGAAATGGAGGAGGGTCCCATCTTGAAAAACCACATGCGTTTCCGAATTTCATTCGGTATATGGGCAGTACTGTAGCAAGTGGATTTGCAAGAAGTCTAAATAAACCTCATCTATTACTTTCCTCTCAAAAAATTTAATTTAATTAATTAAAAATGATCTAAGACTCCTTCCCAAATATTTAGATACCTTCCATTCTGTAAATGTATTCTTATAAAATATGGATTAGAAGTAGCATAATAATGTAAATTATACCTGTTTAATTTGTTGCTCTCTTATTATATTTTCAGCCCGCTCATAAAAATTTATTCTTCCCTCATAATATTCATCATTAAATTCAAGAAATAACTGAATGTCGTTTGTTGCGTATTTAAATCTTTGTACCGATCGCGCTATATCCATTTTTTGCTCAAGTTGTCGTTGGCCAATATGTGGATCTTCAACTATATCTGGGAATGTAATTCATTTTCTTTTATAAGAACTCGTTTTCTTCTATTATTTTTGCCATAGGACACAATTCTGTACTTTCAAAACGATCCTTTAATTTTTCAAATTCCCTTTTAACTTCTTGACACTTATAGCGATTTTGTATCGCTGGCGCCCAGAATATAAAGCAGGTCAACCATTTCTGCTTTGGAAATATTCGTTTTAGAGTATTTTGGTACGAAATGGCAGTAGGGGCACCAAATTTTGATTAAAGAAATTATAACATAATAAATTTGCCAACTTTTAATTTTTTTGTCGTTGTTAACTAAGAAACTCTTCTGGTTGACCAAATAAAATAATTCACTTTAAGCAATTGTATAACAATTACAAACAACTAACCATCAGCTATAAATGAAAAATGGTCAGAAACAAAAATCAGTCCTGGCATTAAACTTAATTTTAGTGTCATTTTAAATTATGAAATTCTATAGGATGGGGCGTAGCAACGAGCGTATTTAAAAAAACGATTAAAAAAAAAGGAATGCAGATGTTTATTTAATTCTTAGAACAGCATTTAAATTCTTTGTTTTAAAGATATCAGGCAGATGGCGTCCATTATTCTCAATACTTAATCGAACTGGGAAGTTTTGTTCAACTTTTTCCAGCATATCAACGGGTATGTTTGCGACAGCTTGACTAATATTATTCTTCAGATGAGCTAAGGTCCTGGAGGATCGTTGAAACGATAGCTCCATAAAAATAGTCGCAACGGGCTAAATCAGGCAACCGTGCCGATTGTAGAAGTCACCGAAACTGCCCATTTGTTTTCTTCAAAAAACCATGGACCAATTATTCCGACTCGTCCTAGTGCTTACCACAGAGTTACACGTTGTGAATGTAGGTGGCACTGATGAAGTTCTCTAGGGTTAGCAGGGCTCCAATAGTGCAGATGGAAGTGAGCCTTATCACTGAAGAAAACAAGTGTGTTGAGAGGCATGTCAAGAATCGCCTCACATGCATTTCCTCGAGCAACAAAATCGCGTTTCTACACTACAGCCAATTTGTAGGGATGAAATTTTAGTTCTTCATGAAGGATTCGCCTCACAGAATGAGTTAGACAACCCAACAGCAGCTGCATGTTTGCGGGCAGAGCACTGATGGGATCGCAAAACAGAAAGGCTTACCATGTCAATGTTTTAGGGTGACCTTGCTGTTCGTGGAAGGCCAGGTTTTTTTTTCTTCACAACACCAGGTTGCCTGAAGTTGTTTACCCATAAAACAATCCATTTCCGGCCAGGAACACGACCACGGGGCGCAATATTGAAATAGGTACGGAATGCACGTTGTGTGGCGATAATTGAGCGAACGTTATGCATCGATAGCGAAAGGGCGCTCTACCTTCGTTCAGTCCATAATGTTACATAAAGCAAATGTAGCTACAACTTTACGCCCCGATCTCTCGAATGTGCCTACCCCCACTCATATCGGAGGAACTATCGCTTCAGGGCGCCAAATTCAAATAAGCAAGTTGTTCTGCCCCACCCTGTACTACAAAGTACATTAAGCATGCATTTAAACTATGAATAATTGTAAAAGTCAGTTGAAACTATAACAAGGTTTTAACTGCAACCTTCGATCATACCCTAGATTTAAACAACAATAGATTTGTTTGAAGGCTGTTTATGGTCGGTGGGGGAGACGCTTTTTTGATGTTTGACAGACATAAACATATTTATTTATCTTGTCTTTCAGTTTAATTGCTTGTCGTGACTTTTTTCGGTGTTTTTAAGTGTTAGAAATTACTATAAATGCGAAGTTTACAATTAATATTAACAAAAAGAGGATTTAAAAACTTATTTTTATCGGTAAATATTGTTAGATATTGTTTACATATCGAAAATAACAATAATAATTTAGGCAACCATATATTCATACTTTGCTTTCAGAATTGACGTACCCAGGGGTATGTTCGAAGGACGTACCGACGATACTCGTTTAAATAGTGCAATTAGAAAAGGATAGCATAAAATCGGTATGTCTGTACCAAGAAATTAAATATCTACTGTTTATCAACACTTTTTCAAATATAAATAAAAATATTATTACATTATTCAACGTTCAAACAACCGGGCCCTAGTTCTGACGTTATGCTACTTCTACAGGGGTATGTTCAAAGACTGCAACAATATCCTTTTTGTTTACACAATTTCGTTAATTTTTTTGTGGTTTTAAATAGCTAAGGTTAATTTAACAAAAAATAAATAAATTTTTGTAAACACTATTATATAGGTAAAAATCCAGTTCGTACAAGTATTAAATTAAAATACCTTATTTGTAAACATTGAATATCCATATGTATGGGGTAATTTATATATTAATATATTTCATGTAAATAAAACTGTTCAACTTTTGTAAGGTAATAATGACCTCTAAATAAAATTGTTTTGTCCGTTCAATTTTTGTAAGATAATGACCTCTAAATAAATACAATTCTTTTGCCACTTTATGACACGCAAATTTAACTGATCTACGTAGCTTCACCGCTTTTGGCGTTAAATATAAACGTTACATTATATTCAGTTAGGGATACTGAAGTTTTTGATATAAACTAGCATACAGATGGGTGTCTTATTTTAATTTATCACCTCGGACAACTTTGACGGGTATGAATTTCTTTTTAATGAGAGGAAATATATTAATCACCCTCTGCCTAATGTAGAAAGAAAATTAACATAACTACCTGAAAAAAAGTGCTTAGAAAATCAAAAAAAATATTCCAACTTGTATTTTCATTATAGCCAAAATAGGAAATTTGTTGTAACCCATAACTTAATTTCTTACTTTTAAATTTATCCAAAACTACTGCAGCTCTCTATGTCCCTAAATGTGAATTTCAACAATCTATTTATTTTAATAAGGATTATAATATTTTTGTATCGAATCTGCACCTGATATAGCCATTCTAAGACATATGATAATATGCCTTAAGGTGGGCTATTTCTCCACATTTTAACAATATAATTGTATGCTTAGACTCGCAACCTGTTCTTGAAAAGTTAGAGAATTTTCCTATAATCTAATCTATGCCCAAGTTATTTTACTGTGATTGTTTATTGTTACATGCCAATATTGAAGGCAATATTATTACAGATCAGAATGCAATTTATCAGACTGTTTAACTGATAACATCATTAAACGAACTTTTTCCGAAGCTCAAATCAGTGGAAAAAATTACGGATAAAAAGATGGAATATATAAACCAGTCTGTCCAATACTTTATATATCAATCTTAAAAACATTTTATCAAAACACTGGTATCATTCTTTCAACATATCTGGAGCCGGCTGTATCGGCAGACTAAAGGTTCACCCTTATAGATCGTTTTTCCATATTAATAAAATAGGAATCCAAAATCATCCAAATTTCTCAACATGTAATCAATAAGGCGAAGCTAACCACGTTTTGTTTAACTTTAACCAAACTTTTCATCATTACCTCTTGTTATAAGGGTTTCAGTGCCTCTTCTGGCTGTCAGGAATTCTACAATTTCCAAATGTTGATGTCTTTAAACAAATTTACATATATTTTATTAATCTTGGTATCAACCTGTAAATTAAGTATCTGAATATGAGAGTTGCTTTAATTTTCTTCCCTTTTTTAAATCTATACCCAATATATTACGTGGCCAAAACTGTAGTCTGTAAGACTAGAAGCAAAAAAAAAAATATTCAAGAAAAAAGCTGTATGTGTAAAATGATGGGATTTCTATATATATGTCATTGTTCATTATTCTCAATAAATTTATTCATCCGTATTTGATACACGAAAACGTACATAAAAAAAGTCTCGTGCAAAAACTACGTGAATTTCAAAGTCCAAAATCAAAATAAGCTGAAAAAACGCTAGTCATGGAGTACTTAAATCACTGATTAGACATTTTTAATAGAGCATATTTATTGTTCTTGTTAACCATAGTTGTTACGTAAAATATTTTTGTTTCTCCTTAAAATTTTAATTATTGTGCTTATGTTGCTTATCAGTTTTATCTTGATTTTACAAGAATAGTAGCTTTCCTTAAAGACGGTTTTCTTAATCAACTGTTTACAGTAAAAACATAACTTCCAATGAAACCATTTTCGCAATAATTAAGCTATTAGTTTCCTTCGAGGAGCAACCCAGTGTCGCGATCGTTGGGAACTACCTGGCTAGATTGGCCTAGTTGGATTTCATCATGCATAAAGAAAGATGCTTGGGCTGATTACATCGCATATTTAAAATAAACTGCTAATATTTATCACCTACCTTTAAATTTTAAATTTTTTGTTTTTAAAATTGATAACCGAAGACTTTCCAAAAACGTCAAGGGGAACCTCTTACCCACCGGTTGGGAACCACTATTCTATGTGGGTATAATGAGATATTTTGTTTGTTATTTGTATATTTTATTTTTACAGTTCCTTCACTGCAAGCTGCTTGCCGAGACGCCATTTTGTCACACATCACGAGAAAAGCAATTTCTTCACTGCCTCTCCCCAAATTACTAAAGGAATATTTACTTTACCAAACCTAAAGGTGATGTGACAGTGTATTGATTAACTTTATTCCTTGTGGCTAAATCGGCAAGGCCACAAGGTCGTGGGAAAAACAAGGTTATTTAATTATTTTCAAGGTCTTTGAAAAAAAAAACTTGATTTTTACCTGAAAATGAGTAGTTCAGAGTATTTAACATAAGATTCAGTTACAAGCCCAAAAAAGCTCACTGATAAAAGAGTATTATTGTAATTTAGATCCTAAAAGATCGATTTGAAGTAAAAATGTAAAAGGAAGTAAAAGAAATAACAGCTGCAACATTGTCGTAATTTCCAAAATTATAATTTCAGCGACCATCGGATTAATTCTTGATTAATCTGTTAGAAAGTGTAAAGTTATTCATATGTATGATCGTAAAAGACTTTTATATAAGCGTACATATCATCGGTAATTAAATAACCGCAATTCCACATAAACTTGCTATAAATACTACTTTGTATAAATTATATAAAGGGGTTTTTACAGCAACTTTATTTGGAATTAATTATTACGAATTCCCTGTAAAACATGTTTTTTTTTCTCACTGAGCCTGCAGAGATTTGTCACATAAATCCACTAGTTACGAGGTGTGTAAATTAAGTGATGAATTACAATTCAACATTTTCTCCCTCAAAATAACTTCCTTGGGAGGTCACACAGCCCTGGAGACGGTTCTTTAAATCCTTGTAGTAGTGCTGGAACTCAAATACTGAAATAGCTTTCTGCTGGTCAGTTAAAATCATTTGCATGTTTTCGAATACCCCAAAAGGACATCCTTTGAGGTGATTTTCAATCTCGGGAAGGAGAAAAAGTCATAAGGACTCAAGTCAGGCGAATAAGGAGGCTAATGAGCCACAGGAGTGATTTTACTGGACAAAAACTCGTTCATGAAATTGCTGCGAAAAGTTTTTTTAAAAACGTTTTTGCGCAGATTTTTCTTATCCTAAATTCATTAGTTAAAATCTAATGAATGGTGGTGTGAGTCAAATTTAACTCTTCCCCGATCATTGTGACTGTCAACCGACGATCTGAATACCCAAGAACCCAGATCAATTCGACATTTTCATCGGTTCTTGAAGATGAAAGCCTTCGGCTCATTTTCAGTTGACTCTCTTGTTTCTGAAAATGACTTAATCCCTGAAAAATCTAGATCCTCGACAAAACACTGTCTCCGCAGGCCTGCTTAAGTTTTGCAAAAATTTCAGATGCACTATGCCCATATCTGAAGCAAAACCGTTGCTCGAAATTATTGTTACTCATTTTTTGAACGCACTATAAAAAACTGTTTCACAAAAAAAAAATCGCTACGGACAATCAAATGACTCCAACTCGTTGAAACTCACACTCACAAAACACGAAAAACTTAGAAACGTTATTTACGTGCCAATTGGTAAAAACGGCTGTGACGTTAAATCGATAGTGTCGTCTCCAATGGTGGTGCTAACAATTAATGCATATGGTGAAGGCGTAAGGGGACGAGGAGTATTATTATTTATTTTTAAATAACTAGTATTAATATTTGACTTTTTTACTTTTTTCGTATTAAAATATGTTTATTAACATAACTAAATACAATATATACGTCAAAATATTAATATATCGCTTGAAAAAAGTACACAACAAAAATGATTTTCTATTTATTGGATTTTTATGATTTAATATTTATAAAGAAATAAATAAAAACAAGTACATAAAACAGACACTAAATTTTTTTCTTTGCAATATATCGTAGACAAAATAATCATAATATAGTGCTATGGGTGTTACTCAGGTACAGGTCCATTATTATACGAAGGTCTTATTGAAGTGTAGGTCATTATCTTGATGACAGAATGGTCTTAATTTAGCATAGGCTTGATTTAGGTCGACGATTGACATGAAATAAAAATAATAAGTCTATAACGATCAAATCAGACCAAAAAAATATTTCTTCAGCTCTCTGGTAAATTAGTGGAGTTAGGTCTTACATTATAGATATTTGTAAAAAGATTTTACAGTTCCAAGAAGAGAGGTATAGTTTCCTAAAATAATATGAAAGAATATAGACATTAATTTATTTAATAGTAAATTATGATGAAAAAATTTTGGAAAGACAAACATGATAATGAAAATACCAGTCAATTTACATGTTTAATTGTTAAATTATTGTTACATACCTGGACTAAATTCTTTACTGATAAAGTAACAAATAAAAAAATAAAGTTTAATTATGTAGTACATAGGTAATGACTTGTAATGGCTAGAATATGGTTCACCTAATAGTTTTTGTCGACGGAGATATAATAATATACATTATTGGGCATTTTAACCCTCATGATTACTATTAAAATCTTACAACCAAAAATCGACCAATGTTTTTTTTTTGTTTTATATTAAAATAACTTATTCTATGTGAACATTTATGCAACTTTTCATTTTTAAACTTAGATTGTTACTGCAATGTTATAATTAAACTATGTTATGATAAAAATATTGCCGAAATTATTTTATCAGAAAAAATGTTTCCTAAAATATACGTCATAAACTATGATCACTGTAATGTTTAAGAAACTTAAACTGCAAATATTTTTTACATGAATTGTAATTGAGTAATAAATTCTTACTTAAATGTAATTAAAGTACTCCATTAGTATCCAACATTTGTTGTTAAATGTTAAATATCAACAAATAATAATTGCTGAAAAAAGTTAATAAAATTCTCGCAAACTACAACAAACTAACACGGCAAAGTCTTGTCAGTCAGCGACTCTATTCTTAAATGGACAGTTTCTAATTATGCCATTTAAGTTTCACTTCAATTTTCTGATTGGTCAGATTTGAGGTGGATGACAATATTGACAGTTGCGATTATTTCAGTCAAAGTTGCATAGGCCAGCTTGTACTGAATGCATATCGCACGTTTACCTGCTGCCTCTACAAGTTCCGCATATAGTGTTGCCAGATCGAATGATACGTTGCGAATATTGTTGCTGAATTTACACACTTCGTACAGACAAGAAAACAATGCAGTGCTGCTTAGTGTTAATTTTTTTGAAATGTGGGAAAAATATAGTGAATCTTTTAACAGGTCTTTTAGGAGTTGGTTGTTAGTATAGACAGGATTTCAATAACAGATGACGCTATACCCAGGAATGCAAATGCATGGGGCATGTACGACTATAAAAATAGAATGGCTTACTTTCTAAGTTTTGAATAATAATTGACAAACTATCCATAAAAAAAATTGAAAGAAACGCACTACTAAACTATAACAAACGGTCTAGTTATTTATTGAGGAGGCTCTAAATTGAGAGTGGAAATAACTTATCAGCAACTGTTAACCTAAATGTTGCAAAAACTAGATTTTGTTTGTGTCATTGCGAATATTGCTTTTACGACAGGTCACTGAATTCAGTTGTTAAAATCCGATCTCTAGTTAGTCTAGAGAAAGATTCTGTTAAGTAACCAAATGATTGAAAGCAAATTTTAAAATGAGTTTTAAACATAAGTAACCTTGTAAGTACGATGTTAACCAGTTTTTATGCATGCAGTTGCAGAGAAAGTTCTGAGGTTATGACCTACAAAACATTGCACATACTTAAGACAATGTTGCCAATGGTATACATGTAATACATATTTTAGTTACAAAGTGGCTGTAGGATAAAATAAATGTTAATGAAGTAATGGAATGGGCGAAAGGAACAAGTTAATAAAAAATTCACTGTTTTAGGCAATTTAAAACTGCTATTTTGTCCCGAATTATAAACGTTAGTTATAGAAATAGTTTTATAATGGTGAGCTTCTGTTCGGTTCATGCTATTTAGTTTAAAATAAAATTCTGTTAAAAAAGTTTTAAAAACTAAAGCATTTAATTTATACATTCCAATTTGATTCGGATTCCATGTGAGCTGAATTTTATGGATCAAAAGAGTTGCTCAGCCAGTGTGAAAATCAGTAAAAGTTCAGTCTTATATTTCAGTGGGGAAAAATCGTATAGGTATTTTGAAAATAGCATTTAAAAGCTCTTTTCAAGTTCTTTCAGATAATCTATACTGCAATTGCATTTTCAGTTTTGTAAGGTTTTAGCGGGCAATCAACTCTTTCATTTTTTTTTGTTTTTGACTCAAATCGAGGCTGTCTAAAGGGAAATTCTCCAAAAATAGTTTTATAAGTTTTCCAAGAGCTTCAAAAGGAGCTTTTTATTTTATTATGGTTATTTGATATCTTCTAAACTAAAGACGATAACAAAAATTGTCAAATAGAAAAACGGTTTGTTTTTTATAGAATTGCTGTATGTTGAACATGTTTTTGACCATTGATACATATGTGGGTGAATTTTTGATATAAAATTCGTAGGAAAATCTCCATAACGGTGTTTGCGAGAACTTTCCAAAACTGCCATACAATATATTTTTTAACCCTAATAAAATTTAACGAGAAGTTAATTATTTACATTACTGATAATGATTTACAAGTATTGCAATTAACTGAAGTGCTGATTGCCCGCTTAAACCTTGAAAAAATTGATAAGGGCAGTTCCGGTATAGATTACCTGAATATACTTAAAAAGAGCTTTAAAATGCAATTTTCGAAATTTTGTTTGATTTTTCTTTACTACAATATGAAACTGATGTTTTACTGAAGATAAGAAATTGCTAATTCCAATTTGTCCCAAAAAATGATCACTTTTGATCTTATTAACATCTAAAATAATATTCCGCAATATTTTGTATAGAAATTATCGTAAATATGTATAAAATAGATTATGTCTTGTGTAGAAAATGATAGTTTTACGAGAAAATACGTCGTGAATTATACTTTTTGGTATAGGAAAACTATACTCACTATTGTTCAATAAGTTTCTTTTATTTTTGTACTTGTATTTTGACGTTATCATCTTAGAATTATTTTCGGAATGAGTTTTTGTTCTATGTTCTTAGTAAAATGTTTTTAGTGCCATAACAGGTGATTCTTCTTAAGGTGCCATCTTTTCCTTGGTGAAAGTTAACAATAATCTTGTCGAAATAATTTTTGTCTTGTTCAGCTCTAAATAATGTATGCTAGTGTAGTCCAATCCACTTTTTGAGGCTTTTTAACCAGCATTGTTTACATATCTCATCTACCCTTTATCTTACTTTTATGGTTTTCAGGAGATTTATTTAATCATTTCGTATCAAGTTGCGGCGTTTTAAAACTACCACGTTCCTTGCATGGGCTGTCCAGAATATTCTCAGAAATAGATACACATCTAGACATCTTAATGTGTTACCCTTCAGTGCTCATGTATTCCATACGGAATATATATACATATCAATAAATTGGAGACGTAGTGAGAAATACCATGGATCTATCGCATTAAAGCATTGAAAATATATATTCAAATCAGGTGATATTTTGTTAAATATTGCTGTCTGAGAAACATCAGTTTTGATATTTTATCCTTAATTTATTTTTTAAGTTTTGAAGTGGCATTGATGCAGCGTAAATAAGGTCCAAAAGCTATTAATTTTAAATAGCGCACGGCACGATGTCGGTACATCACTGCAGCGTTGAGAAATTGATATGAAAATTTTACCTAATAGAAAACCTCTGTGCTCCGTAAGGAGGTGAAATTAAATGTTTGATAGGGTCTATATTCTCGCGATCTGATTCTTTGCTCTTTATCAGTTGAGGAAGTGATAGCTTGCAATGAATGTGTGTATTGTATTTGCGAAAACATTATAAATATAATGTGTATTTAGGTTTGCTAATATTAACAGTGGTAGCAAAAAAATATTTTCAAGCAATTTTAACATTTAAATATTTGAATTTTAAATATTTATGGGATTATTCTGGAAATAATTTGTTTTCGAGAGTTCGACAAAACCATTTTGCAAACGACATTTTACCCTGTATAAAAAAGAGCTTCGACTGTATTTGTAGTTTGTAGGTGTGAATGGGTCGTTAAGGCTTTTCTTTCCCCTCTGCAGCAGTTCGATCTATTTATATGTAAACCTTAATCTAATATAAGCTCTGGATATATAGATTTCTCATAAAGCCTATTATTTTTCTGGGGAGTAGGCGTGGATTCACTTTAATGGCTAGGCCTTTTCCCGTCTGATCACTGAAGTGAACCAACGCCGGGCGCGGTTAGTTCTCGAATGGGTGACCGCGTGGGAAAACCGTGTGATCGTGATTCGGAATTCACGTTAAACTATAGGTCAAGTCACCAGATGGTCTCCGTTATCGACGCGACATTAATCCAAAACAAACAATCTTTCTGGGGAATAAGTGCTTTATTTCTTTAGACGTAAGGGTGACGCCGTCCTGAAATTTAAGTATCTTGCAGAACAGTGCAACGGATTTGCATAGCAGCTCTTCTATCAGTAAATAATAACATTGAATTAATTTCTACTCGAGGTAATCCCTCTCGATTCATTTGGTAGCAGTCATTTACTGCGTCATAGTTCATGTCAAAGTAATACCATATAGACACGAAGTCTATCGGTTTCAATATGGAATGTTGGACTTGTATCCAGAATTTTCATATGCTCAATAAATTTTTCGGGCTTGAGGTTTTCTGTTTGGAATAGCTTAAGGGCGTGTGTTTCGGCCGCCCTCATCACAGCTATGTGCGATAGAGGGAGGATCAGTACATAGATTTGGAAAATACTAGATGGCGTTCCCACAGTGCTAGAGAGGAAGAAGAGTGAAATTAGTATAGAATCAGACGTAAAGTATTATTCGCGCTTGCGAGTCACTGTGAGAACATGACATGTGCATTAGGGACGCGTAATCTAGTATTTTCTGAATTTATGGTTCAGCATTGCCGCTGTGGAGCATGTTGACATAGCTCCAGTGACTTTTATATTGTATTTTTGCAGCTTTCTTTGAGCTACTGCTTTTCCCGCCTTTGGACACCATACTAAGGAGGATCATGGATTTGATGATCGTTTCATATGACCATAAGATCATGTTCGGTCTCAAACTCCAGGTTTTTCGAAAGATTATCCGTGCCCAGCTTGTCGCTATTGCCTTTTGGAGAATCTTTTCAATGAGGCTAGTCCAGGTCAATTTTTGGTCTATTACTACTCCATGATATTTGTCCTCTTTGGAAAAGCTTTCCATTTAAAGTTAAGCATTCTAGTTTAGTTTTCATCTCGTCGTGAATATCTCATGGATTGTTTTGATTAATATGTAGTCCTTTTTGCGTCTGATTGTGACAATTAAGTTATTAGCAAAATCTTAGTTGGCACAGCAAGCTACCCACAACCAGCAGCCACAACAGAGGCGATAGCACCCCTCCCCCTTGGAAACACCCTTCGACTGTTGTGAATGTCACCGTTTTGTTACCGAGAGGTGCAGTGATAATTCTGCTTTTTAGCATTAATTGAATCCATCTTCTTAGAGGAGAGATTCTATTTGTCTTGCATATAGAGCTTCCTCAATATCAATGTAAGCACTTCAAGATATTTCCTTTGCCATCAGTGTTTTTCCTCAACTGAATTTAAAACATTTGTATCCCATAATCCAATTATCGTATCAGTTTCACGAATATTTCGTATAATGAAGTGCAATTTTGAAAAATAATACAACTATTGGTTGTTATATATGTAATTCTCCTTTCAGGCAGAGGAAAAGGAAAAATATATACAAACAGTTTATTTCCTGCAAATACCGCTCTGGTCCTCTCTCCATACGCGTTTCAAGCACCTTATGATCTCGTCAGTGGAGCTGTATCGGATCGAGAGCAACATTCGCAGAAAATAACTGATATATGAAATATAAATTCCAAGGTATGTCGGTAGGATATTGCAACCTGCCACTTACCGTCCTCGATGACTGAAGAATATCGCTAGTCGAACGACATCTATGGAGTAGTGAGACATTTTTTAAAAAATCAAAATTTCAGTAAGAAATAAAGAAATATATCTGCCGTATTTTATTATTTTGTTGAAAATAATATTCAGAGAAAGTCCGGAGATATTTAGTTTCTTTACAATTTTATCCTCTCAAAAGAGGAAGGCATGGATTTTGTACTCTCAACCAAATTTCAGCAGAATATTGCATTAAAGAATAATGAAATCAAAGGTTTCAGTTCACTCATTGTCCTATTTATGTTACTTTATTTCATAAACACATGGGATCGATACTCCTTGACAATTGTTCCTTATGCTTAAATACTCTGAAAATCTTAAGACTAATATTCATGTAAAAACTATAATTTATTGTTTCTAAATTTGGCATTTTACTCTCTATGTAATTTAAGTATATACTGTTAAAATTTCTTTGGATATTTCAAATTTTTTATTTTAGTATTGTATGATAATTAATTTTCAAAATATTTTATCTGTAATTTTAATATTTCCATCATCATACACCATTTGAATCTATTGTAATAACTAGGCTTTTCCAATTTTCCGTTTATAATAAATGTATTCATGTAAGTATCTCTCATAAGTATGAAAATGTATGTTTTGAAAAGTATGTTTAACGTACCAGTGTTTTAGAGAAGAATTTGATTATATATTGAACCAGAAAATCTTACTCACAAATAGCTTTCGTTCTTAACAAGAATCAAAATTTTTTAGAGTAACTTATACATACATATATATACTTTTTAATTGGTCAATATATAAGCTAAAATTTCTTCCTGTGATAGTTCCAGTGACATCTATTAGATATTAAGCAATATACAAACTTCGGTCAAAAAATTTTGATTTGACAAAGTTTCACTTATGAAGTTTGATGCAACAAAAGTTCCATATATATGAAGGTAAAACTTTGTTAATTTTATTGCATATAGATAGAAATCTGTTTTTTTAAAAGCATGTGTAAGTCAGATTACTCTTTTAGAATCTTTGTCTGAGAAAACAAAATACAAATATTGTGAATTAGAATAATTTTGAACACAAGGAGATTAAAATAAAATTTAATACTTCATACTCAACCTTTATAACTATAAAAAAAGGGAGGAGGGTGTAATATTTCTGCTCGAAGACGATGTTAATGATTCTGTTTGAATCTTTGCAATTAAAAAGGTTTAAGTTCTAAACTGATTCTAGTCAGTTTATCTTTGTTTACGATAGTGTTACAATTTGTGTTATATATGTCTACAATTTTTCATGTGGAAAAATTAAAGATAGAACACCTAGATTTGAAAATTTGGAATCGGTAAGAAAAATACTCGTCTTAAAACTAAATAATATTTTTCATTTTTGCTGATATAGGAATAAAGGAAAATAATTTATTTATCCTTGTATATTCTAGATTGAAAACTTGGTTGACTAATTGTCAATTTAAACCTCTAATTGACTAAAACGGTCTAACGTTAAAATTGATCTAAGTTAACAGTAAAGACTTTGAATTGACAAGTGGAACAAATTCTTTTAAATTTTGAACCTTGAAAACAAGGATAAAAGAATTTTTATCTTTTATTATTAAACCCGCAAAAGGGATAAGCTTTTTTGCCCGAAACTAACTGTTCTTATCGATTTCAAGGCTTCATCTCCAGATTTGTATCCTTAATTTTAATATACAGTGTCCAGTAACATTAAGAGGTACGAATTTAGTTAAATAGGAAAAAATTTGTACAATTTAAGAACTAATAATAAAACGGCCAAAAGTTTTTAATATGACGTTTAGTGTTATTATTAACGCCAAAAAAAAAAAGAATTTAGAACCTGTTTTTTTTTTTAAATATCTCACACACTAAAATTCATATCATAAATTTCTGACCGCTATATCGATGGTTTTTAAATTATACAACTTTTTTCCCATTTAATCAAATCTGTTATATATATATATATATATATATATATATATATATATATATATGTATATATATGTATATATATGTATATATATATATATATATATATATATATATATATATATATATATATATATATATATATATACAGGTAGTTCAAAAAATGTGAACCCCCTCTCACTTTGTAAATACTAACTTTAGTAAAAATTATCCAGGCAGAAGTTGTAGAAATCAGATATTCTAAAAATGACCTTTACCTTGACTTTGAACTTGGCCTTCAAGACCATTATCAGAAATTCAAACGGGGAACCCTACTTTTGATCTCGGAAACAAAAATCTTGGTCTTACCTTAAATGGTAGAATTTCTAATCTTACCTTGAGTGATTAGATCTCTGATTAATTTTGTCTTAAGGAGCCGGATCGCACATCTTGCCTGAACTGGTTTGATCTGGGTTTTACCTTAAGTGGCTGAATCTTGGTCTTATCTGGTGGAATTTCTGATCTTGTCTGGAATATACCCTTAAAGGTCATTTGTAGATACGCTATAACTTTGTTCGACATTTTTTCTTAAAGTAACTACAATATTATTGGGGAAGTTCAATTTGTGTTAGTGTTTACAAAGTTTGTGGATATATTATACATACATACGCTCATGTGTGTACTATTTTAACCAAACTAAATTTTTATAAACCGAAAAGAGTCGAACTCGACGAAATTTATAATTTATAATGGGTCTAGGATGAAAGGAATGAAAATAATCTGCATGGCTAAGAAGCAAATCATTTTTCGATCTGTTTCAAGCATTTGCTGTAACTTTATTTTTAACTTTGTTTCACTTTTATACAATAGTTACTTCCTCGGTGAGGAAAAAAAAAGAAATTTTCCTCTTCCGAAAGCAGAAAGGTTGAGAATTCTTTATGTAAAAGTAAATAAAAATAAGAAGCATATTTTATTGTATTATTAAATAATTTTAAGTCTCTATATTTTTTACATTTTTAAATGTTTGAAGTTCCTAAGTTATACCTATATTAGTTGTATTATTTCGCTTTTTAGCATTAATAAAACTTCTTTACTATTTAATTTTTTCTTAGTCTACCCGATCTTTTAAATCTTGGTTGTTTTTCGAATTGGCCTATTACAAATGGAGATATACGAGTATTGATACCCTAGCCATAACTTTATGTAGGTTTAAAAAGGTTCGGAAGCAAGAGCGCCCGGGAATTTCAATATTATGGCGTTTAGGTTATAGTGGTCCATAAATGGACTTGCTGGGAGAAGATTTAGCCTTTTTTAGTCGTGAAAATTAAATGATAACCCCTTTTTCTGAAAAAAATTTACAGAGTGACATGATATTTTCCTCCCTTCCACCTACTCGCAAGCACCATCAATCCGTTTACATTGTAAAATTTATAATAAAAGGAAATAATACAAAATAATAATCAGATGTGTGTATTTCAGTACTAAATAACTGACCTGCATAGTGAAATTGAACATTTTAACTGTAGTTAATGATATGAGATTTATCGTAAAAACTGACAGTAAGTGGTTACCTAGGTTATTCACATAAGGAAATTAAACATAATTGTGATTAGTGAGATTTATGTAACTGTAACTTTCCACTGACAATTTTTTGCAGTTGGAGATCAAGTTTAACTAATGGGTTTCAAATGCTCATCAGCTAATTTGGATTTGTAATAATTTTCTGTATATTTCATTTTGGAAAACGTCTTTTCGCACAGAAAGTAGTACCGAAGCGGAAAAAAGACACCAGAAAATGTATACAACTGCGTAGAACACTTGTATAAAAATCTAGTAATGACTACTTTAAATATTTTTCTAAAAAATATCGCTACTCCGCAAATCAAGCATTCCCATTTAAAGTTCCTGGGACAAGGATTTCTATATTGGCGTTCCAAGGATTTTGAGAAATCTTGATATTTGCAATGGTAGTAAATCTGAAAAACGGGACTCATAATTTATTTTTAAAACACCCAAAGTTTCAATTGCAAAATCTACCGGAAAAGGAGTCTCAGTTTACTGACTTACTGTTTGACATGTATTATTAAAATTTAAAATGCGCGAAACAATTTTTGTTCATTTGAAATTAATATAAAACATTTTTTTGTCAAAAGGACTTAATACGAGTATATAAATCAGGTAGAAGCTTGTTTGCTTCTTATAATTTGATATTGAAATCGGTCATATATTTAGTTAAATCTGAATAGAATGATAACTTCCATAACCACTCATTATTTTGTAACTCAGCCAGAGGACTCTATTCCTTCCCTTCAAGAAAATTTCTATTATTGCGCGGAGCTCAAAAAAACACGGTAGAATTTTTCTGCAACTAAGGCAACGTACTCCAATCGTTTTAACAAACTCGCTGATTTGACGATGATTGAGCGCATGTGATCTGATATAATTAACATCTGACACGAATTGCTTTGAAACTTTTGATATATCCAAGCATTTTATAGATAATAATACAATATAGCGAAATTTCCGCAGGGCTCGCTGCGCGCGGGAGACCCCGGGCTTAGAGGTGCCCGGCTCACCTAAAAAAATCTTTAGAATTCTATTGAATCAGTCTCCAATAAACTTGCTACTTTACAATCCATTTAACGCAAAATGTCAGTAATTATTTATTATAAATGGATACGTATGCAACGCAGGGCGTTTAGATTTATATTAAATGTACATATATTAAATCACTTTAAGACTTACTAATTAAACCTATTGAACGCAAGGCGTCTGTCTGTAGTAGTATCTATACTCACGGCGTGCAGGAAGCAACTTTAATTCAAAGTAAAATGTCGACAAAATCAGTCTCAACAGAGAGACTTTGGTAATAATTTGTAGTGTTCAAAACTTTATTGTTTGAAATCGTAGCTGATCGTTTACCCGAGATATATGCGTTTGAAGTTTTCTCCATTTAAAAAGCGGGGTAAAATTTTTCCCATTAGAAAAACATTGTAAATGAAATTAAAGCGATTACTCACAATTCAGTTGTTGTAGAACTACAAGTTTTGGATGCTTAAAAAAAGGAATTACGCTTTTTTTGAAGACGCTGTTTCTGCTTTTCAACTGTTCAGAGAGCTCCAAAACTCTGCCCTCAACAGACAGATAAAGTTGCGTAAAACTGAAAAATTGAGTTTATTTCAAATTTAAATGTTTGTCAAATCTCGAGATTTAGAAATTTTTAGAAGTTCAAAAAAAAATGCGCATTTTTACAACGCGTAATTCCTTTTTTTAACGTATAAAAAACTAAGTCTCTAGATTTGACAATCATTTAAAGTTGAAATAAACGCAATTACCATTTAGATTTTTTATACGTTATTTGATAGATAGATATTTATTTGTGTCACAATTATTACAATTTTACACACGTCAAAATCACTACATAGTATAAAACTCTGTCCCTATGTCCCTTTGTATGCTTAAATCTTTAAAACTACGCACCGGATTTTGATGCGGTTTTTTTCAATAGATAGAGTGATTCAAGAGGAAGGTTTATATGTATAATAACATCCATTAAATAGTGGAGAAATACTGTTATTTTTGAGGTTTCTAATGTGATGTCGTTAATTATCATATTTTTTTCCGCTTACATTGCAAACGCAGGCTGAACCCTACGAGATTTATCAAAATAATGTACTAATTATTTGTACACATTGAAAAGGTCTACAGAAAACTCCGCGATGGTATATGTCTATCTCTCATGGATATCCCACAATAACATTTTTTTGTCATTTACTTTTTACGACAAATAATGGCAAATTTTGAAGCGATTTTAACCAATACAGCATTAATCCTTATCCAATTAAATAGCTTAAATACATTGTTGATTTAATATAGATCTATATGGTCCTTTACAGCACAAGATTTAAATGAATATTTTCGAAGATATTACAGATTTAAAATTGCGGGAAGTAGCGCTTGCGGCGGTACTGGCCGACCGGGGCGGCGGCAGCGTGCCTATAAATAGCGCGTCGGAGGCCGATGTAATAATTGTAAAAATAAAATAAATAGTCACAGTTTTTCTGTAGTGTATTTAGTATCAGCATTGCACCCGTGCGAAGCCGGGGCGGGTCGCTAGTAAACATATAAAAATAAAAATTCCTTCAAGATACAATAACAATCACACTGACAAACTTATGTGTTAAAAGATGCATCAAACTGGTGGTTTTCAATAAACAACAAAATATTAATTCCCTATCACATCAACATATTTCAACAAGACACTAAGTCTGCATTAATAAAAGTCAGGTGCCATGAGTGAAGCATGCCTTGTATTGTAATGGTGAATGTCACTATGCAGTACAAATTGTTCCCGTCTTTCATGGATCCATAATAAACATTTAAATATATATACTGATGGCAATGTCAAAATGTTTAGATTCTTGAAGTGGTTTTTGACGTCTGCGCGAAAGCGCAGCCCCATAATAATTCTAATGGCCTTCCGTTGCAGACTGAAGAGTTTGGCAGAATGCGGTGAATGTCCCCAGATAAGAATTCCATATGATAGATGGGTGTGGAGCAGGCTGAAGTAAACGCTCATACATGTTTCATGATTTGCAACTCGCACCAGATTCCTCAAAAGAAACAAATTCTTTGAAACTTCATTTGACACAATCTGAACGTGTTCATTCCATAACAACTTTTGATCCATATGTAATCCCAAGAATTTAACAGTCTGCCGATCACCAATCAGCTGTTTTTGAGTAAATATGACATTTTTAGTTTTTTTAGCATTGAGACACAACTGATTGACATCAAACCACAGCAAGGCCCCCGACCGCACATCAAGCATCCCAAGCCGAAGGCTCGTTAAATCAGGGTTCCTATTAGCCAAAGTTGTGTCGTCGGCATACAATACAACCCCGGAAGAAGAAGGGACACTATTTGGTAGATCGTTTATATATATTATGAACAGGACAGGTCCCAATACCGAGCCCTGCGGCACTCCAACGCTCACTACACCGGTCTCTGAAAGATTATCATTATAATAAACACATTGAACTCTATTTTTTAAATAAGACTTAATTAGAGAAAGACTTGAAGAACCAAAACTATAGTGTTTCAATTTTGTTAGAAGAATATCATGTGAGATGCAATCGAAAGCCTTGCTGAGATCACAAAATGTAATCCCAGCGAAGCCACCACTCTCAAATTCAGACACAATGGTGCGCACCAAATCAAGGACAGCCAATTCAGTGTCCCTTCCCGCCCGAAAACCAAACTGAGAAGGGTCAAAGATATTGAAGGTTTCCATATAACCGTAAATTTGCTTTGATAGGATAATCTCAAAAATCTTTGAGACCACCGGAATAATGCTTATGGACCTATAATTCTGACAATCATCAATAGAACCTGTCTTATGAACAGGAATAACTTTAGATTTTTTAAAAGAGTCAGGAAATAAACCAGTCTTGATACATTTGTTAAATAATATTGTTAGTGGGGATATAATGAGGTTTTTGATAGATTTAACCATTCTAACATCAATGTTATATATATATATATATATATATATATATATATATATATATATATATATATATATATATATATATCCCTACTGTCCGAACTTTTGAGACTATCTATGGCTATAATATTGTTAGTGGGGATATAATGAGGTTTTTGATAGATTTAACCATTCTAACATCAATGTTATATATATATATATATATATATATATATATATATATATATATATATATATATATATATATATATATATATAGGAAAACTCAAACGTTGATATATATATATATATATATATATATATATATATATATATATATATATATATATCCCTACTGTCCGAACTTTTGAGACTATCTATGGCTTCCCTAACCTGATTCGGGGTAATATCGCGGAAATCAAACTGAAATAGACACTCGGAAAGAAAGTGAGTAGGTGAAGTTTTTGATTGTTTTATATTCTTTATAAGCTCAAGTGGTTGATGTACAAAAAAGTTATTCATCTTATCAGCGTCCAATACATCGGAATAAGCCACTCTCTTCTTTAACCATCGAGAATTGTTGACCACATCCCATATGGCCCGAACCCGAATTTTGTTTGTATAAAAGCTTCTAAAATTTGTATAAAGCTCTTTATTTCCATCAGTAGGATTTTGTCGATAAAAGTCATATAAAAAGTTCAATTTTTCTCGAAAAAACTTCAGGTTTTCATTATACCAAGATATATTATGAGTCGTTTGATCTTTGTGTACACGAATTATTTGTTTATATGATCGCAAGAAAGAAGCATATTCAAGAGACGCGCATTTTTTTTTGAAAGTCTAAAATGCTCTAAAAGAAAAAAAGCAATTGAAGTTAGAGTAGGTGCTCGACCTTGCATTACAATGCTTTTTAAATGGAGAAGGCAGCATAATGACGCAAGTAAGAATTAGCAGCTTTAGCGACATTATTTATAGAATGCGAAAGAACTAAAAAACTTGATATAAGTCTACTCATAGAAGAGTTTACAAATAAAAAATTGAAACGTTTGGAAGGATTTCGTAATAACACATAAAACTGAATATTTTATGATGTATTTGATGCTTGTCTTGATGTGTATGAATAAAATTACTTTCGTTCAAATCAATGTAGAACTGTTTTTTCTTTATCAAAAAACATTATTTTTATACGTGCCTTGAGAAAGTTGAGGTATTACTTTTATTAAAGCATAAATTGTCCAGAACACACCCCAGACACAGCGCGTGGAGTATATGGGTTTGGGAGCTTGGGTTTTGGTTTAAAATTTTGCTTTGCTCGCCCGTCTGATTGTCGATCTCGCTGCTCGAGGAGCATATGGATTTGGGAGCTTGAGATTTGGCCATACACTTTTAAGAACTCGCTCCGCTTGCCTGTCTGTTGTGTAACGAACATCGATCTCGTTACGTTTGGGGTATGTGGGATTGGAAGCTTGACATCTAAACGTTGATATTATGACTAATGAATGTCAAAAACAACCTGTATTAAGGTGCGTATAAATATGGCGAGTCGAGCGCTTGACGAGCTTGCAACGAACTGATCTTTGTCGGTTCGAACCCTTCTTCGACGCCCGGAGCCAAAAGAGATTTCTAGCGTCTGGACAGTGTAAACCAATAAAGGTTAAATAAAAAAAAATATTCAAGTTTTGGTTATATTCTTTATATTCCGAAATGAAATTTAGTTAATTTTTTCTTATTTTCCCAATATTTAATAATGAACCCCGAAATCAGCTTATATGGGGTTCAACATTACTGTGGTGCCGGGACATTAGAGATAAATCAAATTTTTTAAGTGATTTTATTTACATATTATCTCCTATATTTATAAATAAAAAAGATACCTTTTTGTTGTACTTTTACAAGATATATTGATAAATCTTGGAAATCAGCCTTTACACAAGTTTGTGTTTTCCCGTTCACTGTCGAATAGTACCATACCTCATGCTATCCAATTGGATGAATATTTTCCTTATATCATTATATTCCGAAATAAATAAGCGGTAGTTTTTCTTATTTTCGAAATATTACTTAATTAATCTCGAAATTAGCTTATACGTAGGTCGTCAGTAATCTGTTCACGGTTCAATATGGCGGTTTTCAGGTTGCTAAAAAAGAACCTACTTTTTTCAGAAGTGTTATTTTCTAATTATCTTTAATATTTCAAAGTAAAAAAGCGAAATTTAACCAGTTTGTTTACTAGTTTGTTTGGCAAGTGTGGCTGCATCAATGCGAACTTCAATTAAATTTTTCTTTATAATAACATAGTTAATGCCGTTTCACCAGTCCTTGCTGATAATTTTTTTTATTGTATTAAGAAATTAACGTATTCCTTATAGTTTACATTTTGGGTTATCCCGAGTTACGAATTAGTTGTGCCCATATAAGTTTATTGGATTTTAATAAATGTGTTCGAAACACAACATTTCCATATTCTTCAGCCCATTCGTATATCACATGTTTCTTAAATTGTCTTTCTTTCTCGTTCGCACTTTTTGCAAGTTCCTTTTTTAATAAACCGTTCATAAAGAAATATGTTTTTTTTTTTGATAACCAATCTGCAATATCACTTTTTCAGCTATGTTATTGGCAACTTTTCCATCAATCTAGAATGATAACTGGCGTTATCCAAAACTATAACAGACTTCCCGGAATCAGTTGTATCATTTGATAAAAATATCGTTGAAAGATATCCGGCGTTATTTATTCATATTAATCTTTGGTAGATTTCGGTTCAAACTGCTGCAAAACTCCTATACCCTCCAATATGAGTTGTAATGAATTTGTAGCCCTGAGCGGATAAGGGTTTTAAATCTGTCGATAACCCTTCTAAGAATGCTTCACGAAAAATTGCTATATTCTTATCTTCATACATTTCATGTGCTATGTGTCCTGTACTGAGACAGATTACATCCAGATGCCTTCCCTGTGGTATTTTCTAATTTTCCGTAAATACCGTTTTCTCTAAAAGTATTTCCTCTGCATCACCTCTATTTTCACTTTCCTTACGAGAAATTCATTTTTGTCAGCACTTTCTACAGATTGGTTTTTCGCATGCCAGGCATATTCTGATCTTGTTTCATAACTTTCACAACTTTATTGAGACTTGATTTTTATTTTCTAACTAAAAACTTTCTAATTCACGAACGTATCTTCTTAGTATGTTTTTGAAACATTCGTATAATTTTTTTCTTCTAGGGTACGGTTACAGGCTAGTACACAGTTTCACTTTTCCTTTCCTTAATTCGCCTATAACTTGTAGATTCGCTAAATTTTGGAGTAAAAGTAGAAATTTTCAGTAGCTAGCACTGAAAATTGTAAGACAATAACATAGCAAGGCCTTACATTTATACACATTTAAAGTATACTTAAAAATGTCATTATTGTTAATTGCCGAATTGAGATGTATACTTTTAAATCTAATTATCTTTTAAGTATAGAACTCTCTCTTCAAATACATACTTAAGACACATACAATATCTACCCCCTTGCTTTATCCAAATTCGGAAAGCCGAATTATTTATGAAACCTGTTCCGAGAATTTCTATGGCTTTGGTTTATGCCTCTTAACAGGTGTGCATACAATTATCATACTTTGTCTGACAATGAAGAACAAACAAGAGCTTCATTACTTTTATGCAGTGGGATTTTACCATACAAAGTATATTACATAAAAAACGAAAACCTGGACTACAATAGCACACCACCTTGTATACAAAAATGGGTAGGATTCGAACTTCTAGAAAATTTATAGTTGCAACATATTAGCGGATCATACAGAAATTTCCTCAAAATCCCTTCGTTATATTTTGAATATATGTTAAACAAAATAGAAGCAGTCATTTCCAAAAGAAAAATATTATCAGCACCCCATTTCCACATGGCAGACGCACTCGAAATTTTCTTCTCGCTGGTCTCTGCAAATTTTCTGACGCAATTTCATTTCACACATTTACTTCTTTTCTACTCTAAAATTTTTGTCCATAACTCACAAATATTGGAATTATTTTCAGGTCCCTCTATTTTCTTCCGATCACTCCATATACACTTATGAACAACTTTTAATTAATTAATGACAAGTGCTAAATAAATTTCTTTTCATTAACAAAAAAATAAGAAAATCTCGTGTCTTCAGTCTCAGTGTAAAGTAATTTTTTTCGAAAAAGCGTGTCATAAACCCGTCCCACTAGATAAAAAAAAATTCTTTGAGTTCGCACCAAAAAACCGACAGAAAATGGATCGCTGTGAGTATCGGTCGAGCTACTCGAAAACAATAGAAGTAAAAAAAAATTGACTTCTTGTGACCCAACTGCATTTATTACCTCTTTTCAAATTTGCCGACGGTGGCCCTCGATAACAATAGAAATCGGCAAAATTTCAAAGGAGTCTCGTTGGAAGTTCGAGGCATACTCGACTCGCCATATTTATACGCACCTTTACAGTTTATTTAGGATTTGAACTAAAATATATTGCTAAATTAAAAAAAGGGGCCCGTTGAGATTTCGCGGGGAGGGGGGGGGGGGTGAGCTTTCAGCTACGCCACTACAACGACACCTTTATTTTTTCCACATATACATACACTTCAAGTTTTTCCATTGAAACTTGATTTTTCTCTAAACTGACAGCGGAGGATTTAAATTGATAAGTACAACAACAAATCAAACAAGTTTTGGATCTTAAAAATAGAAGACTAAAAAATCGTTTCTATATATTACCGAACCTTCAAAAATTGAAACTTTTGTTTATTTTCAGAAGACAATTATTTTTCTTACTGATTCCAAAGCTGTGTTTATAAGTTTTTATCCACAATTTTCCTGTATGTCTTAACATATTTGATACAAATTATAACAATATTATAAACAAAACAAAACAAAACAAAACTGGCCAACTAAATTTTAAACCTACTTAGTGAATTGGGTTGTAAATTTTTAGCTGGATCTATGAACAGATGAAAGGAAAGTATATCATTTAACTTGCAAGTAAAATTGTTAATGTAAATTCTTAATGTTAATTGTTAATTTCTGAAAGTATGAATCAACCGTTTGTGTGGATTATTTTCTAAAATATGTTTTCACTTTGAACACCCTGTAATCACTGTAACTACTAAAACTTCCAAGAAGCATATCTTTAGTTGCTTTATGGCCCATTAGTTATGGGACGTATTTGTCTGCATATTTGGAAATTCTTAGTTCAAATATGACTTGTTAAGTTACAAATAAAGAAACAGGTATTTAATTCAGCGTTTCTCTAAAGTCCACCCCAGTGAGCTAAAAAGAGGGTTTCAACTTTTTATATAGAATTTTTATATCCTTAGAGAGAACCCCTAAAGTTAAAGGCATAGGCGTATCGCGATAAAGAAATAAATAAATGATTTCAAACTTATATTCAGCACGTATCTACCTAAGTATTTTTAAAGTACGTACATATACAATAAATTCTTATCAAAGAAGATTTTATTAAATAAGAAATTACAGTCTATGCAATATGTTAACATTTCGGACAGGAAAAATTGGTGTGTATTACAATAGCATGTATGAAAATTACTGTGGTTACACAGATTAAATTATCTTACAGATGCGACAAAAGGCATTCCCGTCGAAACTAAATTTAGTGCCCTTGAGACAAGAGCAAATTTCTATTGGATTGAATCTAACTTTACTGTAAGTTTCTTCGTTTTATTTTTTCTATTCGTCTTTTATGTTTTTTATGTGAAATTATTACAAATAGAATATTATGAAAACCTTCCTGTGCTTGCCGTGACTGCAAATCGAAAACTGGATTACTCTTTTTAAATTATTTAAGTATTTAAATATTGTTAGAAATAATGAGAATGAGAAAGTGATGAGCTGGTCTAAATTAATAAAAAAACAAGTTATTAATTTATGTCTAACCATAACTTAACCTTAGCTCATATGATACCAATTCGTACGCTGTTAGATTGATTGCACGATTTCACGGCTGGCTGGGTCCCAAGCAGGCTATAATGCTGGACGTTGTGATATGTCCTTGACGTTATTAGCTGCACTTGTATGCGTTAGTGAGCAGGGTTTTTAGATAGATGATTTCTATGGATGACAAGTGACATTTTAGAAAATAAGACGCGATTGTAACACATTTTACAATCAATTTCTGGGTTTTATAACAATAGTCAATTTTATAAATTTCTCATCATAATCGACCATGAACAAAGCGTCGGTCTTTGTCTGAAGCCCTTTCAGCTGTCGTAGTAAACTCATACCCATGTGACAAGATCCGACTTTCTAACTGGTTAGAGCTCAAATTTAACAGAGAAAGAAGTGTTTATGCCCGGACTCACGAAACGGAGCCTGCATTGACATCCTTTTCCATCGTGTAACAAGGAAAGTGGCCATCACAGCTCCTAGAACGCAGTCGGGCAGCGAAAAAAGCATCGTATGAGCTATAATTAACTCATATTCTAGTTTTTTTGCTTGTTTCTCTGATGGATTTGAGCGCTAACCAGTAAGAAAGTCGGGTCATGTCACGTGGACATTCGTTTACCACAACATAGTCAATTAATTACGGGGGCTCCGGACCAGCGTTGTGTGGTAGTTTTTCTCAGAACGATGCAAGTCTTCGAAATGCCGAAGTGTTGTTTTAAACCTTCGATTGTAAAGGAGATTTTTAATTACTCAATGCCTTATTTTGCCGCCCCCTTACGGGACTTGCCTCTCTATCAACACAGCACGGCCTTGCTGCCGACGCCTTTTTGATCATGATCTTTTCAAGACCACTTTGACTGATAGAAAATTCACTACAATCGCATCTTATTTTCCAAACTGTCATTTTACAGGTATCAAAATCATCTACGAACCCATCATACCTGTGAAGACTATAACCCAGACGATCTATCACGACGCCCAACATTATGGCTCACCAGGTACCAAGAGGCGAAGAACAACAGTTACAGTGAAACATAGGTCCATCGTTTGTTAAATTTTGATAATTTAGACCATTACATCACTTTTTTGTTCTTATCATTGCTGACAACTTTAAATGCTTATCTTAAGGGATTTTTAGAGAATTGACAAAGAGTCAGTCATATTTTCTCCAATATTCGACCTGCAGTCACGAGAAGCACAGGAAGTTTGTCACCATTTTAAAACAAAAATATTCTATATATGATAATTTCATATGAAAAACATAAAAGACAAATAGAAAACGACACACGAAAAGTACATACTGAAGTTAGATTTAAATCAATAGAAATGCGCATAGAAATTTACTTTTCGTGCTTTTTGTCGCATCTTGTTAAGAATAAATAATCTGTGGCAATATTCTTTCTGATAATTTCTCCCGGTGTAATACAATATAGCGGGTCGCAAGGCTAGCAAGGTCGCGAAATTTGGTTTCGCGGGAACGTCTTTTGTCTCATTTGTAAAATAAAATAATGTGTCTCTAAATAAACAAAGCATGTTAGACACTTAAACTACGTTACATATAAGTTAGTGAGGAATTATGGTACACAGAAGTCTTTCGGATTGTTCCATCGAAATTATCAATTAATTCAGCGAGATCTACAAGTGAAGCTTTCCTTAGATTCATATTATTTTAAGAAAGAAAATAGTTAAAGAACATTTTTCATAAATGATTTTAGTCTTACGATACGTCTAATCACAACATAGTATACAAAAAGTTTTGTATGTACGTCCGGACTGCCACTTGACATTAAGAATTTGAGCTTTAGGAAGTTAAATAGATGAAATCCTAATTTAATTAAAAAAGCATAATTTGACTTTTTGAAAAAAATACTACAATGACTGCGGTGATTGAGCAAATACAACAAAAATATAATGTTAAATTTCGTTTTGTTGTCTGAAATCTTCGCATTTAATTAATAATATAAAAATAATCTCTAAAATGTAATGCACTGTTCCTTGTTACTCAGTATTTCTGTTTTCTGGTAGACAGAAAATGGAAAATCAATAATATCCAGACCCTGCATAAACAGTCTCCCTAATACAATTTATGTTTGACTCACTCTGTATAATTCCTAGGTCTACGAGTCAGGGATACAGCTGATCGACGAGATGAGCACATGGAACAAGGGAAACAAAACATTAGGGCGGTGATTGTTAAAATCTTTCAATTTTTGATACATTTTTATATTTAAATTTCAACAGAATCGCTGTGTTATTATTAATGTTAATTTGCATCAAAACTTATTCCAGCTAAACTAACAGTAAATATACTCTAAATTGGTTACACAGGCAATCTAGTGCGATTTACAAGAAAACTGGACTTAGAATGTGAACACACTAGCTATTTAGCTTGCATGTAAAAGACTTTTTAATGCCAAGTTAATTTTTAATTTTGAAATGGTTTTTTTTTAACTACAATAAGTAAATTAAATTTTGAAGTTTTAAATCACAAATCTAGAAAATTTGTTATTTTACTATTGATACTCAAATTAAAATATAATGTTTCCACAATCTTTCTGCCAGACTGAGAAGCAAGCAAGCACCTTAAAAGTAAACATTGCTTTGTAGAAATGTTGCAGGAGCAAATACACCTTAATTATGACAAAGCTGAAGCAGAGATTATTTCATCTTACAGATGCAACAAAAGGCGTTTCTGTCAAAACCAAATTTCGTGACCTTGTTTGCCTCACGACGCACCATTACAGTGAGAGAACAATCTTTCCCATCAAAACCAAATTTCTATGCAAATTGCTATTGGATTGAACCTAGCTTTATTATTTACGTTTCGTCCCATTGTTTTATTTTCATATATTATATCTTGTATGTGAAAATATCTTTGTTCAAAAATAGTATGAGGCAATTCCTATGCTTGCCATCACTGCACGCCAAAAACTGAAAAAAATATGGGTCTTTTTAAATTCCCTAAAAAACCCTTAAGGTAAGCATTTGAATATTATCAGAAATGATGAGAACGAAAAAGGAATATAATTGTCTAAACCAATAACATTTAACTAATAATAAACTGAAACTTAATGTAAAAGTATTTGTGTAGATGACTGACAAAATATGTAGGATATACGGTTATCTATTTAAATTTTTTCTTATACATTAATTTTCATTTTCACACTTCTTTATTATACTTATGTATACATTATTACAGCACAATTATTTACATATGTATATATATATATATATATATATATATATATATATATATATATATATATATATATATACATATAAACATTTTATATACGCATACTGACAGCAGGCAGCAGCTGCTCTGTCAGCAATGTTGCCAACCCTACCGTTTTTTCATTAACCGTTTGGGTCATATTTTATTTAAAGTAATTACAAAAAACTTTATAATTATGTCATTATTATCGTGATTCTAATTATTAAACAAGAACGTTATGGAATCTTAATTAGTTCATGCTCAAAAGTCGACAAATTTTCTTGAACACACTAGGTGGTGCTAAGTCGCACATGTAAGTTTTTTTTCTATCCTTGAGTACCAGTCAAGGAAGTTGGAAGGGGTAAAAGGAAGGAGAATACCCTAAACTAAATATGGTTCCTCATGTACTCCCCTCAATGTGGCTATGATGCACTTGCGCAGTAGGTCAAGGGACAGGACTGGATTTGAGAAACCTCTTATTTATGTTGTTATACTGAAAAATTACAATTTAAAGTTCAGGTTATAAAACGACTAACGAAATAAATACTGCCTTAAAAGAAATTTAAACATAATTCTAAATAAAATCTTATCTTATCTACAATGTTAAAAAGGATCGGGCCATAGGGATTAACTATATGTTACTCCTATTTTATGTTATTATTAAGTAAAGTGTTTTCCATGTACGTTCTAAACTTTAAATAATTAATTTCTGATCAAAAAAAAATGAAATGATAAAAACTATACAATAGCGCAAACAAAACTTTAAAATCGTCGATCTATTAAAAGATCTTCAGTATAATCTTACATATTGATGTAATACAAAAAACGTAGGTACTTACCGAAAATAATGAATTTCCGGGATCGAACCACGCTATTTACAAAAGAATACCATACACTTATACATTGTTATAAATTAAAGTCTATACAAATGTCTTGACAACATACACAAATATAAATTCCGAAATTTAACTAATGATACTGCACCGCACAACAAAGAAAATAAACGTCCAGGACGATGGCAAACAACCGCATTAAACATAAAGAATACGCCGGGACGCCGATCGTGTCGCAAATCCAGCCCTGGTTTCCCGTTCTCACATTGCTAACTTCATGCAACAAATTTACTACGAAATTTCTTTTTGCGCTTGCTCCACATAGCCAGTCGATGTCAATTTATGACATTTATTTTCTGCATGGTGGATCACTTTTTTACGCATTTAGCCTATTTTTGTAGTTTTCCTATCCCTTCTAAGTTCCTTGGTACCAGTGCACAATAAAAAAGAACAGATGCAAATCTCAACAGCACATTTTCTTTTTATTATTATTGACACATTAGACTAGTTCATTTAAAATCAGGTGGAAAAATTAGTGGAATTTAAACTAATGTCCACACTAAAACGATGTTGCGACGCAAATCCTTTTGATGTTTAAAAAAAGAACTGACAAGCGACGGATCGCGTGCGTTGAATGTGGCGAAAATTTTTGCGTGCGTTTGTATGCAGTGAACATGTCACACAACGTAAATTTTTTTGGTTCGCACAGTCAACAAATTGTAGAGACTAATATTTTTAAAATCAAAATTGGCGATACAATGTTGACGGCGTCGGACTCTGCCAAGAACCTGGGGGTAATGTTTGACGCACAACTTCGCTTTGAGGCACATACCTCGAATTTATTGCAAAGGTGTTATTATAAGCTAAAAATTCTTTATATGCATAGAGATGTCTTAACAACTGATATAAAGTTGAGACTCTGTGACTCTTTGATATTGTCTTTGGTGTCATACTGTGACGTTGTATATTGGCCAGCACTTACATTACGTGAGAGGAATAGTCTTCAGGGACTTCAGAATGCCTGCATTAGGTTTTGCTATAGTATGAGAAAGTTCGATCGTGTGACACCTTTATTTCGGGCATCCCGATGGTTTAATTTAGAGGAAAGATTCTTTATACATTTAGCAACCCTTGTTCATAGGATTGTGTTGACAGAAGCACCTTCTTATCTATCTAATAAACTAATTCGTGGCAGTGATATTCATAGGAGACAAACACGTTATAGTTCCAGGTTCATTGTCCCGAAACATAGTACTGCCCTTTTTCAGATATAATGCAATGAAAATTTATAACTCACTTCCTAGGGATGTCGTAGCCCTTAAGAATGATTTTCTGTATCACTTGCACGTAAAAGCCCAAAAGTGTGAACATGAATGTTTTAGAATTTACATTTTTATTTTTTCTCAAATAATTTTATATCTTAGATTATATTTACTTTTAGTTTATCTTAGATTTAATTTGAGAAAACAGACGTTTAGATGAGTAGCTATGCTAGATCTCGCCGTCCATTATTGTATTTGTTCAGTTTATATTTTTGATGGTAATAAAAAGACATTATTATTACTTGGTTTACCAATAGGCTAGAAGCGATTTGATTGAGTTACTACTAAAATTTATAATAATGGTTGTCCTCAGGGGAAAAACTGGCAAAAAAAACACTTAAAATCGAGTTTCTCCGCTATATCCTATGTTATATTATTTACTTAATTTATTCATAATTTTAGGAAAAAATGTCCATTTATTTCATTTTAGTTTCGAAATTATTAATTGACAGAGTAACTGATAATTTCGATTTGCTGATTATTGATTTTTCAGTAACTGATTAATTGTTAATTATATTTGTTTTGCCGATCACTGTGCATTACACATATATTCTTTAACTTCAAGGCACTGCTAAAGCTATCCCTTTCTGTGACCGATTATCAATAGTCCCTACAAGATATAAAAGGGTAGGACAATATTAAATAGTGGTATTTGTCTTGACCTTAAGATTTAACATTAGTAAGATTTAAAATTAATAATAGCACTCCCATATTAAAAATTATTACCGTTATATAAGTGATGAACTTCAGCAATCAGCTCCCATAGGCGTGTCTAAATAACCTCACAGCGGCAGCCGTAGTGGGAGGAATGCCTTGTCAAACGCGAAGTCCACAAACGTCACGTCAGCTGTTTTCTGGTTTTGTTGACCGAATCATCTCTTAAAAGTATCTCAGCTGTTTAGTGTTTTGATCAGTTTCCGAAAATTGCAATTTTAAAATGTCTGAACTAGAAGCTGCTAGCTCCAGCAGCGAAGCTCCGATAGAAATTCCTGAAAATCAAGAAAAGAAAGAAGAATTTACGGAGCCTGATGCAAAAAAGCGTAAAATTGCAAAGCCCAGTGACGAGAAGAAATATAAATTAGAAGAAAGGCTTGGTGGCATCCTTTGCTGCGCAGTTTGTTTGGACCTTCCCAGAGCTGCCGTTTACCAGGTAAGTCACACAAAAAAAAATAAAATTCGGGATAGAAAATCATATTTTCATGTTTTCTATTACGTAATATAGCACTTAAATAGTATCCATTTTTCTTTGTTCTGCTGCAGCGCCTGAGCGTTGTTGGCAGGGCGTTCGTATTGATTTTTTCTTGCAGCTAAAAATACGACGTAGAAAAGGAAGTATAGGGTGTCACAATAAACGCTTGTACAACTTTCAGCTTTTTATCTCTTTATTATAAGATATAATAAGTTATTTTATGATTTTCCTAGCTCCTTTTACTGTGTCCGGTTTCAATATGCTGGTGTCAGGCAATGATGTACCATTTAAATTTATATCGTAAAAAAGACGCTGTTTAAAAAATATTGTATGTGAACAAAGTGTACAAAGATCCAAAGGCAACATACTTTTTATTGCCTGACGGTTTTTGTTCTAGTTTAATGTTTCATGATAGACCCGAAAGTAAAATTCTCGATATTTTTATATGGATTCACCCAAGCATGAAATTATGTTTATGTTAGGCCAGACAAAGGCTAAGGCATATTATTATTGCGCGTTTATTTTGTTATTATTTTAATGTAAAAATAATTAGTTAAATGAGTTTTGTAATTGACTCTGCTACTATCTAACCTTTTTTGTTTGTTTCTGCAGACTGTTGTAAATATTGTTTAATTTTTATCATAAAAATAAAACGTTAATAATTTTATTTTTAATTAGGTGATAAAAGACTTTAGATTTAAGTTATACAAGGACTTAATAAATATAGCACTTTTTGTACTAATAACAAATAACTCTTAAAATATATTTTACTTTAATAAATGTTTTAAATTTTACTTAGTAGTGGTATTATTCACTATAGATATAGTTTACATCCCTACCCTCCTTAACATCCTACAGTGATTAAAAAAAAACGGCAGCATCATATTTATCATTAAGTTGAGAAACTAACTGAAGAAAACATACCTAATGCAGGAAAAATTACATGTTTTTTCTGCATTACTTACTCATAGCAATTGATTAAAAAAATATATTAGATTTATTTATAAGGTAGGTTGTATTGATTATTCATGAATAATGATGAAAAACTAGCAAACAAATAAGTGGTCAAGGTCTTAAAAAATGTAGGACAACCATTTTGCATGCCTATTATTTTTTTGAGTAGGTTTTTTTATTTACAATAGTAAAATGGGTTGTTTTTTTAGATATATTTTTTTTAAACCATTTATTTTTACGATAGTTATAAAATTATTGATTCTTATTTTGATTATTTCAGGGTATGAAGAGGAGTGGTAAGTTATTTTGTTGTAAATTATTTTGTATTTCATATTGTATATTAATTGTTTAAACTACACTCTTCAACAACAAAAATGAAGAGGACTTACCACAATTAAACCTTTTGAATAGAGGGAAATGTTAAAATTGAACTATTAGGAAAGGAGCCTACATCGTGAGTGCCAATTAGCTCTTGGCAAAATCGTGTTTCAAAGCTGCGACTTTGCACGTTTTTTTGAAAATTTCCAATTATAAATGGAGTAGCTGTTACCTCTGAAGTATTAATTTACAAATATTTTCTTAATGCTTTTTACCAAAAAGATAATTTTGCTATAATTACACTAACAATGGTTTGTTCTTGAAGAAATACTATCTTTAGTTAAAGGGTCAAAAATGAAACTATTTGTGAGAAGCTGGACACTGACGTTTTTTCTTGTTTCAATATAAAGGACTAAGGATTCCTTAAACTGTCGAGATTCAGTAGTAGCTCTTTTAATAAAAAATCATATGATGTACTGACAAATACGCGACAGATTTCGCTGAGGTTCCCGCAAATTCGCTTTAGTTTTGGAAATCTTATTGATACTAAACGATTATTTTGCAAAATGATAAAAATCGGTTTTGAGCTTATATAAAGACCTTATAAAAATATCGAATATAAATACTACAAGTTAAATAATTGGCACAAGTTCTACACCTGGTACTTCGCCAAAAGCAATTTTATGTTGTGTCTACATAATCAGGGACAAAGATGTTTATTTTATTTTTGTTATCACTACGATAATATTTTGTGCGTTCCGTTTTGTAAATTTTTGAATCACGTTTTGTTCTAGGCCAGACTATGTTGTAAGATCTAGACATTTTTATCAAATTTATAATAAATATTTTAATTGAGAGTACTCTTTTAATATCATATAATTAGTACTTTTAAAAGCTATTTTTAAGTTCACCGTTTTTTTTTTTATTAAAAGAGCAAGAATACAGTTTTCTTTCTTTATGATAAAGGGCAAATATATTCTTTAAATATTATTAAAATTTTGATTTTTTTAAAACTTTTTATGCCTGCTCAACGATATTATCAGCATAATCTAGTAAAAGGATTTAATCGCGAACAAGAGATCAAAAATGATAATTTCATTGATTTAAATAGGTAGGAATTACTCGGTTTGAAAGATTAAAACATCAACTGTGCATAGGGACAAATCTATTTGGTTGAATAATAGTATCTTTTGTCTATGGTAGTAGAGATTTTACTATATCTAATAAATCACCGAAAATTGCCTGAATAAATTTTTGAATAGTTTAAAATATCACTGTTTACTTAATTTTTGAAAATAACTTACTGAATTTTCTGAAAATTCTAGATAATAATTATATATCCATTTTAATAAGAAATATTTAATATATTTTTTTTTTAATTAAAAACAAAAGCTACTAATTCATTCAAAAATAGTGTTTGGATGGTGAGGTAGAGGTTTGAAAGTAATATTATTTAGCAGAAGCCTGTTTAATTTATTTTTCTTCTAAATTAATTAGTTTGTTTTCTTTTTGGAAAATAACTATTTGCAAACATCTAAAAAAATATGTAGTTTAAAAGTAAAAGGTTCAAATACCTTAGGAACTAGATATTGTAGAAAAAGGCATGAAAATTACCCGCCTTGTAACCTCTCAATTTTCGTGGACTGTGTCAAACGACGTTACTTTTACACAATTTGCAATTCTACTAGCACATATTTTTGAAACTTTACAGTTAGATGAAATGTGTGTTCAAATATATTAATTTCGTTGCCAAATTTACAAACTTGGAGATAGTGTCTGACGGAAAGGAATCATTCTAGCGTAGTTTAAGAGGTCGCAAGACAATTTTTCATTCTAGAAGGATCAACAAACAAACCCCACGCGTAACAGTTTGGCTTGGCCCAATGCGAACCGAGATATCGATTACAGTTTCGGCCAGTTTTTGGCTAGCCAAAATAACATTTTGGGCCAAAACTGCCTGAAAGTGAATTTTCGGTCGGATACACTAGCTGATACATCCCAGAAGAACTGAATTTATAGCTTCTTTGGACTTGCTGCGCCCATTGTACCTTAAAGAAATTCTAACTCTTTTCTTGAAATTTATTTTAAAATGGAATGCAATTCCTTAGAAATGACAAAAAAACAGATTGGGCATTGTACATAATATGTTCTTCTCAACCTATTAAAATAATATAGGATTCAAAGTTAAAAGCTACTCTACGATTTTGCCAAAATTCACTGTCAATTAATAACAAAGGAATTACCATACAAAATAATTCAGCAATATTAACTAAATTTTGGAATTGATTATTCGAACTGTCGAATCCATATGTTATTTTACCAAAAAATGAAAGTACATTATTATTATTATATTATTTATTTTCTTTTTCAGGTAGATTTTAGGTAGTTTTCCTGTATTTATACAAAGAATACAAGGAAAATTATTTTATTCAACATTGATAGAACACAAATCTTACTATAATTAATACGTCAATGGATTTTAAGTAATATTATATACACACCTTCCCCCCCATTAAAACCAAAATATTAAAAGTTAAGCTAACTTTTTTTTTTCTTGCCCACACCTGTAGTGCACCAACGGGCACCTAATGTGTGCTGGATGCTTCACGCACGTACTGGCCGATGCCAGATTGCGTGATGAAATGGCCACCTGCCCCAGTTGCCGAGTGGAAATATCCAAGACGTCGGCCACTCGCAACTTGGCCGTAGAAAATGCAGTAAGTGAGCTGCCCAGCGACTGCCAGTTTTGTGGCAAGCAATATCCGAGAAATTCTCTTGAGAGACACGAAGAACAAGAGTGTGAAGAAAGGTTTGTTGGTTGTAATTTAAAATATATGTTATAAATTTTCAGTTGTTTAGTTGTATGTATTCAACTTTGTTTGAGTTAAAAAATTACTTAAAGGAACAAAAAGTTGATATCATTTACGTCTTAATTTACTGACAAAAGCCATTTAGAAAGAGTTTCAGATATTGTAAAAGTGTTTCAAATAAATATTCAAATATCTTTCTAAATAAATACTTGAATTACTATGCTTCCAACACTTACTTAAAAAGAGCATTGCAGTATGTGTCGTATTAAGTTCTAAACAGGCTTGAAAGGCATTAAGCTTTGTCCAGCTCTATGTAGGAAACATAATACATTCTAAGTTTTACTATGAATTCTAGATAAATCTTAACTCAAAAACTATCATGCATGAAGGTGACTCAATGTTCTAAATTTAACATTTTTAACGAATGCTTATTAAAATATTTCAAAAATTTATGGTATATCACAGTTACTTATTTTTAGTGAAACATTCCGTAAATAATTTTTAATTCTACTTACAATTTTAACATTTTTAGTGTAAAGTATCGAAGGTAGATAGTTGATAACACAGATATGTAAAATTTAAATTATTACTTTATGGAAGTTTTAAGAATTTTTCTGGAAAATTAATTTTGCATCAAATTTCAGTAGTTTATTTGCTTGTGGTCCATGCTCCACTCTTCTTCCTCTCTTGCACGGCCGGCATTGAGAATCTTCAATCAAGTACTTGTTAAATCTGTGGTTTCGACCAAAGAGATTTTAGGTTAAAACAGAGACAGGCATAAACCAAAAAAAAACCTTGTCCAAAAATCCCGAACTATGCAAATATTTAGTGTCTCACAAGTACTCGTTTTGCCATAGTAATCGCCAGTTGATAATGATCTGTAACCTAAAAGTCCTTGACTTCTACCTATGTTTGTCGAACAAATGGCTAGAATTTGTAACATTATAACTTAGTAATCAGCGTATCAAAATAGTTCGGGAAAACTTTGGTGCATATGTATATGTATCGAACAACCAATGAACCATCTCGGGCTCTTCGACTACTCTGGATAAATCACAATGTTTTTACGTAAGGGGCCTGCTGTTACTATATGTATCATTACTTATGGAACATTCTGTATAGTGGGGGTCTAGTGATTAATAAATCAAAAACATTTTTAATATTGAATTGAATACAGAGTCATAAAAGTTTTGTAGCTTTAAGGTAAAAAAAAATATTTATCTAGAAATATAGCATGGTGAAGCTAGTCGAGTTAAATTTTCAATTTTTTTAGATTTATTAACGATTCAATATCTTTACGAGGAAGATTTTTTTCCATAAAATATTTTTTCCTACTTTTACGAAAACTTATTTGGTAGATGTGTACTTAACTACAAAAAAAAATGGGATTGGAGGGATCTGCGTTAGTCGTCGAGGCTTTCCCAATAACATAGCAGCAAAAAGGGGGAACAATAGATCTTTCAGGTCGCAAAACACAGTTCCTCATCTCCACTTAGATACATACATAACTACCTCCGAATAGAAAAAAAAATTCCTACCCTTTAAAACTAATATTGCAATGACCAGTAATTTTTTTAAACCTCGCGTAACGCAATTTTTGAAAATATTTTTACAATTTGTATTCATTTTGAAGATGGAAAACCATGACAGACCTGTGTAATTCTTTATTTGTTCTTTTCCAAAAGATGCACAAGGTTAATATAAAACCATACAACTAAGAACAAAATTTAATATCACAATTAACCAAAAAAAATGTCATTTCATCATTTTTTTTTGGAAACAACGTGTATCTAAATAATTTGCAAACGACTAAATTTCAAACTTTTGACCGGCTCAAGCATCTACTATGAATTATTAATATACAGTGACCGGTGGATATGTTGAGTCTTGTGCAATTTGCTTTATTAAACTCTTAAAAAAATCAAAATATAAAAGATACGTCTCTGCAGATCTTGAAACCTAAACACATATTGAAAAAAATTGAAAAATCCTGCAATGTGTACAGATATTTGACGAGAAGTTGATTTTTGCTTAAGAGTAAAATACCCTTTTTTTTAAATACTCTGTTACCTACGACATGAAAAAAAACTCCTTCAAAAAAAGGGCAGAAATGCAAAAAATTATTTTACACGTTAATGTCTGTAGTTGAAATAAGGTTACTTTACCTTTGAGTAAAAATTAAGTTTTTAGATCTACCCTGTTTTGGATTCGGTATGTATGAATAAGAACTATATTCCGATTTTTTACAGAATCGCGGGTTGTAAATACAGCCGAATCGGATGTCCATGGAGGGGTCCTGAACATGAACGTCAAGAGCATGAAAATCAGTGCGCACATCCTCACCGTTCCGGGGCGGAAGTTATGGATTCGCTGTTAGCCATGGATCAACAACTTGCTGAAGAAAAAAAGCTTTATGAAAATATATTTGATTTGTTGGCTTATGAGAAGATCACTTTTAATGGTTAGTAAGAAAATAGTTTAAAATTGTTTCATTCCCTTTTAAGTCTGCCATGTTTTAGAAGTTTACAGTTTTTTAGGGGAAAAACTGTACTCAAATTTTCACTTTCGCAGTATTCTCGATTGCGAGACGGAAAAACTTTAGAATCAGTCATGTGGAAGAACATTATTATTCATACCATACACAGTTTGTTTATATAAATCAAATTCTGACAACTTCTTACAATCAAAATTCCTAGTTTGAAGTTTGCCAAACTGTCTGGCGACATTCCAGAGGTTTATCCATCAATTTTGTTATTAATTATTATTAAAAATAAATAAATTTATTCATTTTATATAGATTGTATGAAAAAACTGTTTTGAGATTCCCAGTTTTTTTTTAAGAATATACGCGAAAAACGAATTTTAAATGATATCTATCCAAATCCTTCCCGTTTTCAAATGCTTATTTTTAATTTAGTGTAATATGTTAGAAATTTGACGATTTACTTTCCTTAAAGAAATGGAAATCAGACTGGCAAATAAAGAGTAACAGAAAGCAGTGGCAACTTATGACTGTTTAGATAAGTAGTGAAAATACGTGGGACAAAATATATGAAATATGATTATTATAAAACATCTAAAACATTTCCCTTACCTAAAGTCACGGTAAGAAGAATTTAACTGTCATTTATATTTCTTACCTAACACAGAAAAGCTAAATACAATATTCATGTGAGCCTTCGATATTTTATAACATCACAATGTTCCTTGCTTCGACTAAGTTTCATCACCTCCAAACAGGCACACAAAATAAAACAGTTTATGTTTTCTCACACCTGCATAACCAACTTTTTATCATAACTATCTGTCTTTATTAAATTTGCAACAGCGAGACTTTCTATTTACACTTTGTTTTTCAATTTTTAAATCAGACTATGGCCATTCTCATTCTTTAATAAGTTTTTCTTATAAAGAGAGAGAACTAAAAGAGTTCTTTGTTTGTAGTCCCAGCAGTTCATAAAACGACTTTTAATAACAAAACAAAAATACACACCCGCGTAGAAAAAATAAATATTATGTATACCTTGGTAAATACACAATAAATAACTTCAACTAAATTTAAAATATTTCATTTAGAATGGCCAAGAGCAAACAAAATAAACAGGAACACCAAAACAAAAATTCTTTGTTCGATTTGGCCATGCGGAAAATATTAAAATATAATTCTGTTTTTCTTGGTCACATATAAGCCCTGTTAAATCTTCGTCTTTCTACTGTGCCGTATCAATAAATGGCACTATCCTATATTGCCGATTATAAAATATCTACAGTTATGCTGTTGCTCTGTTGCGAGACAATTAATATAGAACAGGAAAAGTAATCGGATAAGTTTAAACTGATCTAGACTAGAATCAGCTAAGTAGTGCCATGGCACCATACGCGTCAGAACTGATAGACAAATACTAAAGAGGAATTACTGTAAATTTGAAATATTTACTATACATTTATTCAGCGTGTGTTGATTGATTTCTTAAAAAATGTTACTATATATAACAAGTTTAGCTTTTTCCAAATTTAATTTTGGCTGTACTCCTAACAGATTTCTTGGAAAAAATATAGAAAATAAAGTAAAAAAAAGGAACTTTTGTTTATTTTTGACATTTTGAATTTTAATATTAAATATTTTAATATAATCTAATTTGAATAATGCCAATTTATTTCTTAAAAATCGATCTACTAATTTCCGAGTATATATGTTTAAATTGAGAATAATATAATCATCCTGTGGATTAAATAGGTAGAAAAATTTTATGCCGTAAATTGAGTAATTTCATTAAAGACATCTTAATTATTTTTCATAAAAAAAGTATTTATTTTCATATTTATAGATATTCAGTTGAAACCCTACCGTACCGATGAATTTGTTCATCGTCTTTTCTACGAGTCTTCAAGGTTTTCAGCTTTTAACAATCAATGGGTTGTTAAAGCAAGAATAAATAATTGTCAAAAAGATCCCACGCAAAGTTCCGAACGTGATATGACATATCAAGTAAGTAGTTAAATAATAATTATACTTAAGTGAAAGTCTTTTGTATTTTTAAATAACCTTTAGACAGTAATACAGTGACAAATTGTGAATAGGAAAAGCGTTTAAGGTTCGGTCATGTTCTCCATGGTCACTTACATTTGAATGTTGTAAAATGCCTACAAGATCTTTATCAGTTAGCTATATGTAGGTTTTCTTATATGTGTAGATATGTATTTTATATTGAAAAGTTTAATCATCGATCCAAGTTGAAAAACTGATTTATATTTTGAAAATAAAATTGACTAAAAATAATAGGATAAGAAATAAGAGTACAATAATGTAATAGCGCTAATATTTGTTTTATTTTCTAGTTAATTCTCAAATCAAAATCTCCAACCCCTTTAAGCTTAAACTATATAGTACTAAGGGGCCCTGTCGGAGATATTAAAGTAAAGCCAAGGATCCACGAGTTTGATTTCACAGAACAGAGTAATGAAAGTCCTTATGTTTCATTACCGTTACCCGATACCTCCGAATGTAACAGATTGCTAGCAGCTAAGACGATAAATTTCAGGTAAAAAATAACTTTCCTAAATATTTATTTGAATATAATATAATTTATTTACTTATGGTTTATGTGTTTATAATTGTATAAGTCATAAGTTGTTTTTTATTTATTGCCTGTTGTCATCGCAAGCGCCTACATTTGTTATTGTTATGTTAAATAACACTGTGCCGCATTTTGAAATTTTTGACGCTCCTTGATATTTTTTGGCTTGTTTGTGTCGACTGTAATGTGCTGAATTCAAATGTGAGCTCGGTTTTTACATATCACTCATAATTACGAATGAGATGCTAAAGTACGGAGGCTCCAGCCTTGTCACAGAGCTCACTGTTCTATTTCAAAAAATACTCGGTACAACGTCAGTACCCAACGAATGGCGGAAAAGCATCACAATTCCGATCCACAAAAAAGGATCAAAGAAACAACCCGAAAACTACAGGGGAATCAGCCTACTAAACAGTTCAGCAAAATTATTAACCAAAATACTGGTACAACGGATCGCAGACAAGTTAGGGGCGTGCGAAGAACAGCAGGGCTTCCAGAATAACCGCTCTACTATCGACGGTATATTTATTATCAGACAGCTGGTTGAAAAATCTATCGAGTACGATAAACCGCTGTTCATTTGTTTTGTGGACTTTACACAAGCGTTCGACCGAGTCAAACTGGAACACATAACGGAACTACTGCGAAGAAAACAAGTATACGAAGCAATCATACGCACAATATACGAACTGAATTCCAAAAACACCATGGTAATTAAAACAAATAACACTTTAACAGAGGAAATCCCACTATCCTAATAAATAAGACAGGGTGATAGCCTAAGTCCAACACTTTTCAATGTAGTCATGGACGAAATCATTGATGAGGTAAAAAGCACAAACATTGGGTACCCAATGGGACACAACATCGTTCAGATTATATGCTTTGCAGACGATGTTGCCTTGACAGCAGATAGCGAGGACAACTTACAAAGAATGCTTTTCCATCTCAATCGAACAGCCAAACAGTATAATATGAAAATATCTGTGGAGAAAATCAAAGCAATGGTAATAGCAAAAGAACCGGTAAGATGCAAACTAATGGTTGATGACAAACATATCAAACAGGTTGGGAAGTTTAAATACCTGGGAGCACATATAACAAGTAACAAGGCAGTAACGGAAGAAGTTCGCACACAAGCCAACAAAGCGGCCATGATATCAGGCCAACTAAGAGACATAATCTGGAACAATAAACATATGACGGTTGAGAGCAAAGCAAGAATTTACAAGGTCTGTGTAAGACCGATACTGACCTACGGCGCAGAAACAAGAAATGAAACAACAAAGACAAAACAAATTATGAGAACCACAGAAATGAAAACGCTGAGAATGATCACGGGAACAAGTTTAAGAGATAGAATAAGAAAAGCAAAAATACGCGAGGACAGCGGAATGGGGAATGTTGTGAAGTGGGTTCGAAACCGTCGTAGGCAGTGGAGAGATCACGTGGAACGAATGGACGATGACAGACTAGCAAAAACCGTGATGAGAGAGAAACCAAACACCAAACGGCCGCCTGGACGCTCCCCCAAAAGATGGAGAGAGACAGTTGGATTGCGACCTCAAACGAGGATCGATGAGGCATTGTGTAGATAACAGAACTTGGTTCTACCTAGAAGAAGAAGAAGAAGAAGAAGACCTATAAGTTTTTAGAGAAGGAAAATACAATATAAAATATGAGAAATCCAAACCATAAGCAATATAGTGAATTTTCAAAGATTAAAAAAAACAAAATCACTTTTTTTTACAAAATATACTTCATTTTGTATTGAAAAAAGTATAATACAATCAAATAAATTATTTTGTTGTCTTTTTTCACTTGTATTCGCCGGTATCGGTTTGAGGGTCCAACAATAGCCCGCTTAACATTTTAGGGTCCATTTTCCACTATCGCTTTTCGGTTTGAACAATTTGCTGGTGAAATCTTTTGTCGTGTTCGTCTGAAACTGCACCTGAATTGTCAAGAAAAAATTCCAAATGGGCGTGAAGAAAATCCTTAAGTGACTGTTGCAGCCTAACGTCTTGTAGGTTTGGATTAGTTCTTAAGTAGATCTTTGGATTTCTCCGATTTCTTGTTACACCCTCTTTTCTTTTCTCGAAAGTATAGGTTCAAAATTTTCGTCTTGAAAATGCTATCGTATTTGCGGCCCAGCTAACATTCTTTCTTTAAGCTTTGCTTCTCTTATACGTGAGAATTTCCGTCTCAAATAAAGAGAAGCATTTCCTTCTCTATTCAAGGCTTTAACAACATGTTTACTTCCACTATATTCGTAATCGTCTTTCTCCTAAAAACTTGGATTGGCTTTTGGTTCAAAATCATCTAATTCATCCTATTCTGAGTCAATTTCATATTTTTCTGCAGGTTTAGGAATAGCGTCATAAGGTACAGGTCTCATGGCTAAAGGGATATTAGGATATTCAATTTTATGTTTGCTTTTACAAGGAAACCCCAGGATTTTTATTAAGCAAAAGTAGCAATTATCAACATCAATCCGAGATTGCCGCCAAATCATTGATGCTCTAAACTTATATACTTTTAAGGTTAAAAAACAGCAGCAATAATAATTATATCAAATTAAAAAAAAAAGCGCGAAACAATCCTTAAAAAAGCATAAAACAAAACAAAAATGTATTTATTCACTTATTATCTAAGTACATTACAAGCAAATGACCAAATAGTACAGTGAATAAGAAATACATCTATAAATCTAAAAAATATCAAAATACAATAAACAAATGTATGTAATAAAAATTGTAAAACCATACACTAATCAAGTCTTGGAAAAGACTCAGAAATAAAGCAACAACATATTAGACCAAGAATAAACAATAAAATATACAAATTTCACAGTTCATCTATGAAAACCATTCTTGGATAAGAATTATTGAGATTTTTCATATACTTTCAAAGAGAAGCAACGCATGTTGTTTCAATTAATGCTCTTCTCTGGTCAGCCTTTTTGTATTTCAATCTCAGCTTCTTAAGCAGAATACTTAAAGATGCTTTATCCAGAGATACAATTCTTTGTTGGTGAGTAGAGTATTTAAGCTTTTTAGAGTAATATGCTTTTCTAAAAATAATAAATAATTAAGGCATTAAGATTATTAAATATATACCAAGGATGTTACTTTCAAGGTTAGCTTATATTATAACAGAAATTATACTCATAGTTTCTTAGTACATACTGTAGAGTGTATTTCGAACTTCCATTTTTGATCTTTCAGGAACACACTGTGGTTTCTTTTCAACACAGCCTATTTTTTCCAGGAGAGGAAATAATTGGATTGTTTTCTTTTCTTTTTCACATGGCATATAGGGTTTTCTTTGAAATTTTAAGGGCAGTGTTTACTCTTTAAAAATAATTATACCTAACTGAAAATGTTTATTTTTTACCTCTCGGACAGATAAAACTGATTCCATAGGACTACCGTTTCTCTTCTCCAACCTGAAGTACTCACACAAATTAAGCACATGCTGTTGTGCTTGCCTGTGAAGAGTTTCACCACACATTATCTAAAAGGACAAATCGAATCTCATTACTTTACTCTAATTTTTAATGCCTCATTATTACAACTGAATAAAGTAGTGCGAAAAACATTTTAAAATTATATACGTGTGTCGGGTTTTAGACACCGACGACAGATTTGAAAGTTAGAAATATTTATACGTGTAGGATTAGTTTTTTTTTCATAAAAATAATACATACTTACCGGTAACAAATTATAAAACAGCCATTATATAAAACAATCTTCTATTTTAAATTCAGTTGAATGATCAAAAGTTCTCAAAAACACAATGTAAATAAAACCATGAACGATGACTGTCCATAAAGTAATGTTTTGTTTGAAGTCAAAAGAAAGTCCATATTCATAAAATAAAATGACTTGTTTGTCTCGGTTGTTCCTTTCTATCTTGCTCTACCCATAATGTCAGATTTTCTGCGACATATAGCCCAGAATGATTTTTTAAATGTAATATATCCTCTTTCTTTCAAAATTTGCATTATTCATAATTATTTACTAAGATAAGTATAAAAAGTAAAGAGGGTTCTTATCGCACTTACTCAGTAAACATCTGCTATTATTTTTAATGAAACTTTCTGCCACCAAGAGCCAAATATTGTAATTAACTTTTTAATCTTACCATTAAAAATTATTAATTTAAAAATAAGATTTGCTTTCACGTTAATAACAGAAAAGCGTTTCCTTATAGAACTCATTGACTTATTCTGCTTTTAAAAATGTCAAATATAGCATCACATTATCAATTTCATTAGGTAACTTTTACCCCCATAGTTATAAAACTGCCCTTTTACTAAAAAATCCTAATATTTTGTCAGAATTTTATTTCTCATTTTTTTTACAGGTTAATAATGTTTCTGGCATCAAAATAAGAAGTCTCAAGACATCACGGTTCGCTGATGCCTGTTATTAACTTTCGAAAATATCTGAATAAATTCTCGTGCTATATTATTGAATCCTAGGGATTTTTTTAATAATAGTTTTTTTTTTTTTAATCAAGGATCTCAGACTTACATAGAATTAATTATTCTGCCCTCTAGTTCTTGCTTTGCGTAAAGTTAAAATATTTTTAATTTATTTAAAGGTATGCATTAATATGTCTGTGGTAATTGACTCTAAGTACCTTTATGTTATTACTTTTTACCTTTACGTACAAGTACACTTACTTTAGGACATTAATATTTTAAGGTCTTTATATTACGTATCTTTTGTTGACCAAAAGTATTTATTTAAACATAGTATATATATTTTTACTTTTGTTATACATTATGTAGAAAATATGAGCGACATATTTACAGTAATTTATTTTTTCATAAAATAATTTTTATTTTTTGAGTTTTAGTAAATGTAAGAGTTTTTTGCGTCATCGACGATTTTTAAGATTCTAACTTTAGTGCTTCTATTTTAAGGTAATGGTATGGAGGAGTTATTTTTAGGTCTAAATAAAGATACTTATTTAAAATATATATGGTCGTTTTATTTTTTCTTTGACGTCTTGAAATTTAGTACACTAAAATCAGGTTTCCAAATATCTAGTTTTCCCTTTTCACCTCCTGTTATAAGAAGATTGGTCTGAAAAATATTACAAAGTTTGTTATGTAATGTTTCAAATAATCAATGAACTTTTAATAATTTTTTAAGGAGGTCCATTCACAATACATGAGTCAAATCAAGTTTGGTATCCAATATTTAACCAATTAACTTAGAATACTAAAAATAAATAATATAATTTAAAAATAAATAGTTTGCAATTCATTTATCACCAAAATAGAACATAAAAAAAATAAATATATAATCGACAAATGGTAGTATAATTCAAAAAAGTGCCAAGATTCTGATTTCCCGTAAGACTCTATACAAATTTTTGTATTTTTGAAAATTGATATTTCAAAAATTTATAAGGTAAAGTTAATCAAAATTCCGCAATAGTATAGATTATGACATACATTATAAAAAAAAAATCGAACTCTATTATCATTTAATATTTTTTATTTAACATGGACCTCCTTAAATGAAAAATATTAAAATATTTAATTTTTTAATCTCTTATTTGTTTAAAAAGTCATGAAAGTTTATAGGTCATTAATATTAAGGTGGGCCTAAAAGAACACCATTCCAGGACTAATTCCTACCAGCTCTTTGCAGAAATTCTGCTTAATTTAAAATTCTATGACCTAATATACTTACATTTTCATTTAACCAACTTGCCCGAACTCTCTGTATATTTTCACTAAATTGAAGTGCTGGTGACATTTGTCCATTTACGATTTGACTACTGCGAAAAGCTGTTCCTTGATTTTCATTGGATCCAGCCAAAACTATTAGAGAATTTTTAACCTGATGCGTTTTTACTATGTAGGTATTTTCAGTTGTTATCTACAAAATATTTATTAAAAAAATTTTTATTTTGGTAACAAGAAGCAGAATGATTTTCAGTAGTAAATAGAAAAGCTGAGTATAATAAGCCTATTTATATAGTGCATCCAGATTATGACTCGTAGGAAAAGTTTCAATTATGAATTATTTCAAAGGATAGTACTATTGCTTCCAATTGATTAGCAGGGGCAATAAGACTGGAAATAAACTTTTTTATTCGAACTTCACAGATGCATGAAAATATAAGTACAAATTTTAGAAATTCATATTTTCCAAAAGTCACCTTGTTTATAACTCTTTGGAAATTTATCTTTTTTTATATATATATATATAAAAAAAAAAACATTTTTAGAAATCTATTTTAAAACAGGTGTTAAATTTTTTTAAGATGGTAATAGAAATGTCTAATTTATTCTTACAAAATCTGGACCACCCTTAATAAAATATGAAGGAAAAATTATATTTGTAACAATTTAAAATTTATTGTTAACCTTTATATTGTGTGCAACATCTTTCCTTGTAAAGGTTTTATATGGCTCAACGCCATCTATTTCCCATAATTGCAAGTCAACATTTGAAGTTATGCAACTTAATTTCCACTTTCCATTTTCACAAAACCACTGTAGATTTTCAACCAAAGTTTCTGTGTTCAAACAGTCTTGTAAAGCATCATCTTCACATGATTCTGACAAGTCATAGATATTTATTAACCCATCTGTTGAGCCTGATAACAGTTGATTGCTATTATTAGGATGAAATTTTACCTATAAAAATTTGAATTATATATATTTTCTTGATACTGGTAGGTTGAACTGACATTTCTTAATCGATAAAATTTCTGTAGTTACACTTTATTATTTCTGTTTCTAGCACATTCTAAGAATTTCAGTTATTACACTTCATTCCAGTACAAGTTTTGGCAACAATGTCATACTACATAAAAAAATAAAAGAAATTTGGAATAATCAAATCAATGGCCAAACTGTCTATGACTTAGTTATATTTTTACAAAAAGTATTTTGATTAAAATGGGAGTCGCCAATTATTATCTCTTTGTTTCCTTACAAAAAGGGAGGTTACAAGATAACTTACCTGTGTAATATCATCAGTATGGGATTCCCAATAAGCACCTAATAATTTTGTACTTCTTACATCCCAAAATAGAATATATGCATCACCCCCTGTTAAATCTGTTCCTGCTGCTAATAATCTATTGCAAGGTGATATATCAAATGAGCTCAGTGGTTTGATAATATTTGATTCATTTAATGTTGTATCTGAAAATAAGCAGTCGAATGTTAAATAATATCGAAAGGCTTTTTCTTGTTTATATTACCTATAAAAGTAGTTGCTGATCCCTTAGATTCTCGTAAATCCCATAATTTAATTGTCCCATCACTCGAACCTGTATACAATAAAGTATTGCTATTTGGACTAAATCTACAATCAATTATTTTATTGCTATGCTCCTTAAATTGTGTTACTTTAAAAACTTGACTTTCAGTTAACTTATAGATGTCACAGGAATTATCAGAAAGTGCTGACGCAATGTGTGGAAATGTGTCCCTAAAATCAAATTAATTTTAGCCAAAGCAGCGAGTAAAAAATAAATTGTTTACCTTGTAGCTGATATATGTAGAATATATTTAGGTCCCAACGACTGGCTGCAAACATGAGGACAAACTACAAACTCTTCGTTAATTTCGTTAACATCGTAAGTATCACTGTTGCTACCACTGCTTTCTAAATATCCATTCGAATAATCGAGCTCCATTTCATCAATCTTTAATAATAATTATCAAAGATAAGTTTACCTTACGAGCAGCAGAAAGCCGTAGACATAATATAAATAGGTCTATAAGCAAAGCAAACACGTGCAATGTGAGGTTATGTCATATTGTTTTGATTTGTAATGTGAGGTTGACAGATTGAAATTTTTGTTGGATAAATAGCCAGGTGGTAACGAGTCACGAGCCCCAAACAATAGAGTTATATTTTGGTTCCAAGAAACAGCAAAGTGAGATAATTATTTTTTGTTCTGGGAAAATGAGTCCAGAAGTAGGAAAAAATGATTCCGAACAGATGTCAAATTTCGAGCTTTGTAATTGGTTGCTTAAAAAAAGACCAGGATCAAAAATTTCCGATATAGATTGGTCTTCATTTTTTACTGCAAAATATTAGTAATCTAGTTGTGCTTCAGATCTTCTGTCTCGTGCACAATTAGTATATACGGTGGATTGACAAATTGTACGATTGCTCAGTTGTCATACTAACCTTTTTTATTCCGGAGTTGTCATTTTGCTTTTGTGATTACGATGATCGAAATAAAGAAGCAAGCGTGCAACATACGACTCTCCTAATTGTGGACTATACTTCAGGATAAAAAAAGTTAGGTTTAGCCCGCAGATAATAGAAAGTCATATGCCTTTTAAAAGAAGTTCAAGTTCAAACACTGATTTGTGGTAAGGCCGAAAATAAAAGAAAAAATAATAAAATGACTTAAAAATCCACCAAATGAATTCTCTCCTGGGAGATCTTAAATGTATAGAATTTTAAACAGATTTCCAAAATTCCTGGAAAATTATGCCGAGTACCTGAAAAAAAAACGTGGAACGCAACCTTTAACAAAACAAAAGCCCTGTTTTTATCCCAGCTTTTTTTTTACCAACTATAACTCCTTTCGCAAAACGTTCAGAAACTAGTCAGTGCCAATCCGATCATCCAAAAACACTTTGTAAATTTTTGTGTTGGCGCTGACTAGTTTGTGATTGCCTTACGAACAAGACAAAAAGCTGCAATGAAACACTAGAGTAACCCTTAATTTTGTGAGTTGGCATTTTCTACAAATTTGGACCAGCCCTTATTGTACCTAGGCCGCACACAGCAAAGAAAAAGAAATTGTGGTTAGGCTAGCCTTAATGTTGACAACAATAAAACCATTCTATAAAAATAACTAAACTAATATATACAAAGAAAATATATGTATATAGAAACTAAACTTTCATGTAGTTGGATATTAGGTAAAGAAAAAGTGGGTAGAAGTTTGGATATCAGTATAATTTTTTAAATATTAGTTTTACTGGTATATTTTAATTGAACTAGTTCACATTTTTTCTCCAACTTGTATATTTTTAAGTGAACTTTTACTCTTGAATATGTCTACCTCGGCTTTAGCATCTTTAACTGCTACATATACAGACTCTGAGGGTGAAGAGGATGAATATGTTGAAAACCACATTGATAAATCTCCAGGTGGTTCTAAATCTCCTAGTGTAAGTAATTCAGATATTAAAAGTACAACCTCATCAAGACCAGGGAGCCCAGGTAGTAACCCCAGCGTAAGTGCTACTAGAACTTTAGCCAAATTAGTGTCCTATCATGATGATACTATAGCTTCAGATGATGATGGAGAAATTGAAGAAATACCACAACAAGTAACATTAAACAATGAAAATGAAACATCACAAGAATCAGACAATGTAAGTGAACTTCATCGGCCAAGTTGTTTATTTTTTTTTCTTATTATGAACAGAGTTAAATAGAAATATGTATTATGAGTTCGGTAATATTTGTGTGTTCATGTTATTGGTATAGTTAATGTATGCTTTAATTTTAAACATTTTTACTTAATCCAAAAGATGTTTGATTATTTGAAAAATATCAATCAATTAATCAATCAAATATCTCTTTATTCAATAAAAAGTTTTGTGGTACTGATGAAAAACCTAAAATTTGAATGAATGGCGTCAAAGTTAAAATACAATAAAATAGCTAAGTTAAAAACACTAAATCTAAACATGAAGTAACATTCACATAACATCCTATTATCAGACATGACACTTAAAATTCATTTAAAAAATTGCAAAGAACTCATTCTGCATATATGGTCCAATTCATTTTCATTTTAGCCTAGTTTTCATCCTTCCAAAACTGGATATAGGCCACCCCTATTTGTTTCCAAATCCTCTATTCTGGGCTCTTTTTTGCTACATCAAGTCGGCATGTCTGACTATGTCATCCTTCCATCTCATCTGTGGCCTGCCTCTGGATCTGAATCCCAACAGTTGTCTTTTATTCGTTCGTTATGGCCTGCCCATTTCCATTTTAGTGATGCTGCTCTTTCTATAGCGTCAACTGCATTGGTTTTTTTCTTATCCATTCATTTCGTTTTTTATCTCCGAGTGATATTCCTAACATGTGTCGTTTCATAGCCCTTTGAGTTTTGCTGATTCTGTCCAAATTTGATCTTGTAAAGGTCCACGTCTGCGCTCCGTGTTAGAACCGGCAATATACAACAATCAAATACTTTGGTTCTTAAGTATAAGGGATTTTTCAAAACATAGGAGAGTTGTCCGAATGCCGTCCATCCCAATCGAGTTCTTCGTGTTATTTCGGCTATCTGGTTGTCCTTACTCGCTCATATGGCCTGGCCTAAGTATATATATTCATTCACCTGTTCTATTTCAGTTGTATTTACTGTTATAACTTGTTGTTCGTCTGAGTTTGACATTACTTTTGTTTTTCTGAGATTCATCTTTAATCCTCGTTGGAGCGATGCTTCATGGAGGTCGTTTATCATTGACTGCAGCTCTTCCCAGTCAGATGCGATCAAGAGTATATCATCTGCATATCTCAGATGATTTAGGAATCTACCATTAATGTTTATCCCTTTATTTTCCCAATTTAATGATTTGAACAAGTCTTCCAGGGCCATTGTAAATAATTTGGGCGAGATTGTATCTCCCTGTCTTACTTCTCTTTTGAATGGGATGCGGTTCGTCTTTAGCTCGTCATCAAGTTATAATGTCATCGTTGCGTCTAGATAGACATTATGAAATAGATTTTTGTCTCTCGAGTCTATTCTGCTATTTACCAAAGCTTCTTTAACAGCCCATAGTTCTATGCTGTCGAAATCCTTCTCGTAGTCAACAAAGGCCATGTCCAATCTGAACCAATAAATCAAAAACCGTTTTCTTAAAACGTTCGAAATCCACATCCAACGTTATCCCGATTGGTAGAGCATTAAAAAATTTAATTGCCAAGAAACCAGGCCCTTTTTCTACCACAGTAAGTCGCTGCTGTGGGACATTATCTTCTATATATCTAGTGGCAAAGCAGTGTTTAACTTTATGCTTCTTAAACTTGTCTTTGTTTTTAAAGAAGAACAGTACACATACGTAAATAAAAATTGCTGGTAAAGTTAAGATACCTAAGGTTTTAAATTTTCTCCTGCAGGAATCCAAGTAACCAATGTCAGAAAGTATACGAACTGCTCTTTTCTGACTTTTAAAAGCCCTTTCTGATGCACTGCTCCCACCCCAGAACATCACTCCATTGCGAAGAGTTGTATATACATTTGCAAAATATACAATTTTCAAGTTTTCCTTGGTCAAATATTTTGACATTACTCGTAAAGAGTATGAAACTGTGTTTATCTTATTGCATACCTCTGATATATGTTTTGTCCAGTCTAGATTACGATTAATACGGATTCCAAGGAATTTTGTATTTTCCTCTAGTGTGATGCTCTCAGTCCCAAACTCAACTGACTCAGAAACTGTCTGATTATTTTGCTTTGTTGAAATGTGATGGGTCTCTTCAATGTTCAGTTTTAATTTGTTCTCCCTAAACCATTTTTTAGCCTTTATATGTTCATCAGTAATTTTTATGAGATTTGCCAATGAGATGTTGATTGTTAAGATATTTGTATCAACAGCAAAGTTTACAAGATAACGCCTTTCCCTCATAACTGTAGATGCCAGGTCGTTGATATAAAAAATCAACAGTATTGGTCCCATAATGCTTCCCTGCAGCATGCCCATGACTACAGAGTCTACATCCGAAAAATACTGAACACCATCAAATTTCACTACAACTTTTTGACTTCTATTTTCTAGATATAGGTTTAACCAATGCCATTTTTAAATTGTCTGGAAAAAGCTCAAGGGTTCGACTACATGATTGGCACATTTTTTTTATTAAATTATTTGAAATGTCATCATACCCACAGCTTTTTTTGTTTTTTAAAGATTTTATAATTTAAAAAAAAAATTTTTGTTGTATGTGTGAGAAATATAGGATTTAAATTATTTTCAATATTGCAGGATGCTTTTTATATAGCTTGCTAAGGTATTGAGTTGTAGTTAGCTATCTTTTATAATTCATCTCTGTTTTCTAAAACCATAAAATAAATTTAGGTATAGAGAGCAGAAAGCTTTATTTTATAATATATACCATTTGTTTCTTAATTATAGATTGCCGATGAAGATATTCTTATACCTGCTGAACCACCAGGAAACTGTTCAGCTGAACTACAAGATAAGATAGCAAAGTTATATGAAAAAATGCAAACCCAGCAAATGGACATGAATGCAGTAATACAGAAAAGAAAAGATTTCAGAAATCCAAGTATTTATGAAAAATTGATACAGTTTTGTGGACTAAATGAATTGGGTAATTTTTGTTTTGAAAAACCAGAACTTTACATGTTCATATGTGAATTCTTAAACTGTATATAAATTTTGATTCTATGTATGATTTTTTGTCTTAATTAACAAACAATTTTATTTTTTTAGGTACTAATTATCCTCCTGGTATTTATGATCCTTTAAAATGGACCAAAGAATCCTATTATGAAGAATTAGCTAAAGTTCAGAAAGCAGAAATGGATAAACGTGAAAAGGAACGTAAAGGCAAAGTTGAATTTGTGTCAGGAACTAAAAAAGCAGATGAGGATAACAAAAACAAAAGAAAAAGCAAATGGGACATGCCTGGAGGGGGAGCTGTTAAAATCAACCAGCCTGGACTTGTGGCACCACCTACACTTACCACTTCTGCAACTGGAACTAAAAGTACGGTTATTTCGGCTTTTGGGTCATTACCCAAGAAGCCAAAGCCTTAAATTAAATAAAACAGGTGTTTTTACTAAAATTGTATATTTACAGATGAGAGTGAAAGTTGGTGAAACTGAAGAAGAATGAAGGCTTAGTTTTTGTATATAAGTTTAATTTATATGTAGATAATAAAATAGTAATAATAAAAGATTTGTTTTTTAAAAAATTGTAATTTGATTAAAGGATTGTTATGGGTAGAATTATGAGGCATTTTACAGGGTTTAACTTTCACCTCTAAATTTGGCTTTCAAAAATTTGCCACTGAGAATTCTTGAAAAATTTTGTGAGAAAAATAAAAAGTCGGTTTCTCACTTGCTCTCAAGATATTCTTAAATTTGGTGGTGCCCCAGAGCTCTGCCTCATAAGCCGCCACTAGTTGGCATGTAAATCGCAAAACACGATAAATTCATATTCTTGCTTGGTAGTTTAAGAAAACCAATTTTTGAAGAATAGTTCCTAAAAAATTTTGAAAAAAAGAAATTTGTCATATTTTTATATGGAAAAATATAAAGATTAAAACTGTTTATTGTTCCACTATTATGATTTGAAAGTGACTGAGAAGAAAGTAAAAAATATATAAAGTAGAAATAAATTTATTTTTAAAGTTCTGTAAATTTATATATTTGCTTATAAATACTGGCAAAGGAACTAATGCTCAGAATTTATAAAAATTTGAACAAAATGCTTTGATAGATTTTTTGGCTTCCTATTTTGTAAGACTATTCTAGACTTGTTCAGAATTATAAAAAATGGTTGGCATTTGGGTCTTTCCTCAATCCTTGCTGTTTTCTACAATTTTTGAGGAAACGTGGATAATTCAAGACTCTACAAAGTAGTATCCAAATATTCGGTCATTTATGTCAAAAAAAATATAAAATGCCAAATTTTAATCTGAATCAGATTCAAGTTTTCTTCAAACAAACGTATTATCTGCCCTTGGTTTCAGTATAAATAATTTGAGGCCATTTTTTCGTGAAACTGAAATAAATCTCAGAACAATCGGTTGTCTCTACTATCATGTGTAATTCTACTATTCATCAGCGCCATCTTTCTTTAAATAGAAATTCAGTGACGCTAATGATTCTTTGAAAAGGAAAACTTTTATATGCTACAATGTTGCCAAGATGGATAGGTTTGTCCGTTACGATCACAAATATTTTACTCAATATTCAAAATTTTTATATTTTTGAATATAACTGATGCAAAATTATACAAGACAAAAATATATGTTGTACCCTTAATGCCGGTTGCAGTACGTGTGAGTATTGTTTTTATTTGGAAATTAATTGTCTGCAATTATTGATCGTGGTCCTCGTTTGTCAACCATAAAAATAAAACTAATCTGGCAACGTTGGACTGGCTGAGTTTGAGCGAGAGTTTAGTAATGGCTGCTGTGAGTAGTGGTCGAATTGCGATGGATCTGCAAAACGAAACGCAAATCGGGACGGTAGACCGTTTAAAAAGACTTTATCCCGCTGTTAACGAAGAGAAGACTCCACTGCCTCGCGCTTGGAGCCCTAAAGAAAAATATGGGTACATCGGATTGTCTCAAGGAAATCTTCGTGTCCACTACAAAGGTAAGACCTTTCAAGGTTCGTTTGAACAATTTCTCACACGCAGCATATTTTTTGCGTTGTTTTTTAATAATTCGGGGGTCGACGATTTGATAAAAAGCCTTTTAAGGCTGTGTCACCGATTGGTTTGGTCTCTAGGAAGGATTTTTGCCATCAAACAAAGAAATCAGCTGATTATGACACAGGGTGAGTTGGTTCATTGTATCGGGTGCGAACAAAAATAAATACAATCCAAATAAAGATAAATTTCATAGGGGTGACCCGTGAATAACAATTTTATTGATAAGCATATTATGAAATACTGTGATCTACACGAATCTATCACAGATTTATTTTTAAAATCTAATTTGTTCTGTCTTCAATCAACTGTCAAAATTAGTTGTTTTTCAAATTTAGGATGCGGAGTTCAGTATAAAATGGTGTATATTTCGGTATTTTCTTGTGTTTATTAAGGTTTATTCTGCGCAAGCCACATTTGAATTACAAATTGAACCTGAGCTTTATTGGGAAAGATGGGGTAGTTATTTGGCACAACGTCATATTTTAAAATTAAAGTTTTTATTTAAATTTTCATTTGTATTTAAATGTTTTGAATATATATATATATATATATATATATATATATATATATATATATATATATATATATATATATATATATATATATATATATATATATATATAATATTGTACAATTATTTCCATTTAAACTTGGAACATAAAAATTATATTTAAAAGATACTAATTTAATAGCTATATGCTCTTGATTATGTAAAAAATACAATTAAATTTAATTGGACATAAATAGCATTTGATTAATCACTTGGGATGGGTAAAATACAATTTTGTAACATTTAGCTTTAGATTTATTATTAGGTAAAACTTATTTTCATGTGAAAGAAATGCATTTTCTAATTGTTAAAAGATTACCCAACATTACTAGTTTTTTGGATTATCAATGCTATGAAATTTGCTACACAAATATTCATCAAAGCTGTAAAAAGCCATTCATCGTAAGTACTTATAGAGGGAGAGAGTATTTAAACTGTTAAAATGGAAGGGACCCTATCTGATCAGCAAGGATATTAAAGAATTTTTTTACCATCTCTGGTCCTTGCAGCATGGGAATATTTGATGGTCTTGTTTTTGATGGTATTATATGAGTGATAGTCACTATTTACAAGGTACTTTTCAGAATTCCTTTTCATATATAACAGGCTACACAATATATACATACATTGCACAGTTAGTATTTTTAGAGAAATAAATGATGTTCTGTAACAATCTATAAAACCAAAGTCAGCCTTACACTTTTTTAAACCTTGAAGGAATGTGAGGAATGACCCCATGGTAAATGAAATGTGTATGTGTGTGTGTATGTAAAAGTATGCAAAATAAGTACTCATTAAAACTACATCGGAAACACTTCCTGAGATTTCTCAAAACAAAATTAAGCTGATTTAGTTTCCTGGCCAACTGGATGTAGTGTGATTCCCAGGTCAACAGTCGTCACTGTTATTTTTAAAGGACTCACATTGCTGAACCGTGCTGCTAACTAACTTTTCCGCAAAATTCAGTGATGAATATTTCCATGTGTACATACCACTTAGTTGCTTTAGAGTGCATATTAATTTTTTAGGAAGTTGAACCTTAATTAAACCCCATACATTCTTAACAGGATTTGCAACTGGCCAAGAAGCAGGCCACTCCATGGTAGTAATGCCTTTTTCTCTTTTCTAGTCCAAAGGTGACTGTGGTGTCTCAGGTCATTATCTTCCTTTAGTGTCCATGAGTCATAATTAGGATCAAACTAACCTTCAGCAGACTTTATTAAACACTTTTGTAAGTTCTTTTCATTCTCCTTGTATTCAGGTTTTTAGTAAAAAGACACAATGGAGAGGGAAACGTCTCCAGACATACACTTTAACAATCAAGCTTTCTAAACAGAACTTCAAGTCGAGAATGAAGATATCAATATTCTCTTGTGTCTAGGCTAAATTTCTTTGGATGGGTTTTTCAGACAGTTGCCTTGTTGTTCTGTATTTAATGCTATTTTTATCAAGTCACCTTCGAATAGTATTTAGACCAACATATATTCCCTTTTAAACTAAAATACTTGGCTTTATTGCAGATTAAGATGTAAATTTTTTTGGGACTCTTGAATAATTACCTTTTCTTAATTTTTTGTAGTCACACATGTTACACCACAATCTGGATGATCATTGAAATTTTTTTTTGATCATACTTTTTCACACATTTCTGTACGAAACATACATATATGCATACATACATTTTTATGTCTTTTTCATGTCTACACAGAAAAACTGCTTCAAGTCTTTTATGTTATTTCCTTTGACCATACCAGTAGATTTAGACAACAACAAATTCCTTTGAAAGCTGTTTGTAATCAGTGGGGATGGGCTTTTTTGATGTTTAACAGACATACATTTTTTTAATTTAATTTTGCTTTCAGTTTTTTTTGCTTATCGTGGTAGTGTTAGAAATTACTACAAATGTGAACAAAAAGAGGACTTAAAAATTTATTTTTATCAGTAAAGATTGTTAGATATTATTTATATATATACAGCTACAAATTCATACCTTTACTTTATTCTCGAATTGACGTACCAGTTAGCATGTTATACTAGTTTAAATAATGCATTTAGGGATAGCATAGAATCAGTGTGTGTATCAAGAGGTAAAAGATCTCATACTGTTTATCAACACAATAAATCTGTATAAAAAAATTCTTTTTTGCACTTTTTGTTTAAAACTATTAATTCTCGAGTTATAAGTGTCTATATCTTTACAAATTTTATTGGGTAAGTTACACTATCTAACAAAGCTAGATGACTATCCATAATGGGTTCTATGACGATCAATCCTAGTATTATTGGTGCGCAAGTCTTTCTGTGATACATTAAAACCAGCCAGGCAATCAGGGCAATTAGAATATGAGTATTTAGCCCAATTTACCTATGTCCTATACCCAACACCCAACATGCTTCTATCAGGAACTCCTACTTGGCTGAAACAGAGCTTAACAAAGTTCTAAATGTTATTAAGAACAAACTGAGATCTGGGATTGAGGGATTATCTATTAGGATTCTTCAAAGTCTCTAGACTAGGCACTCTCCTCCCTGGCTAATGCCATAAATGTGTCTTTTGAGACTGCGACCTTTCCAAATAATCCTAAAATTTCCATTGTAAAACCTCTATTTAAGGAAGGCGAACTGAATGATCCAGCTAATTACAGACCCATCTCACTCTTACCATATTTGTCTAAGATCATCAAGATGCTAGTTAATGATAACTTTTCTAACTAAACACAACATTTTAAGTAAATGTCAGTTTGGTTGTTTCTTTTCTGGAGGACCGTTGTTTGAGCCTAAATGTGGGAATTATTGCCGCTGCAGTGTTTTGCGATTTCTCCAATGCGTTTGATTGCATGAATCATGGAGTATTACTCAATAAGCTCTGCGACTATGGATTCAGAAGTGTTGCTCTGCGGGAGGAAGGTAGATTGTTGATTCTATGGGTGTTCTATCTGACGCATGGCGTGTGAGCCATGAGGTTCCACAGGGTTCTGTACTTGGCCCTATTCTATTTCTTCTTTATATAAATGACCTTCTGTGGTCTCATAAAGAGCAAGAATCGCTGATGACTGTCGGAGAATTTATTAAAAATTAAACACGGATGTGATGCTAATCTTTTATCTCTAAAAGTAAATAAAACTAAGTTGTTGGGCTTTAAGTTTGTTTGCTCGGACCAAATGATGATTCGGGATGAGAAGTTAGGGATGAATAACGGGCTGGCTAGGGTTTGTTGCGCTGTTAGGGTTGTAGCAAATGATTTGGGACCAGAGACTGCAAAATTGGTATATTTTGAGGTTGTTGCAGCCAATATCTCTTTAATTCCGTTTTTATTTTACAAAAAAGAGGAATTAGGTGTGTTTACTGTAAAACCCTAAGAGAGTCTTGTAGACAGAAGTTTAAGAATTGAAAATATCATTATGCTGTTTGTTTATATGCTTCAGAAGGTCTCTTTCTTTTTTATACCATATTTTAAATTTTAATGAGCTTTGTCCATAAATATTTTGTATTTGTGACAATAAAGCATGTTTTGGATTTGTATTGAATTTGATGATGATTATCTCAGAAACGGTTTCTCGAAGTGACATCTACTAGGTATAACTTTTTTGGGTAAAATATGTCAAGTAATAAGAATTTTTAATCAGAAATTTAATATATCGAGGAACAAGAAAGTTTTGAAGCTTTTGATGTAAGTGAAGTGCTGCTGGTAGCGCCCTCTGCAATGTACATCGAAACTGTAATCAGATATTGATTTCGCACCCTGAGACACCTTAGAGTACCAGATTCAGTGCAAATAAAGCTGTCATTAAGATAAATATTTACAAAAAAGTTTTTAAAAATTTAACTTTCACAAATTGTGTTTCGTAAACTATCAACTTTTGGACTAAGCTAAATTGAGCTACATTTTGATATTTTAGCCTAAGGAATGTTTTTAGAGAAACCCTGTATATATATATATATATATATATATATATATATATATATTTTCCTGATTTTATGTATATATAGAATTCTTTAAAAAGCCACTTAACCAAGTGAAATTTAAACTAAAATTCAATAATTACTTTTCAATTTAACTAAAGAGCAACCACCATTCTCCATTAAAAAAAAAACCTAGCTTTCAATTTCGCATTGAACTTAATGTTTACAGTCTGTTTTAGGTGAGTATCCTTAAAAGAGGCTCCCTTAGGTTGCTTAAAATTAAACAGTTTAACAATGAAAGCTAAATTAGTCTTGGAAAGTCATCCCTAAAATATCTTGGACTTGTTTTGATATTTATCGATTTTGAGTGCTGCATGAGGTTAAACCAGGTTGGCACCGTCAATGTAAGTAGTGATGTGTAAGCTCAGTCATTTTTCTTAGAATGTTCTAAAAATAAACCTTTGGTTTCTGTTCAGAAGCCTTTTTAAATTTAATCCTGAAGCAGTGTTGATACAAACAAGGATATATTCAAAAAATATTTGCTACCGCCCTTAGGTATGCGAAATCCCTTGATAAGGATGATAATTAACCACATTGGGAATTTTGTTTAATTATTAAAAAGTTAATTTAGGTTAATTTCTAACCCACTTAAAAAAAAATTATCAATTCGACGCGATTATACATATATTTTTAATGTTTATATACGCATCATTTTTGAGGGAAGTAGGATATTTTGATGCGGTTTTCAGAATGTTTCAGAGGGTACTCCCAAGAGGATGGTGATGAGCAAACTTTTTTACGTATAACTTTTGATAGGAGTGAGATATTTTAATTCGGTTTTCAGCATATTATAGGAGGTAACAAGAAGGTCCCGAAAGCATATTTCTACAGTAGATTTATTGCAAAGGGATTAGAAGTTGAAAAAAAAAATTAGTTTAAACCTCTGCCCATTTTAAAGACAATTTGACTGACTGACAAGATCATATCCAAAGTCGAAATATTCATATTTTCGTATTAAAAAATATAAGTACTTATTTAAACCAGATTTAACCTTGAGCCGATGTTCAACTTGAACTCGAGTCAAGCCTAAAATTCAATGGGCTTGACTTTACTACTAAAGTGACTACCAAGTGCGATGTATTCGCTAAAGCTGGATTTAATAATAGTTAATCTCAGATCGGTAATCATGGGGATATGATTTTGGAGGCTTTATATTTGTGTATTTACTTGTGCATATTAAGAAAATAAAGAAAGCTCTAGTTACTTTTTATTTCTATGTATTTACTTTTTTTTCTTTTAATTTAACCAGAATGTATACAGTTACTACCATAACTTAAGAAGCGGCGGTTCCAGCCTCTCTCTTTGGGGGGGGGGGGGCGATTTACAAGAGTACAGTATGACGAGAGAAAGCGAGTTGTCGACTGGGGAAAAGGTGTTCCAACCACATCCACGTTCCTAATGTAGTAGACAGAGGCAAGTCTATTTTTCTAAATTTAAAGCGTTTGGGGGGGGGGGGGGATCGATCTGTCGACGGGTGGGGGGGTTACTATTTTTTTGAAGCTTTTGAGAGATCGCCTCTTCCTTGGATCCGCGCCTGAACTTAACAGACCTTCATTCATTATATCATTCACAACAAATTACTGGACAAAGTATTTATTTAATGTGACAAATTCTTCAAAATATACTCAAAGTCGTATTTTATAAGGTTAGCTATACATGTATGCGCAATAATTGGTTTGAAAGTAGCTTGAATTTATTTTTCAACCCAGGTTCATGCCTCCGAAATAAACGGGTAGGTTTGGGACTAGTCTAAAAGACGTTTCACTTTCAATTCGGTTTCAAGCGATCGTAATAAACGTGCTGGATTTTATTATTCTTTTCTTAATTACATGAAATTTATAACTAGTTGCCATTGTTACGTGGTTCCCGTAATATTTTACCGTTACGATATTTTTGAAAAATACTAACGTAATGAAAACGAGGCTTTAAATTATATGAATACGACGCAGCCCAAAATTCTACCTGCACCTTCGACCTAAAAAAGTAAAGCAAAATTGTGTGCTGTCTTTTAATGATAAAAATCAAATTTTTCCGTGTGCAACGTCAAGCTCCAAGTTAAAAGCTTAATCATTTTTAATGTTTATTATGTGCTTTGCTGAGGTTTCTGCCGATTACATAGAACTTTCACCTAATTGTTTCTTCATAGCTATAAAATGTAACTATTGCCTAGAACATATTATCTATTTATGGAGTTTTTGCATTCAGGCAATTCAGGATTTTTATAAATATAAAAACTCATTACTGGAATAGGAGTAGGGGAATTCGGGGCAAAGTGAAGCAGCGAAGTAAAATGATAAAGGTTTTTTTCGCTGATATTATAAACACCATTTCACGAATAGTAACATTTGTTTTAACAGCTTGAGTAGTGAACATTAAAAGATATTAAAATGTTTTAATTATTTTAAATTATTATGGAGATATAAGAGGGCAAAGTGTAATCTGTATTATAGCGACAAGTTTGATTTAGCAATTTCCGTGAAATTTATTAAAATAATAATTATAAAATATATTAGTATTTCGATTATTTTTTACATTTTAATGTTTTTTTTTTAAATGAAATTCGAGAAAATTTTTATATTAATGTTGCAGATAAAATATTACAATTATAGAAGGTAACAAAATGAGTCATAAAATTTGGTTCTTCGAAATAATGTTCTTCTACCATTTTTTTTTAGTTGACAGCCACTTTTTTGCGTTCAGCGCCGTACTCCAACGCGATTTGAATTGAAGTTTTGTGATAATCCGGTATATACTCCCTAAAATCTCCGACTTTTGCAAAACCTTGTCATTTTTGTGACTATATTTACTGTTAGTTACTAAAATCTGAAAGGTACGCCTGGAGATTGTTGATTTCATGTTAAGTTGAGGTCGCAGAACAAAAAAAAAGTATTTCTTTCTGTTGTTAGGTACTAAATAAAGCAAGGTAGAAATTTTTTTAATCTAGAAAAAAAAATATGGTATTTTTAATCTTTAAAAATCGATGAGTTATTGAGAACCAACTGTCTTTCCCGTAAACTTTTCAGTTGTCTCAGATTTGTAATGCCGAAGGGATGGGGTCACGATACGTCATTTTGCCGTTGCCACTGCTATATGTACCGAAAGCATAGAAAAAAATATTTGATATGCAAAGTTTAATCTCAAGAATGATAAATTTATAATGGTGAAAGATAAACACATTTGGGCATGCACGCTACAACATGTTCAGCTGACCATGAACAGGACCGAACTTCACAAATCCATTTGCCTTTGTTTTGCCAAAACAGGAGCATACACTTTGTGGAGCTCATTATAGTAAATAAGACCCACAAGACACAAAAAAAATAATGTAACTGAAGTTCGCATCGGCGCAGCCACTCGGCCACGACGATCATCGACATACAAGTCAATCTCATCGAATTAATCCTAAATGACTTGTATAAAGACTAGTTTCTTAATTCTAAGGTAACTTCATTTAGACAAAAGTTTGATTTTAAAACGAGACTAATCTGATAATAAAAAATAATGTTTAGACCTTAATAATATAGGATTGTAAAAATTTTTTTTTTCATTTAGAGCCTGAAATAAATGGAAATGAAAAATTATGTTGAATTTCAAGAATAGGTTTGCCTGCTGAGCTATACAATATAAATTAAAGCAGAATAACAAACAAAACAACTCTGGTTGACTAGAGATTAGATAATATCTAGAGCCTTCGTAATAAGTATGAGTAAAAATAATTTTATACCCCTTTTCTGATAATGGTATTTTTTAGTGGTTGTAAATAATTAAAAATTATCTGATATATTATCAAACAATTCTGTGGAAATAAATACCAGTCTTTTTCTGTTAAATCCTGCTAGCTTAAATAGAATAAAGTTTTTCTGATATTTTCTGATAAAATCCGTTACTTACTGAGTGATCAACAATAATATCGGAGAACCCTATATACGACGCAATACGTAGAAAACTCCCGCAAAGATAAATTAGCTCTCAGTAATAATTTAAAACGCGCAAAATATACACTAACAATAAGATATATATATTTTACGCGTGGAATCAATTTTATTTTCTTTGTGTTTATTTCGTAACGTTTTTAAACAACAAAAAATGATTATCAATGTTTATTTTAATTAAACATCCAGGTATTATCCTTGAGTCTATTTAAATAAACGGTAGTTATGGAGCTTTTATAGATAATACCTATAAAATGCTTAACATTGTCCGATTAAATTGTTTTTAGAAGAGTTTATAAGGTTGCAATTTATCGTTAACTTGATAATTTGCTTAGTTTTAGTTTTAAATATTTTTAAAATAGTTGAACGTTTTATAATTATGAGAATAAATAACAGGATCGCCGAATTTTTCGTGATTTTTTTTTCATCGCCCTTTTTGGGGCCGTTAAACACCATCCTGTAGTTTTTTTTCACGGTGTATATACATAGTTGACTCCGAAAATATTTTTCCTTCATACCGCGTTTTCCTGTCGTTTTAAATTTTCCCACCTTTAAATTTTTGGAAAAAGATCAACAGGAAAAAAATCGGTGACGTCATAGAAGGGTACATCCGGTTGAAATTGGTGGAATATTCGGAAATTCAGTCGTGTATAAATGGCTTGTATAAAATAAAAAAAAACTAATCAGAACCATCCGTAACAAATGAATACAACAGAATATCTTGAAGAACCTTTTTCAACTCCCATTTTGACAAGCAGGTGTTTTGATCTGCGATTCCGTTTCTTCATGGTCTCTGCTGGAAGTCAAACATTTTTTAATTAGCATAAAAAAATTGTAGCCACTATAATAATATAGGAACATTGTTATATAATACCATAGAATAGAACTTAATGAAATGGTGACAGTGCAATTATATATTTTTAGAAAGTGCTGTTGACTAATTAAAAGATGGACAAAATGTTGTTTGCTTTAGAAAAATTAACAAATATTTTGTGGTTTATTTGATATTGTTACATACATACTTCTGTGAAGTTTCATGCTACCATAAATTTTCTTACTGAACGAAATAAAGAAGAATATGTAAACGTGGCGATACTGCTTTGCACAACATTTCCAATTCGACTAATAAATATATCTTTCTTTCTATTGTCTTACTTAAAAGCAAGAAATGTAAAATTGAGAGAAATCGTCCTGACCAGAGGCGGATCCAGCCTTTTTCTTTAGAGGGAAGGAAGGTATATCACAAGGATTCCCCCTAATCTGGATTCCCCCTAATCTCATACAACACAGTGCAATATTCCAAGCTAAAGCGAGTTGAGAGAATTAATTTAATGTGTTATAAATCAACGGTGAGGGGGGGGGGCAGCGAAATCCACGTTCCTAATGCACCAGACACACGAGTTTGAATTCGAAACGCTTGGTGGGTGATCGGGATCCACTGTCTTAATCCGCCCCTGGTGCTGGCTGGTAGTTTTTCGAGTTTTTATTAAAAAATTTTATTTTGTCTTACTTATTTCTATAAATTATGTCAAAAAATTATTACATATTTTCTCTTGTACATTTATTTTACTGGTAGTAACAAAACTGAAACATGGAGGTCATAAAAAAATAAATTATTCGCCTTTTACTGGTTTATATGTGTGAAAGTGTTAGAATTTTGTTTAACTGTCGCGGAGTTGAAGAAAGATTGGATATTTGCAGATGCAGAATCTTAGATTTTTTGAAATTATGGATGAGAACTGGCGTTCCACCAACTTAAGTAACGCTGCGTTGCCCGTAACGGCGAGTCGGACACGTGGATGTGCTCACAATCGTCTAGGTACACCCCAATGTGTATCGAGTGAAAAAGTTCGTTTTAAAGTTGTGCGATATGTTTAATAAAATCATCGATATTTTGTATCACATCATAAGGCATGGTATCGATACAGGAAAATATCATCAAAAAGGCAAAGGCAACAAGGTATAAAATAAAACGATAAAAAAAGATTTAAACTATTATATATTTTATGATCTTATTAGTAACGTTAAATGTAAATTCTTGCTAGCACAGCTTTTTTTTTGATATTGACAACCTAATCGAAAAGTCGTACAAACAAAAATAAAGACAATTCAAGTCCGACAACCACATTTTAGTCAATCTTCAACATTGTCTACAACCTTCAAACATACTTCTATTTTATTTTTAATATTCTTGATATTTCCAGCCGCATCTGTCTTTCAACTATCTGAAATGTTTGATGGCCCAATTCACTCCATAAAAATATATCAGCTTACACCATAAAATGAAATAAAAATTTCCATTGAATTTATGTCTCTACCGTAAAATAATCAGTTTGGTGCAGACATTCCCTTAATAGACAAAAGTAAGCCTCTTGAAAACTTTGCCTCAAACAAATTTTAGAATGGCACCTGCAGAAATAAAATTAATGCATACATTTTATAATACAAAGATAAATAAGATTTTTTTTTATATTGCTTGCTTCTCATCACCGAACAGACCAAGAGAAGTTACAAGCCTGGCTACACAAACCACTTCATGAACGGCATCCAAATGAGGTCATTTAGGACAATGTCCACAACTTAGCGCCGAACTACTGGTTGATTTCAGGACAGATGTTTTCGGAAACGGAGGGCTTCTTGTTAGCTATCCAAGACCAGGTTATTCCGACGAAGAACTATCGGAAATTCATTATCAGAGATCCCTCAATGGAAAATGGCCAATGTAGATATGGCTGTCGAACATCAGAGACGATCCAGCACATAACTGGAGGATGCCAAGCGTTTGCCGCAACCGAGTATAAGGAAAGACACGATTCAGCCGCTAAGATACTCCACCAAAAGGTAGCAGATAAGTTAAAACTATTGCAGGTAGGAAAAGTGCCTTACTACAAATATAATCCAGAGCCTATTCTTGAAAACAACGAGTTCAAGTTATACTGGGATCGAACGGTCCTAACAGATCAAACAGTTGCTCATAACAGGCCAGACATTATACTAACAGATAAAATTTCCAGGCGAACTACACTAATCGACATCGCTGTACCGAATAACAACAACCTAAGGTCAAAATACGAGAAGATTGCCAAATACAGAGATCTGGAGGTGCAAATCCGCAGACAGTGGGCAATGAACAGCGTCCACACGATTCCTATAATACTGTCAACAACTGGAGTGATACCAAAGAACCTCCTGCAGAACATTAAGGGACTGGGCCTTAGTGAGCATCTGTATAAACCGATTCAGAAAGCGGTTTTCCTCGCAACCGCGCGAACCGTCCGAAAGTTTGTAGGAAGTGCAGAAGACCACGCCACCTAGGACCCGATAACAGGAAAGGGTCCCCACAGAGCTTCATACTTTTGGTGTCTTTGTATACCTGGTATGAGTGAATAATCCCTGGAGGGAGTGCGAAGCCGTTTGGCTTGTAAATATGATTTTTTTTATATTACCTATAACTTCATTAAGACTTTTAATAAATTTGCCTCTCAAATACGGATGTTTTATTGTTCTGTGCATTCTTTCTACATGCATATTAGTTTTAAGGTCATTCCTTACTCTGCAGCAGTAAACTGATTGGCAATCTTTCAAAAATTCGTGTGTACTTCTTCCAACTTCCCTAAAAAAATATGTTTGAAAGAATATTTATAACCTCTTTTCTACTTGGATGTTTTAGTTTTATGAGCACCCTTAAATTAGTCAAGTTCACAAAATTAGAACTGTTGAATGAAAAGCAGCAACTCACGCTACTTTCCGCGTGCTCATTCAATAACAAAACATGAAAAATCGTTTATTGGCGAAGAATGAACTAATTATTGCGTGATTGCAGCAGCAGAAGAAATAGGTTCTAAACTAATTTAAAAACATCAGTCTGTCAGCGAACACCGTGGCTCGAAGACTAGGTGATATTGCAGAAAATACATTAACTCCATCGTCTGACAAATTTCGTCACCTACAGTTTGAGATACTGCTTGTTCAGGTGTTACTTGACGCCCATTGCATTCACACGGCACCACCACTGGAGAAGATATTTTTAAAGGAGTTAAAAATGTTCAAAAAACTTTATGTGTATCACTACTAATGGTGGCAAAACATATTTGGAAAAAAATAAGTGTCCTTGCTCTCGTATCAAAGTTGTAGAAAATTGCGGTGGTTCAAAATCATTAATTGTACATTGCATCTTTCATCAACACTCTTTGTGCGGAAAATGCTATATATATCAGAAGTTTTAAAGTCATGTCAGCTGTTAATTATATCAAATCAGTTTATTGAAGAAAATGGAGAAAATGACATACTGCATTAAAGTTCTAAGGCATTTTTTTGAGTTCCGAACAATAATCGAAAATTTCTTGAATGAAAGGAATTTTCCCCTGGCTGAGTTACAAAATAATGAGTGGTTATGGAAGCTATCATCTTATACATATTTAACTAAACATATAAATAACATTAATTTAAAATTACAATGAGAAAATCAGCTTCTGCCTGATTTATACACTCATATTAATTTCTTTCTACAAAAAAAAATATTTTGTTTCAGTCTCAATTGAACAAAAATGTTTCACGCATGCTAATACATGTCACACAGTAGTTAGTCAGTAAACTGAGACTCTATTTCCGGTAGATTTCGCAATTGAAGCTCTGGGTGCTTTAAAAATAAATTTTGAGTTTTATTTTTCAGATTTTGATGCAATTGCAAAGGATATCAGTATTTTTCAAAATCCTTTTAACGCAGATATAGAAGTCCTTGTTCCAGAACTTCAAGTGGGAATGATTGATATGCAGTATAAAGTAATATAACGAATCCAGCCGGCCATAATTTATTTTATAATGTAAAAATTTACAATGTAAAGTATGTTTCAAGATCTATCGTTTGGCTCTTGGGTTCAATAGTGAGGGTCGCTACCCGGGGCATTAAAACCCTTTTGTGGTACCGAGTGCGGTGCCAAATTTAAATATATACAACAGGTCAGAAGTATTTTTAAAATCAGATTTAGTAAATTTTTATAAATTGGTCGTTATTTAAATTAATAAATAAATAAATAAATTATTAAAACACTAATATAATAAGTAAAAAATATTTAATTTAGACAATAAATTAAATATAATGTTATATTTTCTCCGTACATGTGGTAAATTTTTCTTTGAAAGTCCTCGTCACGTTCGTCAACCCCCCTTGTTGCGACGTTTTTTTTCTCACATTAAGTGGCTTTATAAAATAATGTCCCTTATTGTGAAAAGAGGCGTTTTGATCAAAACACATGTTTCTCTTAAAGCAGCACTTTTAAGCCAGCCTTTGTTGAGTAGAACAAGGTAAACATTTTTTACTATTTCCTTGACATCAACAGTTTCTTTTAGGCATTTTACTACCGGGCGCAGTGGATGCATCATGATTACCTTCTTCCCATGGACGGAGTATATTTCGAAAAAGTAAAAAACTCAAATGTACTCTTCATCAGACAAAAACAAATTGAATGACCTAAATTTAATCACGATATTTTATAGTTTGTTGCTCAGGTAGTTTAGGTTGGGTGGTAAGGATTATACTAAATTATTTAAAGTTTTATTTACCTGAAAAAAGAAAAAATATTCTTATCTGCTTAATCAAGAGAAGACAAAGCGTTAGTTAACATTTAGTAATCGAAATTTATCAATATACTATATATCTGTTACAAAAACAGTTGGATCCTGCTCTAAATGTTATATATCACCTCGAACGAGCCCCAGGTATAAAACTATTAACTGGCGTTAAAAAGGAAAATGATAGAAGTTCAAACACACTTAAGCTATTTTTTGAAAAAAAAAATATTTAAATTCATAATTGCTAAAATTTTAACAGGTGTCTCGAGACTAACATATAAAAACAAAATTTTTTAATAAAATTCGACTTTTTTCATCATCATTCATAGAGTTATACAATCATTCCAGCGCTGCTCTAACATTTCTATGCCTTTCTTTTAGAACGATTTGTCCAACCCTTCATCGAAGCCATATCTTTTCCGACAAGCATTTTTTTGAGGTTTGCAAACAGGTAATAGTGGCTGGGAGCCAAATCTGGAGAATACAGTTGATGAAGAAGTAATTCGAATTGCAATTCATGGAATTTTGCCAACCTTGCGATCGACTTATGAAAAAACACTTTTTTTTTTCTTGATTTAGGGACATTTTTTCGCGATTTCTTTCTTCAAACACACCAATAACGCCATATAATATTCGCTATTGATGTTTTTTCCCTTTTCAAGATAGTTGATTAATATTATACCATGCACATCCCAAAATACGAACGCAACAACCTGGCCAGCCGACTGTTGCTTTTTTGGTCACTTTGGTTGGCTGTCATCCTTCGCTGTCCACTCAATTGACTGCCGATTTGACACCGGAGTGTAGTGGTGGATCCAAGTTTCAGCCATTGTTACATACTGTATGAAAAAATCGTGTTTATTTCACTTAAACAGCTCCAAACACCTCTCTGAATCATCAACATGTTGTTTTTGACCCATTGTGACCAAACGCGGTACCCACTTTTGCGTACCCAAATACTCGTGCAAAATATGATGTAAAGGTCTGTTGATATCTTTACGATGTCAGCTATCTCATGAATTCTCACTTTACCTTTATTCAAAAGGATTTTGTGGTTTTTTTTTTATTGATATTCTCCCATGTATCAGCCTCATTTGGACACCCAGAGCGTTCATCCTCATTTATGTCTGTACGACCGCGTTTGAATTCAGCAAACCAATGACAAATTGTTGCTTTCGACGGAACAGATTCCTTATAATACGTTTCAAGTCATTCTTGAGTTTTAACAGTATTTTTCCTATCAAATAAGAGTGTTTTATCAATGTATGAAACTCGTTTTTTCCATCGCTTAGGAAATATCAAAAGGTACTTCACTAAAACGTCAATAGTTTTGAGACCCCTGTCATAAAAAATTCTGATATAAAAAAAAAACATTAAAAGTTTTGATTTTGCATCATCTCAATTTGTTTATTATTTAAACCTTTGGGAGCCCACACTAAATTGCTTTATTGTAGAAAAATAATTTGTTTTATTTAAAAGCTCATTTATTACAAGAAAACCCACACACCAAATAAGAACAAATATGATCTAATTACTTAAAAATATTTTAAGTTTTATATATTTTTTCATATTGTTTGGATACCAAAACAATATATAACGAACTGTACGTGGCCTTGTCACGCGTAACCTCCAGGCAAAATCGGTTTGTGCTGGCTCCTGCAAGAAAATCTCTTCACGATGTCTATAAAAGATATTTTATAGAGAAGAGAAAAATTTAAATACTAACACACCACATTGCAAAAACATCATTGTTGCATTGCTCCCTTGTAGAATCCTAATGGGGTATTCATGCGGATCGCCAGTTAAATATAAAATCTAACTGATCTATGACTAGCTATTTTATAGGCAGAACCCAATTGAATGAATGTGAATTTACTTGGTTTTGGCATCTGGATGTTTGTCTTTTTCAAATAATTCAATAATGCTAATGAAAAGTTACTTGTATTTTAAATTCACACGCATGTATAGATCAAAAGTTAAAAGGAGTTATTTATAAATAACAGAAACGTTTCATTTTGGCCTATGCATTAAATACTTTGATTTTCGTAATAGTTTTAAATAGGTGCAAGTTTTATTTTAGGCATCGCATCGTTAGAAAGTAATCAAATAAAAACCAAAATACATCGACTTTAAAGGTTGGGCCTAATGTCGATGTCGTTTAAATTGAGATTTATTGAAAAGCCTTTTTCTATAGTGTGTACGAAATTTAAGTGTTTATACTCGTGAAGGAGTTTCTACTCTTGCTATTAATTAGAATCTCGTACAAGGTAAAAGTGCAGCGAAAGTAAAATTAGGACAAAGTTGTACAATTTAAGGAGTCAGGTGCCGTTATTTCGAAAAAAAAAAGACGCTTTGAGAATTTATATTAAAGATTCAGGAAAACATTTTTATAAAACTCAATAGAGAAAAAAATAAATGATTCTGTGACACAAATACCATCAAAATAACGACTATGCCATCACACTAGAAACAATCCGTAGTGATATTTTGTAATGTTTTCCACTTTCTACCTTGATTCATTAGTGTTATAAACAAAAATAGAAAATTGCGTTTTTCTTTTCATTTCTTTGCTTATAAAATAAAAACAAATGAAGCAATCTCGATATTGTAAACAGGCGAATTGTAGAGAATAAAAATACCAACAAAATGAGCCCTAGATCGACTCAGACGAATCATTAATAACGGAGAAAAATAGTAAAAAGCAGAAAATTCTATGCTGCACACGTAAGTGCGTTGTTATTCTATCCTTGTTTACCAGGCACAATAAAAAAGAACGTTAGTGTCTTGAAAATTTGACTGCCATTCTATCTACTGTCCTGTCTCGCTTAATGGCTTGCAGTGTTGTCAATCTTACCGTTTTAATGGTAGGATTACCAACACTGCAAGCCAGTTCAGTGAGGGTGAGTCCAAACGACTATATAGAGAGGTTGTTAGAAATTTCGCAATTAATATTTTTAATTGCCCTTTTTCGCTCAAAAACAAAAAAAAAACGAGAATAGTGATGGTAATGTAAGTCGGCAAGTTACTTAAAAAAAAATTAATAAAACCGATTCATATTTATATTGATTTTCTTAAGTTTAACGAGGTATATTGGCAACGCTGTTGGCTTGAGACAGTAGCACTGTCCTAATATTACCATGCACACAGAGACAATACTGGCCTGGCTCGGCTACTGGCTTCGTGTGCAAGCGCCTTAACAGACGATTATTCACGATCTTATGCAGTCGGCCAGCTGAGTATTCATTGAGTTTAATGTCGCTGACTAGACTTAACAGGTTATTTATTTAATAAGGAATACTAATCAGTGTATTCTTATGGATTAAAAAGTCGGCCTAAATTGTCTGACGTCACAGTCTATTAGACGTTAAGCACTGTGACTTTGTTCTCTAATAGGGAATGTCAGAGCTCCCTTATATGAAATTTTTTTCATGTTTTCATATGTGAATTTCCCTTCAAACTGCGAACGGATTTTTCGGAGACACTGTATATCATATGCATTCAGTTTACCACTTTACTGCTAGTTTCTTTCTATTAGTTTATTTAAATTTTCAGTTATCCTAGAATATCAATTTCACGCACACCTGTTTTTTTTTTGGTAGATTAATTATATATTTCCAAATCCTCATTAATAAAAAATGATAACTTCTAAACGTATTAAAAATATAAATTACACAACTGTGTACTTGAAATTAAATAAAAAAAGTTTTATGAATTAGAATGAATGAGGATTTATTGATATTAACCACAATCATTGCCGATTAGAATTATCGGATGGAGACATTTTCAAATTAAATATGTTTTTATTGAAAACTGTTCCAAGTGACTCACTAAAAAAATCCATATTTCATTTTATTATAACAAAACAGAAATGAAACTAGGAAAATATTCTTCTTTAAACAGTCGAGGACTGTGAATAATCTCACTTTTTGAATGAACGCGCTGTGATAATTTATATTTTTCAATTAGAGTCGTAGATTTTTTGGTTTTATCACTTGAAAAAATGTATAGATTAAAAAATATTTCTGTTTGTATATTTTTGTAATTTCCGCATGTTAAATAAATTTAATCAGCTGTTTGCGGAAGTTAGACGGAATATGGAAAACTACAAAAATAGGCTAAATGTCTTAAAAATTAACCCAACATGTAGAAAATAAATGTCATAAATTGACGTCAAGGGGCTATGTGGAGTAAGCGCAGAAAAAAATTTCATAGAAAATTTGTTGTATGAAGTTGGCATTATGAGAACCAGAAACAGAGCAGGATTTTGCGAAAGTGCGGTATCCCGGCGTATTCTTTGTATTTAATGTGGTCGTTTGTCATCGTCCCGACGCTTAAAATTCTCTTGATTTTTTTTGTTGTGTCGTGCAGTAACATTAGTTAAATTTCGGAATTTATATTTGTGTATGTTATCAAGACATTTGTGTAGATTTTTTATTTATAACAATGCATCAACGTATGGTTTTGTTTTGTAAATTTCTTTAATTCATTATTTTCGGTAAGTACTTTTTTATATTCTGGTATTTATTTACATTATTGTAAATGTAGGATAACGACGTTTTTTGGAAAAAATCCTATACTAACCCCGTATTTCGAGGCTGTAGAATACGATTTTGGCTTTGATTTTTCACCATTTTGTCTCACTTTTTCGGGAAACTCAAAAAACACCAAGCGTCACATCACCAAGCTGTTTTAATTCTGAAGAAAAAACCGAACTTACATATTTATTTTCAATGGTACTAGTTAAAATATCATGTATGTGATATATTACAGCTATTTTTGCACAAATTCTAGTGAATAAATTTTAAAAAACTTGTATTTTCAACGGAAAACCAAAAATACATTGAAAAAGGCCATCGACCTATCAGACTCGTGAAAACGACTAATATTCATTTGACACGTTGCCAGATGTAAAATACTTTCGTGGTATAAACTATAAAATTTGACCATCTCACTCAACAATATAGTGCAATTTTCATAATGTTTTATACATACAGTCTCGGGGAAAAATTAATCTTAACTACCCAAAATTTTTGTTTAGTTCAGGTTTAGCTTGATTTTCGTTAATTTATAAAACTGAAAATAATCTGAACTAACCCAAATTGACCTAGACTTATACTTTCGTAATATAAAGTATAAAATTATCCATTACAGTTAACAACATAGTTTAATTTTTGTAATGTATAAAAAAGCATAAAATTAATCTTAACCATTCAAAATTTTTGATCAGAAATCACGTAAAGGCGGGAAAATCTGTGAAAGAAAAGAATATATGTGAATTTCACAAAAATCTTATTGGCAATCTGGCAGCAGCGTTAATTTTTCGGATTTTAGAAACGAGTCAAACCAATATTTAATGGCGGAAGCCATTTTGTTTTAATTTGTTTTTTGATAATCTTCTTGATATTTCGGATAAAAATGTGCAAATTTATGAATTTTTATATAATACAGAGGCTTCTATCAGTGTGAAATTTGTGGTTGTAACAAAATTTTAACAATTTAGTACAAAAAGTGTTTTTTACTGTATTCCGCAAAACTGAGGAAAATTATGGAAAACGGAGATCAGAATCGTGTTCTAAGACCTCGAAATAGGGGGAGGTACCGAAATTTTTTCAAAAATACGTGGTTTTCCTAGATTTCCCATAATGCAAATTTTTACCCAGAGAATTAGGTTCAAATCGATTTTATTTCAGTATTTATTTTATTAATCATTTAAGAATGAACTCTAAATTGTTATTTTTCCAATATAATAACGTAATAAAAGGTTGCTCAAGTCCAGTCCTGTCCACTGACCTACTGCGCAAGTACAGTATAGCCCCTTTAAGGGGAGTACAACTTTACAGGCTGGACCGAATTTATTTTACGGTGTTCCCCTTTCTTTAACCCCCTCCAATTTCCGTGCTACAAATTTAGTAAGATTATTGTAATTTAGTTAGTACAATTTTTTTTTGTTCTACCAATTTTTCATAACGCGTTATTCAAATGTTTTTGTCCTAGGCACAGACTTTGCGTACACAAATTTCACACTGTATAATACCAGTTTTTTTTTTCACATTTTGTACAACAATAAAAATTCCAATAAAAATCTTCTCTGGCTCAATTTTTAGGATGAAAGCTCGCTACGGTACCCCTGTATATTTTATTTTATAAAGTTGTTGATTAAAACAAAAATGATCATGACTTATCATTTTTAATGCTAATATTAAAATAAATAAGAGTCGAATGCGATTTTCGGTGCATCTTATTCCTATTCAACAGATGTTATTTATAGACGTTACTGGTTTTATTTTAATTTCCAACTACGCTATACGTCAGATTATTGAAGATACATACATAGGTAAACCTAAACAAAATAAACTTTCGCTCGATACCGGAATCGCTCGATATTTCCACACATTATATATATGACCTTTACAACTCCATGAATTAGCAAAAGAGGTGTATATCGAATCAACGCAGGCATCAATCGAAACGAGAATCCGGCCTCTCCTCTGTTTTAAAAGCTGCATTTCCTCGGTTCATTTCGTCTATTATTTTACCGTTGACTTTCTGGGTCAGTCCCCTAATTTTAGTAAGCTCGTTTCTTGATTATTGCTTTGTTATTAAAATACGCGCCGAGTTAAATGTTTTTATGAGGAGTTTTAAGAAAACCAAAACAAAAAGGACGTAAATAGAATATTGTGTATTAGTAAAGTTCTTGAATTGTAAATGTAATACGGAATATGAAATATTCTACTATAAAACATTAATTTTGTAAAATACTGTACCACTGAATAGGTGTCCTACTTTCATAAAAATATTCATAAAGAAAATTAAAAAGAAAAACTTTTTTTTTTCCTAAGTTAAACCTGTTCGGAGTAATTCTTTATGTCCGTCCGTCTATTTGTCCGTATGTCACAATCTAATAACTTGTTTTTTCCTCTTTTGTGAAGTTTTGCAGGCAAAAGCTCCCAATTAACTGAAAAACAGCGAATTTGCAAAGAAAGTACCTTCCCGTGGGTAATTTTTTTTTCCGCTGGAGTATTGTGGAATAGGTCTTCAAAAATGCAATTAAATATATCAGTGAAATAGAGGCCTACAAAATTGTTTATAAAGTGTCTCCCTTTATTTTTCCAAGGATCGATTTTAAAAATCGGATAAAATTTGACATAATAAAACCTAGCAAATACTTCAACTAAAACTGATACTGCCAGGTTGCGTTCGCTAGTTTATGAAATACAGAAAAACTATTCAAAACTTCCTACCCAGAAAAAGAAAGTTAAAGAAATGTCACTACAATGCTTTTGAATGGCAATATGAAGACCTCTATGAACGAACTGAACGTAACATTGATAAAACAGCGCTCTGTTTTACTTTCCGTGACGTCAAAGGTTAATGATAAATGGAATAGATCTTTGAACATATCCCTGTAGAATTAGCATAACATCAGAACCAGGGCCCGGTTGTTTCAACGCTGAATAACGTAATAATCTTTTTATTTATATTTGAAAAAGTGTTGATAAACAGTAGATATTTAATTTCTTGGTACAGACATACCTATTTTATGCTATCCTTTTCTAATTGCATTATTTAAACGAGTCTCATATGATAATCGGTACGTCAATTCTGAATACATAAAGTATGAATATATGGTTGCCTAAATTATTATTATTATTGTTATTTGCCAATAAAAATAAGTCTTTAAATCCTCTTTTTGTTAATATTAATTGTAAACTTTGCATTTATAGTAATTTCTAACACTTAAAAACACCGAAAAAAGTCACGACAAACAATTAAACTGAAAGAAAAGATAAGTAAACATGTTTATGTCTGTCAAACATCAAAAAAGCGTCTCCCCAACCGACCATAAACAGCCTTCAAACAAATCAATTGTTTTTTGAATATAGGGTATGATCGAAGGAATAGATGGATGACAAAATTAAAAGTTTTCTGTGGACAGAATCAAAACTGTTTTTTATAAATTTGTATCCTGAAAATGTTTTTTAAAGAATTGTGACAAACAATTTTAACCTTTCATTTAAAAGAAAAAGATTATTATTTCTGTATTATAACTAAGTGTACTAAAAGCACAGGTTTTGTCATATTACAGATGCAATAGCTTTGGCGGTGCCTATGAAGTTAACGGGTCACATTTTTGTGACCTTGCTTGCCGCGCGACCCGCTGTAAGAGGGTGGTTCAATAAGGAAGGTAAAAAGAATAAAAACAACGATATTGCTTACTTATTTTATTTTTCAACATAATCTCCTTGGAGCTCCGTACACTTGGTCCAGCGATATTCCAACTTCTTTATGCCTTCTGAAAAGTAGGAAGTCTCGAGATCATCAAAATCGTCTTCTATAGCCCTGATAACCACTTCATCTGATGAACATTTTTCTGTCTTCCGATCCACTTTTTTTAGGGTAGGAAAGAGGAAAAGCTGACTGGTGTTAAATCTTGTGAATAGGGTGGTTGTGGCACTAATTCAAACCGTAATTTATTTAATTTTGACATTGCAACTACACAAGTGTGAACTTGAGCATTGTCTTGTTGAAAAAGAACTTATTTGCGTTGTAGTTTTTTTTTTCAATTCTTCATTCAAACGACCAAGAAGTGAAGCATATTAATCCCTTGTGATTGTTTGACATTTTTTTTAAAAATAGTTAATAAATATGCCTTGAGAATTCCAAATACCAATGGCCGTAAGATTTCCGGCCGACAAAACAACTTTCGCCTTTTTTGGCGCATTCTCATCGGACGCCCTCAACTATTCTGACAACTGCTTCGACTCGGGCGTGTAGTAATGGATCCAGGTTTCGTCCACGGTCACGTATCTACTCCAAAAATATGTTGGATTACGTTTAATCATCGATAAACCCTGCTCAGAATTGATCTTTCTGGTGAGTTTGTTTTCAGCTGTCAACAATCGCGGCACGAATTCGGTACAGAGTTTTTTCATACACTAATGTTGGTCCAGAATATTTTCTACAGTACCAGTTGATATATCTACACATTTAGCTATATAATGAACCTTCATTCGTCGATCGTTGTCAACAAGACGATATATTTTTTCAATCATTTCTGGTTTAGTCATCTTAACTGGACGTTTCGAGCGTGTTTCATCTTTGGTTGATTTTCGACCACGTTTAAATTCATTTATTCAAAAATAAAAGTCTTTAAATTGGCGCCATCTATGATTAATTTATCCTCGTATTTCACTGAATTGTTTAAAATTGAAAGAATACTGCGATAACAGAGATAACAATAATTAAAATTATAAAGAATTACTGTAAGATATGGTTCTTCACTGACAAAAAGTAAAAATAAAAGCCCATATAAAGGGTGTTTTTTATAGAGGTATAAAACTTTAAGTTGGCAACACTTTTTTAACTGGCGGCCATTTTGTCAGCTGTCAAGTGATTTATGTTTAGTTTGGTTTGGCATTTCAACATGAATAGACTGACGCCTGAACAACGCTTCCAAATTGTGCAAATTTATTTTGAAAATCATGGTTCTGTTCGAAATACGTATCGCGCACTACGTCCATTTTACGGTCAACATAATCGTCCATCAGAGCAATTAATTCAATTACTATGGAACGTTTTCGCACCACATTTACTCTAAATGATAATACGTATCCACAGAGACGTCGTACAGTGCGTACAGAAGAAGTCATTGCTGCTGTAGAGCGTAGCGTAGAGGAAGACCCGAATCAGTCTATCCGCCATCGTGCACAGGAATTGGATATGTGTCCATTGACTTTATGGAAGATTTTGCGGAAAGATCTTGGTTTGCGTGCTTACAAAATCCAACTCGTGCAAGAATTGAAGCCACACGATCACCTAGCAAGGCGTAGATTCGGTGAATGATCCCAAAACAAGATTGCCGTTGATCCCGATTTTCATAAGCGAATTTTGTTTAGCGATGAAGCTCACTTTTGTTTAAATGGATACGTCAATAAACAAAACTTCCGTATTTGGAGTGATGATAATCCTCAAGTGTATGTTGAGACACCGTTACATCTAGAAAAACTGACTGTTTGGTGTGCTTTATGGGCTGGTGGAATCATTGGTCCGTACTTCTTTAAAAACGATGCTGGTCAGAACGTTACAGTCAATGGTGACCGCTATAGAGCCATGATTACTGACTTTTTCGTTCATCAATTGAACAACCATGATGTGCAGGAGCTGTGGTTTCAACAAGACGGCGCAACATGTCACACAGCTCGTCCACAATTGATTTATTGAAGGAAACGTTTGCTAATCGCATAGTTTCACGTTTCGGACCCGTGAATTGGCCTCCAAGATCGTGCGACTTAACGCCGCTAGACTATTTTCTGTGGGGATATGTGAAGTCGCTAGTATACGCCGATAAGCCCGAAACGATTGATCACTTGGAGGGCAACATTCACCGCGTTATTGCCGATATACGGCCACAAATGTTGAAAAAGTCATCGAAAATTGGACCTCCAGATAAGACTACGTCCGAGCCAGCCGTGGCGGTCATATGCCAGAAGTCATATTTAAATTATAATGCCAGAAGGTTATCTTTCGAATAAAGTAAATTTCATGTCAATTTAAAAAATTCATCTTTGTTTTATTCCATTTAAAAGTTCTATACCTCTATAAAAAACACCCTTTAGGTGTAAATACTTCTTTTTTTTTAATCAGGAGAGAAAAAACTTGAGACTCTCTCCATGTCTATGCTCTCTACGTTAAGCTACTTTTAACAAAAGTTTAACGTATGTTATATTTGCTTTTTTTCGCAATATCCTGGCTCCTGAAAACATCATCATTAACGCAGCCTATAGTTCTTCTAGCTTGGGTTATTCTTTTCTTTATTCTTCTGTCATCTTTACCTGTTGTATCGAATTACCTCAGTATAAAGAAATCCAATAAAAAATAGAACCTTGTATTTTTAGAAACGAACAAATGACGCACTGGGAGCCAACCATTGTGTAGCATTTTTACGGAATATCTATTGTCACGACTAAATTCAATGCGCAGCTAAAAAATCATCAAAATTTATATTATCATATTTACGATTTAAACCACGCATATCGTAATACCACTAAAATCTAAATAGTTAATCGCAGAATTCAGTAAATTAACATACAATAAGAGAGTTTTTGTTGATAAGTTAGGGCAAGTTTTTAAAAGCAAAAATTTGGAATTAGCAGAAGATTATCAACGTCTGCTAGTTTTAGGGGTAGATGTTGTTCTTCTTAACGAAATAAAGCCATGCCTGTGAGGTAAAAAAGTAATTTTTCCGTCTTGAAAATCCCGTTAATCGACAGCAAGAACTCACTAATATTTTGGCATTTGTTCCGAAACAATCACGAGGCCATTTCTAAATAATTTAAAGTGATCTACGTGGTTTGTGCGAATGAACCGTAAGGCTGTCTGAGGACAATCCCCTTCAGCAAAATCCCAAAACACAGGAACGAAGTGGTAGTCATAGCCGTACTAACATTAAGGAAAACAATAATTAAGAAATGTTTTCCAAGATATATTGTTACTTTTTTAATGTAAAAAATAATGGCAAGGTGTTAATAATTATATAACAACATAATGTTATCACTGGAATATTTACATAATAGTCGAATAAATTCGTCATCGAACAAGATCGTTCCTGCTGGGATTCGAAGAATTCGCATCGGTGTTATATAGATTTTATATGAGGTGATTTCATTGTCATGGTTTTTTATAAGTTATCTGCACAAATATCTGAGTGATTCTCACGAAAATTGACTTTTTGTGTCCACCTCAGGAACTAAATATAAAAAATAACAAACAAGTTATGTTTGTACTGTTATAACAACTATAGATGTAGATGATTTAAAATTATTGATTGACCCAAGGCAACTTCAAGGCTCGAGCAACACCGATTGCCCCAACTACTACACCAAGGTGGCGCTGATGCACCAAAGTGTAATATTCACGGCATCATGGATTAGAAATTAGAAATATTTAGGTGTTTTTTGCATTTTTTAAGATATGGCAGTTAGGAAGAGGGCCGGAAAGTAAACTAGAAAGAGAGGTATAGTCGGAAACTAATTGTGGTATTCCCCGTGTCCAAATAAAAGCTTTTGGGTAAACTAGCTTATATATTTAATCTTAGTTTCGCTTTCTGTAAAAATCTAGTTGACTCTGGAGTATATTTGACAACGCCACAAATTTTGGGAATATTTTTCTTTTATTAGATGCATTATTGATACATAATCTTTAAAAAAAGGAGTTCTGTTGAAATGACAACACGTGCGTGTGTGCACTTTTAGGAAAAGTGAGAAAAGGACGTGATTTGGACCTTTGAGGATGAAATTGGGTTGAAAGGTAGAGAGGGGTAGTTTTTTTTGCTTAATAAAATATACCTGTGGTGAGCGGTCAGCTCTATAATCGGCAGTTTCAGCCATTCAACAGATCAAACTTTTCTGTTACGATGGTCTTATGACACATGCAGTAAAAGATTGTAAAGTTTAAAAGGAGTGATAATCAGGGCTTTCGAGGTTACATATCCTATATTCCAAAAATTTCCCTAATAGTCCCCAAACCAGCAATTGTTTAACTTATCTGGAAGGGTCGTTCCAGCTCAAAATATGCCCTGGTCGAAGAAAAACTTTAAGTAAGATCCGGTTCCGTTAGTGAAGTGACAACACGTGTGTGGTTTGGTTGTCACAAAAAGTGAGAAAGAACGCGGTTTGAACCTGAGGAAATGAATGCATGGCTTCAAGTTGACTATATATATTTTGCGTGGTTACGCACTCTGTCTGCCCTACAACCGGACTATGAAATCTTGCGCAGGTCTCTCTGCGATAACCGATTTTCTCTGCTTTATGCTAAGTTCAGAATTTTCTGGGATTCATAGCCGAATATCCGGAATGTAAAGAAAAATGTGTACCACCTCCAAATGTGTATCACCCCATCAAATGTCGCCAAATTTAATGCCAAAGTAGAACACAAAATATATCCTTTTAGAAAGGTAACTGTAATGTTTTAACTTTTGCAGTAAAAGAAACGCCATCTATGAACTGTTCGCATAATATGCTAGGCGGGAAAGTTAAATATTTATCTCCTTTAATTTACTGTATATCTTGTTACAAAAAGCATTCAACATAAAAGTTATGAAATATATTTATTTCGCTCTTATGTTCTGGACTTTGCTAACATGTAGTTCTTCATAATTCAGGAACACTATTATATTTGAAAATGTTGACGAACAATACAAATGTTGCTTGCACAAGGTCTTTCTTAAATATTATATAGTTATTTTTAGTTATATGGTAATAAATATAACTCTGATTAGTTTATATTAAAATTACAGGCAGGAAGTAAAGATTATCTTTGATAATATGTAATTTATATATCTTTAGTTTCGGAATTCCTAATGCATACCAACTGACTATTAAAGAGTTTATTTTAAGATATTGTTTAATAATGTTAAGAATAGTTTATCGATTTAACCAAATTTGCTGTATATCTGTATTTTTATCGATACTAGGAAAGCAGACAAAGACTGCGTGCTTATTTATAAGAGTATTTTTATTGCAATTTTTAGTCATGGAAACAGAAAATTTAAAATGCTGCATGTGGTTCATTTTGTGATTGTTCACATAAGCCAAGTACCCCTTTAAATTGCTTTTCTAAGAGGGTATGTTGTGGAGCAGAGTTATTTCGTTTCAGTCAATACGGATGTTGAGGTATATTCTCATTGTTTTAATAATTAATAACCTGAATGCGTGGGTCCTCAATATCTTTTAAAAATAGTGCTGAATAATTCATATTAAAATGCGGTCTATTTGCCGTAGGCATTAAATTATTCTAGTAAACCAGTCGTGTTCTACTTCGATCACTATTAGAATTAATTCCAAAACTTGTTTTTTATTGCATTTGTTTGTTTAAACTTCTAATAATGAAGTAGATGTTATTCACGCATTAACATACTTTATGCCCAGTTTTTTGTTTGTTAGCACCTGTTAAGTTAGATGCATTTTAAATTTAAATTTTCTGTTTTGTTATTTATGCGAGATACGCCACTGTTTTGAGACGGTCCTCGACCGTAAGCGTAGCTCCGTCCCGCCGGTAAGTTCAGCTCAAGAAAGGATTGATAAAAACTGGTCTATCTTTGAATACATTGGTAAATCACCTACTACTACTTATGGCGTTTTCCCGGGAAAAAAGGAATGTACGTACAAAATTATTAGTTCGAATACTGACATTTTTATTAGGTAAAATAATGCTTGCCGTCATCTATTATTTAAAAATCCCTATTAAATACTGATTGTTACGTACCGGTTCAATGGCCTGTTAATTTGGGATTTTTTTTTGGGCGGTACTTGGAGTTAGGTGTCATGGTCTCGCAGAATTAGAAAGCATAGCCCATCACGTTGCGGCAAATGGAATAGTACAGAGAGAAGAGGGGGAAACCCGGTACTGGATCACAATTCCTAAAGTTCTTCAGTGTATGCCTTTGTCACGCTATATTATAAATATACTACTACTACTGAAATTAGTATATCGATTTAAACAATATATACAGGGTGTCACATCAGTAATGATACATAGAGCAACAGCAGATACGTAAAAATATTGCTATTTACCCAAACTTACATTGGTCCAAAAGTTAATAGTAATTAAGATATACAGTGTGGCAAAGTAAAAGCTTTTTTTTTAAAGAATTAAACATTTTGAGGAATCATAGGACTATACCTTTTTGAAAATGATGAAGATGCCTCTGTAACTGTCAATGGTAATCGGTACGATGGCGGCAAATGAAACAGTACAGAGAGAAGAGGGGGAAACCTGGTACTGAAACACAATTCCTAAAGTTCTTCAATGTATGCATTTGCCACGTTATATTATAAATATGCTACTACTACAGAAGTAATATCTCAATTTAAACAGTCTATACAGGGTGTCACATCAGTAATGGTACATAGAGCAACAGCAGGTACGTAAATAATGCTACTTACCCAAACTCACATTGGTCCAAAAGTTAATAGTAATTAAGATATACAGTGTGGCAAAGTAAAAGCTTTTTTTTTAAAAGAATTAAACATTTTGAGGAATCATCGGACTATACCTTTTTGAAAATGATGAAGATGCATCTGTAACTGTCAATGGTAATCGGTACGATGGCGGCAAATGAAACAGAGCAGAGAGAAGAGGGGGAAACCTGGTACTGAATCACAATTCCTAAAGTTCTTCAATGTATGCATTTGTCACGTTATGTTATAAATATGCTACTACTACAGAAGTAATATCTCAATTTAAACAGTCTATACAGGGTGTCACATCAGTAATGGTACATAGAGCAACAGCAGATACGTAAAAATATGCTACTGACCCAAACTTACATTGGTCCAAAAGTTAATAGTAATTAAGATATACAGTGTGGCAAAGTAAAAGCGTTTTTTAAAAGAATTAAACATTTTGAGGAATCATGGGACAATACCTTTTTGAAAATGATGAAGATGCCTCTGTAACTGTCAATGGTAATCGGTACGATGGCGGCAAATGAAACAGTACAGAGAGAAGAGGGGGAAACCTGGCACTGAATCACAATTCCTAAAGTTCTTCAATGTATGCATTTGTCACGTTATATTATAAATATGCTACTACTACAGAAGTAATATCGCAATTTAAACAGTCTATACAGGGTGTCACATCCGTAATGGTACATAGAGCAACAGCAGATACGTAAAAATATGATACTTACCCAAACTTACATTGGTCCAAAAGTTAATAGTAATTAAGATATACAGTGTGGCAAAGTAAAAGCTTTTTTTAAAAGAATTAAACATTTTGAGGAATCATCGGACTATACCTTTTTGAAAATGATGACGATGCCTGTGTAACTGTCAATGGTAATCGGTACGATGGCGTCAAATGAAACAGTACAGAGAGAAGAGGGGGAAACCTGGTACTGAATCACAATTCCTAAAATTCTTCAATGTATGCATTTGTCACGTTATGTTATAAATATGCTACTACAACAGAAGTAATATCTCAATTTAAACAGTATATACAGGGTGTCACATCAGTAATGGTACATAGAGCAACAGCAGAAACGTAAAAATATTGCTACTTACCCAGACTTACATTGGCAAAAAGTTAATAGTAACTAAGATACAGTGTGGCAAAGTAAAAACTTTTTTTAAAATAATTAAATATTTTGGGGAATCATCGGACTATACCTTTTTGAAAATGATGAAGATACCTCCGTGACTGTCAATGGTAATCGCTACCATGGCTTATAGGCAATTTTTTTTTTGCAAGAATTAGATGAAATGGTACGACCATTGCGATGTTGTTTTAACCGGATGGCACCACCTGTTACACCGCCTACGAAATAATGTCGTTATTGCAAAGTTCCTAGGCTATGTTCATTTCTCGTTTTGGAGACCAAAATTGGTCGACCAGGAGGCGATTTATCCCGTGTGGATTTGTTTCTCCGGTTTTTTTTTAAAAGGAAACGTCTATGCGAATTATCCGGAAAGTAATCAATAATCCAAAAAAAGAAATTAAACGATAAATCCGCGAGAACCAGTGGCCTACTTTCATCATTAACATCCAAGTATCTCCTTGTACTCTCCAGCCTGGTCTATCCTGAGGGGCTTATATCCAGTTACCAAAGATTATCTTGATGCTGTCCGTCTATCCAATAGTCCAAGCCGTTGGTAAAAATTAGTGCTGTTTTTGACGTAAATTCCGAGATGGATGAGACCTATCCAGGGGTGTTAGGAGTAATGTAAGAACAAACTTTACATATAATGTAACAGTAAAAAATACGTTGGAACCAAGAGGAGGGGGTGTCAAAGTTGGCTAAAACAGGTTTTTTTGAATCTACAAACCAAGGAACGCATTTTGGAAAAAAAATTCAAATAAAAGTTTTAAAAACCTACAATTTGAGCTTCTGTGCGATCTAAGGCAAAATTGGGAAAAAATTAACAAGTACCTCCCCTGGTGTGCAAAAGTAATGATGATAAAAATTTGTTCACCACATCTGTTTAATTTTCTGTGTCAAGTTTTAATAATTTTTTCTAGAAACATTTTTTTGTAAAGTTAGTGTTATTAATACAAAAATACTTTGCTCTGGGAAGGTAAAAACACACTTATAAATCGTAAAGTGGCTTTATTAATATATAAAAACAAAATATGAAAGCTTTATTGTCAGAATATGTTCCCATAAAAAACTATATGAACGTAGGAAGCAAATTCTTTATCTTTTTTTCCTTATTCATTAATGGGGGAAAGAAACCACATTCAGGTTCACAAAATCTTAATTTTTTTATTGCATAAATTGAAAGCCTGACTATTCAAAAGTATGCTCAAGAAATTTCAAAGCAAAAATTGAAGTCCTTTATATGTTGTACGGGTATGAAACGGAGCGTCCTCTAGTATACCGTTTGGGCGGGGAACAGGTAGAAAGGAGCGATCGGAGGCAGACGGGGCGGGGCCGCTCAGGTAGCCTTGTATTTACTTATCTCATGCTGAATCATGCTTATGAAGAAGAAGAAAGATTACTGTATGGTGCTGGAAACGTAGATTGAAACGTAAGCACTTCATATAATTTATTAGTTACTTGAATTTTCAATTTTCGGTATTATTTTTTTTAAATTCGTTTTTCGCGCTGTAACTCGGCGAATTCTTGACCGATTTTCAAAAACTAAATTTTTTAATACTCCTTATTAAATTATCTATCAATTGAACTAAATTTTGAAAGAATAGAATAATTAGAGTATTTTTTCTGAAAAAAAGAATAAAAAAAAATGTGTAAATTTCTATTTTTTTTTTCAAAGGCCTCTCAGTTTTTCAATTTTTTAAATTCTGAGCTAGAATATTGTTCGACTGATAAGAAAAGATGTAAGTAATGTAAAAATAATTATTGCTTGCTTTCAGGTCAAATTTGCGGCCTGCATAAGGTACGCAAAAGGTGGAGTCTGATGACGGACCCCTATGAACAGCAGCTTATAACTTTGCGATTTTCACCGATAAACACTTGACACTGACATATAGTTTAATATATGAGTAAAATGACCCATTAATTTCAATTATTTCCAATTATATCTTGACTTTCAAAAAAAATCACAAACAAGCGGAAAACTAAGCATTCTAATGTGGTTTCTCCCCCTTAAATAATCTTTAACATCTTTGGTGTGTCTTGCTGGATGAATGTTGTCTAAAAACTGATATATCAAATGTATAAGTATATGCAAGGGCGGATTTAGGGAGGGGCACGCCCCCCCCCCCCCTGCCCGAGACGGTTAAAAAGGGAACATGTCTTTGTTAAACATGTAATTTTTCTGTCCTTTTCATAATAATAAACCTTTATATTAATATTGCAAGTTTATTTCTTAGTTATTGTTGTATGTAGCCTCTTGTGCCCCCCTCCCTCCTTAAAAATTCCTGGATAACACTTTTTGCCCGTCTGCCACTTGTGCCTCCTCCCCCAAAAAACAAATCCTTTATCCGCCCCTGGGTAAATGTATATTCTTATTTATTTATTTATTCAAGAGCTCAGCAATATAACAAAAATAAATTTTCTCTATATTACAGTTAACAATTCCATTAATTATATCAACATCAAATAAACGCCTAGGGACACAAATAACCGTATATGTTTTATTAGAAATATAACAAAACAATGCTTTCTATACTAATTTAATTTCATGTTTGTAGAAGCTGAGGCAATGTGTAGCAAAGTTGTAAACAAGACGAAGAAAAATATTCATAAATTCAGAACAATTTAAACAAAAAGTAATAATATCTAAAAATAAATTCAACAATGAAACAACATTTCTACATGCATATTTAACAGTAAATTGATTATAAGGGTCAAACATTACATACTAAAAAGCAAACACATAACATAATATAAAATAATATCTTTTTTGGCTGTAGTTATTGTGGTGGTTCAGGAAAAAGCATTGGTATTGCTTCATTGATTAGAAGAACTCTTGTTCAGATGCCAGTCTTATAAAAATAACATGTTTTGAACAATTTGTTATTGTCTCACAATCTTTAATTTTCATATTAATCAGAAATCCACATTTTACGTTTTGATAAATTCTAAGAAAACTAACACAAGTTACAAATTTAATACATATTTTTAAATTTTTGTAAACAAAATAGATTAACTAAAATGATGTCGATAAAAAATCGATTTAAAAAAAAAAATATAATGAAATAATTACTTCTAAAAAATAATTTCCAGAAATAAAAAATTTTTCTGAAAATATGCAAATTCTAAGCGAAAAATGTTATTTAGATGGCAAATTATAAATTAAAAATGTTAAAACTATCATAACTAACTAAACTTAAATATGTAATTTACAATTGACAACAACATACACTTTCAACGAAATAATATAAAATTAGGTATCCTGAAACGTCATCACACTTTTTACTTGTAAAAAGTAACTTCGAGCTCCTTTTTAACTCTACTACTTTTGTAACTAAAGGGTGTTTTTTATAGAGGTATAGAACTTTAAATTGGCAACACTTTTTTAACTGGCGGCCATTTTGTCAGCTGCCAAGTGATTTATGTTTAGTTTGGTTTGGCATTTCAACATGAATAGACTGACGCCTGAACAACGCTTCCAAATTGTGCAAATTTATTTTGAAAATCATGGTTCTGTTCGAAATACGTATCGCGCACTACGTCCATTTTACGGTCAACATCATCGTCCATCAGAGCAATTAATTCGATTAACTATGGAACGTTTTCGCACCACGTTTACTCTAAATGATAATACGCATCCACAGTGACGTCGTACAGTGCGTACAGAAGAAATCATTGCTGCTGTAGAGCGTAGCGTAGAGGAAGACCCGAATCAGTCTATCCGCCATCGTGCACAGGAATTGGATATGAGTCCATTCACTTTATGGAAGATTTTGCGGAAAGATCTTGGTTTGCGTGCCTACAAAATCCAACTCGTGCAAGAATTGAAGCCACACGATCACCTAGCAAGGCATAGATTCGGTGAATGGGCCCAAAACAAGATTGCCGTTGATCCCGATTTTCATAAGCGAATTTTGTTTAGCGATGAAGTTCACTTTTGTTTGAATGGATACGTCAATAAACAAAACTGCCGTATTTGGAGTGATGATAATCCTCAAGTGTATGTTGAGACACCGTTACATCCAGAAAAACTGACTGTTTGGTGTGCTTTATGGGCTGGTGGAATCATTGGTTCGTACTTCTTTAAAAACGATGCTGGTCAGAACGTTACAGTCAATGGTGACCGCTATAGCGCCATGATTACTGACTTTTTCGTTCATCAATTGAACAACCATGATGTGCAGGAGCTGTGGTTGTAACAAGACGGCGCAACATGTCACACAGCTCGTGCCGCAATTGATTTATCGAAGGAAACGTTTGGTAACGGCATAGTTTCACGTTTCGGACCCGTGAATTGGCCTCCAAGATCGTGCGACTTAACGCCGCTAGACTATTTTCTGTGGGGATATGTGAAGTCGCTAGTCTACGCCGATAAACCCGAAATGATTGATCACTTGGAGGACAACATTCGCCGCGTTATTGCCGATATACGGTCACAAATGTTGGAAAAAGTCATCGAAAATTGGACCTCCAGATTAGACTACGTCCAAGCCAGCCGTGGCGGTCATATGCCAGAAGTCATATTTAAATTATAATGCCAGGTTATCTTTCGAATAAAGTAAATTTCATGTCAATTTAAAAAATTCATCTTTGATTTATTCCATTTTAAAGTTCTATATCTCTATAAAAAATACCCTTTATATGCCATGATGATAATGTTTACTGTTTTTTTGTTAAACATTGCCACTTTTTACTTATAAAAACACTAAAAACCCTTATAATCGAGAGCTTTAATAGTCACACGAGTACTAGAGCCCGCAGCAATCTCTCTTTTTCTTAATTTGAGGTCACAACAAAGTCTATTCCACGATGCACCTATTCTTATTTTCTGAAGAGATATATATACTCCACACATTTATCATATTTATTTATTTCCCTACCGTTGTCCACAGTTTGAATCACTTTGTTTCACAAAGACAAGCCAGTATCTTTAAAATAAGATTAAAAATCGATTTAAATCAAAATGAAATCACGAGTGAAAGAAAAAGAAAAAGTACCAATTGTCACAAATTATAGTACAATAACTAATGATAAACAACTTTGCGGTGTTGCGCAATTAATCTGAAGAAGTTATAATGTTACGAATTCTAGCGATTTGTAGGACAAACATTATTGCTAGAAGCCAAGCGCTCTTGGGTAAAAGCAATTGATTACACAGCGCGACGTGAAATTTGTAAATTGAATAACAATAGTCATTTCTTGCAGCTTTTGGGTCGCTGAATATATTTGAGATTAAAAATTAATAAAAAACTATATATATCATCTTAAAGTAGAAGTCTTACTCTTTCAAATGTCGCCGAGTTTGCTCAAATATTTTTCTTTTTGTTTGAGATATTCAATTTGCATGAATTTTTCGAGATTTAGAAATTTTCATCTTTGGCGACCGATCAGCTTTTAAGCGATAATTCTGATAAACCATGAATGTTTTAAGGCTATCAAGGCATCGCTAAATTCAAATTTATCATTAATTTTGCAGAATAAATTTGTTTAAACAAATTGTTGCAAAATTCATTATTTTTGAAATAAATGCTTCCATTGCATTTTACAAAAATTAATACGTTCAGAGGAGTTGTTACCGTTATTACGATATATTTTGTTATAAATAAAGTATTAAATAACAAATTTTGCGATTTAAATATCTCTTTAACGATCAAAAGAAAATAATTATTTTAACAGATTTACAATCCACGAAACTATATTCTAAAATCGCATATTCCACAGATGATAGAAATAGAGAGAAAAAGAAAAAAAAAACGCAGTTAAAGACAGATTCGATATAAGTAACCTAAGCCACATTTACATAAATCTTATTAAAAATTAATATACCCTCTTAAAAATCAATAGATGGGAATATCCTCTTAGAACATTTATATGTTATCAGTTAAAAAAAACAACTAAAGATAATTGTGTGTATCCTTCAGCTCAAAGTGCAGACCTATATATTTTTGTGAAAATTTAAATATTTTTAAAATTATATAAAGTTTTTAAAAGTTTTTTTGTTAATGTGTGTGATTTTAAGCATAATCCATGTATTTTAAATTGTAGGTTGTTTGACCAAGGAAAATATTATTATTAAATTAAAGAAAATAATACAATACAAATTTTTTTGAAAATGCCTTAAATAAAAGGCGAAACGTTATGGTAATTCACTCGCGACAGTCATAGACAAGAGTATAGCCTTTAAGTAAGTACCAAAAGTTAAATTTTGTTTTTGTACGAGACTGTACCCAACACACGTTAACTTTCAATATACCGACACATTCTTATACAGAAATAACTTTAAATATAATAAATCTGGCAGCACCGCAAATGTCTATATTGAATGGTCTTAGAGTAAACGTGTGTATAGTAACGTTCATATAATGTAAGTCTTATACCTATAGAGTTTGTTATGTTGACTTCCCAACACATTGAGAAAATAAATAAAAATATCGAGAAATATATTTAAAAAAATGTCACATTCTGAAAAACCAACCTAACTAACTTAGGTTTGAATTATCGCGCGTTGCCAAATTGTGATCACTGTACCCCACTACGCGTCAGATGTTTTTTTGAAATTATTTTTATTTAAAAAATCTATATTTTCTAAACAAAACTGTCAAGAAGTTCCGGGTTTTTTTCTAAAAAATTCATAATTTTTGGATCTTCGTTGCATTAGTTTTTAAAAAATATGGTAAAAACAGTTTTTGAAATATTCCAAAATGTATTGGCATTTTGTTATATGTAGTGATCTCCAGCATGTTAATTATGCATATTTTAATTGTTAATATTTTGTCTGTGACCTCCAGCATATTAATTATGCATATTTTAATTGTTAATATTTCGTCTCACAGGCGATTAAAATATTTCGTTTTTTTAATTACATAAAAGACACTGTTGTAAACTATATATCCAACTTCGATCACATTCCTAAGAAAAGCCGTTTCACGAGTGAACTACCTTAAAACACATTTGTTTTTTTAACATCCACGTATGAATCTAACAAGAATACAAAAAAACATATTTATACATATATTGGATGGTTCAAGAAAAACAGGAAAAACATATATCATTTTGTTGAATGTACTATAATTATATGTATAGTATACGGCAGATATATAGTCTTTTATTCCAAAATACAAAAAAAAAATACAGAAAAAATGAGCAAAATGCCAATTTTTCCTCTAGGGAAAACAGTTGTTAGGTTTTTGAAATTATTTCGCCATGGTGAGCTGGAAATTTACAATTCTTTATTTAGATCTACTAAGATTGTGCCATAGTTACCTGTAATTTTTCTTTAGTTGGTTAGCCAGCTTGGTAATACATATTGAATAAAGTACTGATTTTGGAAATTAATATTCTCCTCCCTCTGAATCTTCCACAACTATTGCTTCTTCAAACTTATCGTCACTGCCGTCCTTTAAATTTAAGATTAATCCATTTTCACTCTTATGTGTAGTTGACCAATACTTAGATTTTCATTCTAATACTTAATCACTGTCTCTACTTTTTTTCTTCAATCTTCTCTGTAAATTTTAATATTTAGAAATGAATTAAATCTAAATTTTTTTTTATCAAATTTTTAAAAGGTATTTAATCGTCAAGTGCACTTTTTCACTTGACCTCAAATTAATTCAATCGAGTAAATCATAGACATATAAAATATATACCGCGAGTTCTATAAAAGTGCATTGGCTGTCTTTTAAAAAGAGACGGAGCGAAATGGATCAGTAGTATCTCTATAAGGGTGGAGCTGAGTCCCGTACTCGCGATACCTTTCACTTAATCGATTAAGAAATATCTTTTTTTATTGGTTGTATTTGTCAAGCGAGAGAGTTATCGCTCGTACGAGGCTCCTAACTCTCTTAGCTCCGCATATAGAATACTAATACCAACCTATTTCGCTCCCCCTCTCTATCTTTCTAAGAGGGATCTATATTTTGATGTCTATGTTGTTTTTCAAATCTTTTTATATGAAACACATCTAAAATTTCTTTTTTTGAGTAAAGTGCTGAAATTCAAGTTTTGTTGAAGAGTTATTTGGAACTCTGGTGCGTTGCCTTGAATAGTAAGATCCATATTCAGGGAGAGTGACACTATTTGACCTTAAATAAGAAATCAGAGTTTTTCAAAATTACTCCTCAAATCAACCTATTGCATGTTTTTACGATAATCCGCCTACTTTTTGAAACTTAAAGAGAATATTCGATTTTAGGAGTTCTGTTGATTATACGAAATGTAAAATTGTTGATGAAACTGGAACCAATGAGGATAAAGAGATTTTATTATACGTTCAATTCAGCAGTCGCAATTTGTTGTTGAAATGTTGTAATCAACAGCAAATAGAACAAATAATATATAAATATCACCTTGCGCCAGAAATTACGTAACTGTGGTTTTGAAAGGCTGATAAATACACATTTAGAACTGAACCCAAGCTTTTTGTGTAGTATAATATTATCTAATGAGACTACTTTTAGGAGTCACGGGTCTGTGGTCCGATATAACATATATTATTATGCCACACAAAACCCATTTTGGGTACGAGAGGTGCAACAACAAAATCTATGGTCATTTAATGTTTGGTGTTGTATTTATTACAATAAAATTATTGGACTACGTTTTCTTTAATGAACCATTAATTGCCTTCATTGATTGCGCGGTGGGCTACCTCTATAGAGAACTTTAATTTAGATAAACACGTAAATGCGCAGTTATAGCAAAATGGTTCGCCTCCGCGGTACCATGGTGAAGTTCACACATTTCTGGAATAACTTTACATAAAATGGACTAGATCCGAGACGTTTGTAGAATAATAACACCACTGATATTATCAAGTGTAAAGTAAGATAAGATAATTTATTAGTAATAATATTCAAAATAGTACTTTTACAAGTCAAAAATATTGTGTGCGGAGCAGCAAGTACTGGACTATATTAACTCAATTGCCAATTATTATTATCATTAATACAAATCAAAAAATTACACAATATTGATTTTGTCTTAAGAAAAAAGTTTTCGTAAAAAAAGCTACTCTAAAAAACAAAGACAAGCTGACAACAGACAAAGTCAACACTGGACTAAAATTGGATTCGAAATACTCCTCAAATGAAAAAAAAAACACATTCAGTACAAGGTAGCTCTTCATTTGTTTTTTGTACTGATTGAAGTTAAGAGCTTTAATTCTAGCTGGCACGCAGTTGTAGAACTTTATTGCTAAATATCCTGAACCATTTCTGGATCTCTCAAGCCGGCCAAAGTCTGATACAAGATTGTTGTTGTTTCTTGTTGGATAGTTGTGAATATTTTCGTGTGATCTGTATAGGTCAAGATTTTCTTTAACGTACAACAAACATTGCATAATGTACTAACAAGGTAAAGTTAAAATTTTTAAATTCGTAAACGAATTTCGACAGTCATCTCTATATCCAAGCCCAGAGATAATACGAATGCATTTTCTGACAAAAACGACCCCAGGAAAGAATAGCGTAAGCCAGAAGAGAATGAAAGTTACTATGACATGCTGTTAGAAGAGTTTCTCTGGGAGTTATCCGCACAAGACTCCTGAACAGGAAGAGTTGTCGGGATAATTTTTTTGAGAGATTAACAAGGTGCTGCTCCCAGGTTAATCCTGCTTCTAAGTGTACTTTCAAAAAGTTAGCCTCCACTGCACATTGAGGTAGAAAAGGCTGTACAATTTCACTGTTATTTCTTAGAGTAAAATTAATACTTTGTGATTTTGAGTTATTTAAAGATAGCCAATTAGCTAGAAACCATTGAAATAGTTTTTTTTTCTGAATTTTGGTAATCAATCTCTGAAGGATGATGACTTGTTATAAAAGGTTGTGTCGTCAGCAAATAAAACAGTGTTGATTCACTTACTCTGACAATATACCAGGTCATTTATATAGATGAGGAATAAGATGGGGCCTAATACCGACCCTTGAGGTTCACCATACCTCGGGGATTGTTTTTTATAATTGTACTGGTCAAAGTGAACATACTGATCACGATCCAAGAGATATGAATTAAGTACCTGAATGGCATCAACCTGAAAATTGTAGAAGGCTAGTTTTTTAGAAAAATGCTATGTGTGACAATCGAAAGAGAAGATATAAGGAAAATGTGTCCAACAAAGAGGATATGTATTTGAAATAATTAACATTAGCTAGGTTACTTCTGTATATAAATCAATTTTTTAAATTAAGAATTCAAAAAATTTGTGTCAACAAAAACATTCTAGCATTGTCTGTTCGCAAAAAAAAAGTGAAATTAAATATGAACAATAGTTTATGTGGTAAACAATGAATATTTGCACATTTTTTTATTTTGTTAAATTTTCATAAATTAACGTTTATCAGAGGTGGAATTTTTAATTTTGTTTTTGGTATTATCGGAGTTTAACTGCGATTTAAAAAATAGTGTATAGAATAACTTGTAAATCTGTAGCTACAGTAATAGTAAAAATGAAAGATATTTATTAATTTTTTATCTATTTCCTGGGGTGAATATCGAATTGTCACTTTTCGCGAGAATCACTCACATAAAATTGGCAGCGCTGTGCATTGATTGTCATTTGCTGGATCTTCGTGAAGTCTGTCAGTCATAATGAATGTGAAATAGCATTAAAGATTTGAAACTGTTTTTACGCGAAAAGATCCAAAAATTACTTATTCTGCTACTGTAAAATATATGAAAACTCTGTATGTTTCATACAGAAGCCGGTGAAAAAAAATCAATAATCTTCCAGGTCGTGATTTAACACATATGACTACCAAAAATCAATATTAGCTGGGGTAGGTGAAGAGTAAAATATCACACTGATGCCTATTATAGAGGCAGAGGTTCAATTCGACTGATTCATAAAAATAAATTTACTACTGATTTAGTTGCACAATATCGATAAGAATATGAAATGTATTCAGAAAACTGTTCTCATTGGTGAACTTCCCAATAAAGATCGTCTAAACGAAAAAAAACAACAAATTCATCTGTTTACTTAATTTACAAAAACCATTTTATTCTCCAATCATTAGCGACACCAGTGACATAAGAAAAATTGGTGTAGCGTTTTTAGTTATAGCAAAATTAAAATATTAATAAAGGCTTAATGGAGGTCGTGCTTTTCGTGTTTCAAATGAAAAAGATCAGTGACGAAATTTTGATTTTTTTGAAATTCGACAAAGCACTATTAATCTGGAGAGTTTGAGGAAGTTTTTCCAAATTTTTTAATTCAAAAATTGAAGCCACGGAGCTATTTTATAAAAAAAAACTCTCGAGCCACTGGTCACCAGTTCAGCCTCTGTGATCCGGAGTCTTCGGGTGTCGGTAAAGACAAAATTAAAAACCTAAAGCATTTGTTAGGGTTTTTTGAGCGAGAAAAGAAAAAATATTTCTGAGCGTATATGTCATTGAGAAAGAAAAAATGAAAAAAATATATCGCCGATGGTAAAAACCGGAAAAGAAAACTGCAAAATTCGAGCTTCGAATTTATGAAAATAGACCGGACTCTGTCTCTTATGCTAGGAATGTGAATGCTACTGGCGCCCTCCCCGTCGACAACTCACTTCCGCTTGCGACCCCCTCTCCGTCGACAATTCGCTTTCGCTTGTAACCCCCCCGCCCCACAGAGCTTCGAATTTAGGAAAATAGTCCCGACTTTGCCTCTTACACTAGGAATGTAAATGCTCTTGACGTCTCCCCTCCATTCCTATCGACACCTCGCTTTCGCTTGCCATCCCCCCCCCCCACCTAAGAGCTTTAAATTCATAGATGCTGGTGTTTTTCCTCCCTCCGTCAACAACTAGATTTCCCTTACTATATTGTATTTTTGTGATATCACAGCCCACCCCCAAAGAAAGAGGCTGGATCTGCCCCTGAAACTAAAAGTGTAATTCTGTAAAATAAATAAATTAATGTTTATATAATTAAGTAAAAGAGTATATTGTCGAATTATTGGGTAAATTAATAATATGTAATGAGTAAATTAATAATATGTAAATTGTTTCTGTCACCTAACCCAAATGTCCCCGTTACACCTCCCACAGTCCCTCAATCAACCTTTGCATTGAAATCACCCATCACTGTGTTCATATTTTGCGGTTTTAATGACTGGAAAACTTCCCGGACTTGTTCATAAAATTGTTCGGATTCTGCTTCCGACTTCTCCATTCTGGGTGCATACACATGTATTATATTTATATCAATCGGTTGTAGACGTATAATTCGGTCTGTGTATGCTACAACAGTATAGAATTATCTATCTCTTTGGATACAATAAATCATACTTCGTTTCTGTGATCTGGATTGTTGTTTCTGGAGAAATAAAACGTTCCATTTTTCCTACATGTTTCACCATCTTGTCTCATCTATGCCAAGAATGTCAATATACGTTCTTGTTATTTCTTCAATTGCGTTTTCAAGTTTTCCGCCCGCAAAGAGACTTCGGGTATTCTAAGTTTCAATTCCCTGTTTGGTCTTCATCGTGTTAAGATATTCTTAGCACCCTGTGGTAACAACACCTGCCGGGACTGAGGGACGTTTCTTTAAAATTCCTTGTCATGTTAAAGAGTTGGTGGACAAAATGACTTCTTGGAGAAACTTCCCTTTACTTTTGACGACATTGGAGAATGACATTTCTTTCATTCTTGATCCAAGGATGTTTGTACTCGATCGTTAGAGCCTCGTCTGTGGAAACAGGGTAGTCCGGCAGGAAGGTGAGGTTGACGTGGAAGTAGAAGAGGCTGTTTAAGACGCATCACTACTCCTTAAACCCTACTACCCTTAAAACCATTAGCCTTTTTAATTATTTCACTTATCCCTAGTTTCTGAATCGTTTTATTATGATTTAAGGCATCAAATACACAAGCGAAATTCTCGTAAAAATTGAGTTTTTAGTGAATTTAATGTATTTATCACTAGAATACAATGCAGATCCGTGAAGTTGACTTTATTGCTTAAATCATTACATGCATGAAGTTAATTTTATTTTTTTTATTTTTCAGGGCATGGAAATTCTCACAGAGACGCTGCAAGTATTCAAGCGACACACCCCATCCCTGCCGCTTGTGGTCTTTACTATTTTGAAGTAAAGATCGTAAGCAAAGGTCGAGATGGATATATGGGCATTGGTCTGTCGGCGCAGGGGGTTAATCTTAACAGATTACCAGGTAAGTTTATTTGGTCGATAAAGTGTCAAAACTCGAGATTTTAAATAACCAGAAAATTGTACATAACAAGGCCGTACGTGACTTATGGTTAAATATCAGATTAACGTAGTTTTCCCATACAACATATTTTTATTTGCATTTATTGGAATTTCATTTATGGTTATGTTTAATATTACTGACAGTTTAACATTGCATTAAATGTCGTTAGTTACTTTTTCTTTTTATTGATGTAATAACATTTAATGCATGGTAAGTCAAGGCGCCTTTTTCATGGTTCCGTTATTCGCGTTTTTGAACAATTGCTGCTATTTGCGGCTGAAAATGTTTTTATTCACAAATTCATAACTAATATTTCATACATACTTATATTTTAGAATGATACGTTTTAATTTATCAGTTATTTTTCAAAACACACAAGTATACCCTTTGCTGAAAGTTCGTTGATGACAGCAGCTGCCGCCGCACGCGCGGCCGGATCACACATGCCACTATGGCCTATGATGAAAGCCGCTCTCGCGCGATCGGTGTCGAATCTTTTGTTTTATTGACGCAGTTTTGTCATTCGTAGCAATAATTTTCAGTGAATATCACGAGTCCCTTCTACTTTAGCAAAAAAACGTCGTTTTGCCTCTTAATATAAAATAGAAATGCTTTGACGAGTCGTTTACATCGATATCGCGTTCTTTTAATGTTAATAAGTTAACTCTACGATCCGTTAAGTAACCACAAGACAAAATAATAATTTCTATAGTTTCAACAACAAATTATCAGTGGTCCAGATCTTGAAAAAATAGAAGCCACATTAATATTATTGATTGAAGACATAACCAGAAGAGAGTGCCTCTGAGCGGTGTATAATCCGTGAAAAAGCTAAGCCTCTCTGTGAACCTGATGATGAACATACGCGTGAAGGATTTCAAGCATCAGAAAGTTGTTTCATTAAGTTTAAGGTACGACAGTACTGCAAAACATCAACATTTTTAGAGAAGCTGCATCTGCTGACACTTCAGCAGCAGCAATATATCCAGAATAATTTTCAGTTAATTGGTGATGGCGGATACCAACCAAAACAAGTGTTTATCGCCGATGATACCGTCTTGTTTTGGAAAAGAATGCCAAACAAAGCTTTCATATCAAAAAGTGAAAAGTCCGGCTCTGATTTTAAGATGACAAAAGACGGAGCTACACTGCTGCTTTGTTCTAATTCATCAAGAGATTAATTATGCCTTACAGATCATGCTCTGAAAAATTAAAACAAAGACAACGTACTAGTATTTTGGCAGGCAAACAAGAGAGGGTTGGTTACAAGTGTCATAGACTTCAAGGCAGTTCTAGTTTTCGACAGTACTTTAGATCACCCTCGTGAGCTTGAAGTTATGTAACCTATGGACCAACGAATTATCCAGACTTTTAAGCTCCGTTACATTAAACAAACCTTTAAAATCATACTGGACACCGCGGAATGTGATCCTGATATGAATGTTATGCTTTGCTGCAAAAATTTTGGCATAGAAAAGTGCATTGTTAACATAAAAGAATCATTGCAAGAGTTGAAGTCATACACAATGAAAGCATGCTGGAAAAATCTATGGTCGCGTCTAACTGTGATGATGAAGATTTAATTGAAACCGATTTAGAGTTGATTGAACTCCCTTCCACTGAAGAGGAAGCCCCAACCAGAACTGAATAATATTAAACTTAAAAAACTGAGTGAAGGTTTACGAATGACTAATGATCTTTGTAATTTATTCATAAAAATTGATCTGTTTATGGAAAGAAGTCCTGTTTTTAAAAGGCAAATTATTAATGTGAGAGATGAATATTAATCCGAGTTGAAAGACCTTTTAAAAGCGGCAAAACAAGAAAAAAATTAGTAAATTCTTTAAATCATTGCCTAAACCTGATAATAATTATTAAGATTGTTGTAACAATCTCTAATTAAAATTGTTTTTATTATATATTTTTGTATTTATTTTGTAGACTTGTAACGTATCCCCCGCGAATAAGGAGCTTTGTGTAACAATTGACTTCAACAAAGTCGAGTCAGAATCATAATAGTTTCATGTCAACTTTCTGTAATGTATCAAGTCTTAAACATTTTTGATTTAAGAAGATACCGTTAAAAGAAGAGGTAGACGGCTTATTTCCTACGTTGGTTTTCTTTTCATACGCGTTTCGACACCTTAAATATCTTGACAGTTTCCAGAATAGCTTCACTGTTTACCTTTTCCTTACAGTTTGAAGGACAAAAACGGTAACTTGTTGAATTAATTCGACGACTGTAAAGATTTATTTTTTTATTTATTTATTAAAACCTTTTTGTAATATTTAATATAGGTTGGGATAAACAGTCCTATGGTTACCATGGAGATGACGGCCATTCGTTTTGCTCGTCTGGTACAGGTCAACCCTATGGGCCCACCTTTACTACTGGTGATGTTATTGGTTGTGGGGTCAATCTTATCGACAACACCTGTTTTTACACCAAGAATGGTCATCATTTGGGTACTGCCTTTCACGATCTACCTGTAAGTATATGTAGGAATTTTTACAAATTATATAATGGATTGCAACAATATTTTTTTGTATAAAGCGAATACAGTTAAATCTTTAAGTGAAATTCTGGTCAAAATGTTTATCTAAATGTATTGCCGGTTACTATCAGTAGGAAACCTATAATTAAATCATTCACAACTAATCCAAATTCTTCACTTATTACTTGTAGAAAGTTTATTTGGAAATAAATATACAATTTTCGGTACACTTGACACTGTATGACCATTTTGTCACCAACAAATAAACAGTTGCTTACAAAAACACTTTCATAATTACAAAAAGTCAGAAAACGTAGAAAAACGGTTGAACCGACACAACGTCAACAACAGAAATATCATTTGTCACGGGTTTGTCACCCATTCACCGAATTCGTCCTCGATTGTACGATAGCGTAAAAGCGGTTTATGAAGTTGTCAGATTTAATCTTAAATATAAATAAACGGGACCAATTTTACAATCATAAGGCTTAAAATTTTAAAAATATTATTTTAACCTTGTAGCAGTAAGTTGTTTCTAAATATAATATGAAATATGTCACTGTACTACATTGATCAAAAAGTTCCCAGAATTCATTCAGAAAATTGAAAATACAAGTGTATTCATCAAAATTAATATTGTTCCCTTCAAAAATTCACGGATAATGATAGCATTGTGTGTTATCAAGGTGCAAAATCTACGAATTCCCCTGTTTTTTGGCGAATTGTTTCACGCAGATGTCTCACAACGCCCCAATAATACTCCTTTTTAACTGTCTGATCCTCGGGCAAAAATTCGTGATGCACAATACCGTTGTAATCCATGAAAACCGTGAACATCGCTTTCCTTTTCGACTGAAAACGACGTGTTTTTTTTTGGTCCTTGCACATTCGGAGCTCTTTATCCACACGCCTGATATTTGGATTGCATGTCGTGCTCATAAACTCACGTTTCATCTCCAATAATGATTCCTTTGATGAATGATGGGTGAGATTCAGCCTTGGAAATGATGTCTTTGGCGATATCAACGCTGTCCCTTTTTTGCATGAAATTCAGATCATACGTAACCAACTTTGCAGGAACAGGGCGGAAACCCAAATCATTAACTACATAATCCTGAACGGATCCATAAGCAATGTTCAACCTCTCTCTTTGCCAGCTTTCTGATTGTTAATTTACGGTTATTGATCAACATTTCTCTCACTTTATTGATATTTTCGTCGGTTTTCGATGTCGACGACCTGCCACTACGTTCGTCATTCTAAACGGATGCATGACCACTTTTGAAACAATCATGGCACTGGCAAATGACTGTTTTATTTAGAGTTCATTGCCGAAACAGTTTCCCAACATTTCCAAGGATTTTGCACTGCAACTATGCTCCTAATTAATAAAAAACAATTCCAATGTCACACTCCCATATAATGAAGTTCATGACTAGGTAAAAATTCATTTATGCATATTTTGTTATTCTTCGTTGTAACGAGGCGAACAAATAAAGTATATTGCACTTAATAAGAATTTACTAAATAATAATTGTTACTAAATTAATCATGGAAAAAACTTTTTCCTCTTATCAATTTTAAAATAATGATTTTATTGAACTTGTGTTACTTTGAGATAAATTATTAAGTCTGGGGTTCTGATAAACCTTGCAAATGATAAATCAAAGTATGACGTTAATATATATTGTAAGGGTTATTATCACGACAGATGACGAAACGAAACTCCTTGACATTTAAGAAAAAATGAACTTAAGATTTTTAATTGTCATATCGTAAATTTATCGTATGCGTTAGACTAATTATGTGATACTATACTTGAGCTTACACTTTAACTAAAAATTTTTGAAAAACCGGATATTTTCTAAATAACTGATAAGTGAACTTTTTAATCGATATTTCAATAATTTCTGATGTAATTGTGTTAGCCGGGTTTTAATTTTTTTGTTTTAAATTTAAAATCATCGATTTAATTTAAAAAATCATAATTCTTTAATTTGTTTTTAAGATTTCCACATAAAAACTCACAGGGAACAAGTCAAGAAGATTTAATCATTGTTATAAACTGTATTTTATTATCCAGTATAAATACCCACGTAAATTTTAATATTTTTATTTTTTTATATATATTTATATTTACATTACTAAACTTATATTTTACAAGTAGGTATATTGTGTATATTTTTTTGTATATTTTTATTCTTACTAAGAAAAATTAACAAATTAAATTTTTATGTTTTACAGATATCTTTCAGCAAAAATTTAATTTATTATTATCAATAAGTAGGTATAAAATATATATTTTTTTTAAAATTAAAAACCTAAATCACTTCTTACTTATTTATTATTTAGCATAAATAACTGTATTGAAAACTGCGTAGATTTTCTATTATTTCTCACCTTTTCATTCGCCAAGTAAGAAATCAAGGCATATTTTCCTTCTTCTTTTTTTTTACTTTGTCACAACTTGTCTTTAGTGGTTTAGCGGCTCTTACTAACAGAAAATTCTTGTCAGGACTCGGTTATTTCTTTATCTATAAATTGTTAAGGGGTAATAATTCGTGCTCATTTTGTTATATTACTGGTTGTGTTCTGGTTCAGTGGAGTGGTGTAGTTTTTCTTGAAAGTTTCTATGAAATTAGAACTAAATTTTTGGTTTTAGATACGCAACAGAATGCTTTATAATATACTGAAGAGAATGCAAATTCAGCTTCATCAGCTTTATCAACTTCTAGCTTTATATCCAGCACCGAAAAATCTTCACTAAACATTTCCGAGCCGACCCAAAAAAAAAAAAAGAAAAGATCCGAAAATTGTCCCTCTATTAGTAATTTTGTAACTCGTACATCAACCGTTGAAAACATAATATTGATAAGGGAATAGCAGGAGCAATTTTTGCTACTAACTCGAGCTTTACGTGTATTGAACACTGGCAAGTAAGAAAGGCGATTTAAAAGTTGAGACCTGGTCATACACCTCGGGTCAGGACATCTGTAGCCTTTGGATGAAGTTTATGAAACTATTGATACTTCTGGAAAGTCTCATATTTCGGAATATTTAACGGACCTTTGTTATGATATAATTTCTTCATTTGAACTAAAGTATTAATTGCCATGTAAAATCCAGTTTTAAAGTTAAAATATATGGTTGCTCGGCATATCTTTTGAGTTTACTGTGCAAGGACTTATAAAATACATTAAAGAACACGTTGTTTAAGTAACGAAATATTTCCGTAACAATCATCTAGCTCGAGCGAAATTTAGCCACACAGGATGCAAAGCATTAGTTGTTCCAAGCGATGTGCGTTGGAATAGCATTGCTGATTGTTTAGAAATACATGTTTCTTGGTGGGACAATATTAAAAATCTATGAGGAAAACAAAAAAGAGATCGATTCCGCCATATACCAGAAGAGTCGCTAAATATTTTGAAACATAGCAGTGACGCTTGATATTTAGCAAAGAAGAAATGCAACTGTTTCAGGTGCTGTAGAGTGTAGAGCAATGGAAAGAGCAGGAGTTTCTCTACAAAAAAAATAAGAAGATGTCACTTAAAAATATTAGGGCTATCTTTTAATTTCATTTCTCGGTTTTATTATAAGGAATTGAAGCAGGAATTAGTGAATCCAGCCAAGAAAGCACAGGTGCAATGGTAAATATCGGTATTCTAGCATGCTAGACGATCATTCTCCGACTGATTTGTGATCCTGATTCAAGACGGTGTATTTGACACGTTCCAAATTTCCCTCACTTCTATAATAGTTGGAAATTCTGTCTAAGAGCTTTAGCTTTAAACATTTTAACTTTACGACTATATTAAATGTTTATAAGACTAAAGATGTATTTTATATTTATTTTTTGGGAATGAACATCAAATATTCACATTTCGTGAGAATCACTCGTATACAAGTATTTTTACGGTAAACGATATGTTTATAAAGATTTAAAAAATATTGATTTCATATCAGTGAATAATTTTCTGAGTTCATATTTTAAATAATTATTTTAACTTTAAAAGCATAACATTAATAATGTTAATGCTAACATTAGTAACAGTTTAACAGCTATACGAAGTTAGATTATAAACTATTTTTGTCCTTGAACTTTGTTATAGTAGAGCTATTAGGTTCTTGATCGGGAATTTTTTGTATTTGCGGTTTTAATTAAATTATTTCATTTCAGACAGTATGCTGTACCATCCCTATTAAGCTCAGTTTCATTTGCTACCTTGTGAGGCAAATGAAGTGTAGTACCCAATATTTGACAAATTAAATTAAAATACCAATAAAAAATAATATAATTTAAAATAAATAGGTTGCAAGGCAGTTATCATTGAAATAGAAAATATTATAAAAAATAATTATATGCGAAATTTCATTAGTGATTTGGCAACGTTGTGTTTTCATTGTTTATATATTTCTGAAACAGCCTAACCTTACTCTTTCATAATAAATAAGTTTGTAAAATGTTAACTCATTTTATTCGAATGTCTCATGGACAAGATGCTGGTAAATTTGTAAGTCTGAAACGGTAACAATGGCCTCAAAATATAGTTAATTCCAAAAAAAACTTAAAAAGAAAAAAAAATTACTTTACAACATGTCTATGTTCATTTCAATAACGGAGTGATATAAATAAAAATGTATTACTGATGACTTGTGGTGTAAAAATTGTAATTTATCACTATCTTTCAGTCATGTCGTTAAGAGAAAATTTTTAGGTTAGTAAATATTTTTCATGTAAAATGCATAAAATGCAATAGTTTAAATTTAGTTCATACAAGTAGTCGTAAAGAAGATAATACACATCATAAACGTTACGACTTTAACTTCAGATTAGTTTTTGGTAAGTATTAATTTGATAAATATGTAAATTTACGTATCTCACAATAATTGATTAATTTGTATTATTTCAAAATTCAATGGGTCTAAGTTTTCATATTGAATGAATTCGAGGATATGAAGTGCGCGCTTATGAAACGATGCCACATTTTTCACTCCATTTGAATGCACGTTAATCTTAAATGTCATGTCATTGTTTTATTGGAACCTCAGTAAACATCACGGTAAGCTAAGTGTTTGATCGCAAAAAAAGAAATCTGTATATTTCAAAAACATGATTTTAATTTTTTTTAATATAATCTAATTTACAATGGTAGTATAATTCAAAGGAAAGTGGTCCAAGATCCTGATGTTTCATAAGACTGTACCAATTTTTACATTTTTGATAATTGAATCCTCTAAAATTTACATGGTAAAATTAATCGAGATTGTGCGATAGTATAGATTACGACTTGAACTGTTATAAAAAAATTGATTGTCATTATGATCTAATATTTTTATTTAACATTTACAACGATTATACTTCATTAATCGAAACTTATATAACAACTTATGACACTAAGTGTCAAAAATGAAAAAATATTTTAAAAGAATTGATTTTTTTCCACAATAAAGAATTGGTTTTATTTTATACTAGCGACCCGCCCCGGCTTCGCACGGGTGCAATGCTGATACTAAATACACTACAGAAAAACTGTGACTATTTATTTTATTTTTACAACAATTATTACATCGGCCTCCGACGCGCTATTTATAGGCACGCTGCCGCCGCCCCGGTCGGCCAGTACCGCCGCAAGCGCTACTTCCCGCAATTTTAAATCTGTAATATCTTCGAAAATATTCATTTAAATCTTGTGCTGTAAAGGACCATATAGATCTATATTAAATCAACAATGTATTTAAGCTATTTAATTGGATAAGGATTAATGCTGTATTGGTTAAAATCGCTTCAAAATTTGCCATTATTTGTCGTAAAAAGTAAATGACAAAAAAATGTTATTGTGGGATATCCATGAGAGATAGACATATACCATCGCGGAGTTTTCTGTAGACCTTTTCAATGTGTACAAATAATTAGTACATTATTTTGATAAATCTCGTAGGGTTCAGCCTGCGTTTGCAATGTAAGCGGAAAAAAATATGATAATTAACAACATCACATTAGAAACCTCAAAAATAACAGTATTTCTCCACTATTTAATGGATGTTATTATACATATAAACCTTCCTCTTGAATCACTCTATCTATTGAAAAAAACCGCATCAAAATCCGGTGCGTAGTTTTAAAGATTTAAGCATACAAAGGGACATAGGGACAGAGAAAGCGACTTTGTTTTATACTATGTAGTGATTGCAGAATTTGGTTGGTTTAACGCTATTCATTTATTTTTAAAATCGATTTTCGTATTTTTACATTTTTAACAATGCCTTAGAATAAAATTAATAGAATTTTTAGACAATTAAAAATTTAAATAACATTGGCTGGGTCATTGACCAACACGATTGGATTAAATTTTATCTAATTTTTATTTTTTGATGTTAATACGACCTTTTTTGAAAGATCTTAACAACAATGAAGAAGATTTACTAATTAGATTAAATAAATAGTTTGTTTTCTGGTTTATTTCAAAATATTATGAATCAAACAAAAAGCTAATAGTACGGTAACTGGACAATTTTGATTTAAATGCATATTAGATCATCTGATATTCAAGGACTATAACAAAACAAAAATAATGAGCCACGATCAGGCAAACATAACAATACAGAACCAGAGGATAGAAAACGTCGAACACTATGTATACTTGGGTCATGACATCAGACTAGAGAAATCAAACCAGGATGCTGAAATAAAAAGAAAAACACAGCTGATATGGGCGGCTTTCGGCAAATTTGCATACATCCTGAAAAATAATTCAATTCCCATAAATCTAAAAAGAAAAGTATACGACACATGCATACTACTGATGTGTACGTATGGATTAGAGACCATGTCCCTCACGAAAAAATCCGTTAAAAAATTAGAAACAGTCCAAAGAGCGATGGAAAGAAACATACTTGTAATATCATTAAGAGACAGGATTAGAAACACCGAGATAAGACGCAGAACGAAAATCAAAGACATCGTGAAGGACGTTGCAAAGATGAAGTGGCGATGGGCTGGTCACATAGCCCGATATGAGGACAACAGATGGACACGAAGAATCCTGGAATGGAGACCGAGGGAGACAACAATAAACACAGGAAGACCTTAAAAAAGATGGGTAGACGACATAAGGGCAGTGGCGGGCAAACAGTGGATGAGATTGGCGAGGAATAGAGAAAGATGGAAACAATTGAGAGAGACCTACATCCAGGAGTGGATGGACAGAGGTTGACAAAGAGAGAGAGAGAGAGATATATTCAAGGATGCTTAATGGGCTATTAGACTATCATCTTAACTAAGTGGGGCGCTGAATTCAGTGTGATGGATTAGCATTTAAGGCATTAAGGAACCTAATTTCGAGAGACCATCAGGCGATGCCGATTTTCCTTATTCAGTTAGGAAACAATTTAGTGTAGTCTGATAGCATTTTGTATATTTACTCGATGTGCGGCAAGCGATCATAGAGGCATTATGGATAAAATAAAGGTGACATAGAGCTGCATGTAAGCGGAAGCGTTACGCATACTGCATGCGTAGTACAAAGCTCTCTTCCAATGGGCGCACGGTGCAGACAAAACACTGGTTATTTTAACGAGCTAATATAGACATTGGTAAATGCAATAATCATAAATATTATGAATATATACAAGTACACCGACAAGACCAGCAAACCAACCTAAACCACCAGGCCTCAGAATCAAATAGCGCTGGTGATATTTTCTTCTTTATGTGTAATTTTTCATGTAGGATAATGAAGATTTTATTTTTAATATAATTATTATGTTTCAAGTAAATATAATATTCAATTTTGTGACGCGAGCTGACGTATCGTTGTTGGTGGCTGATAACGCGCGAAAATCGCGAGTAAAAAAATGAAGTTTTATTAAATGTTTGCCCAGCACATTCTTTTTGTTTTTTTTTTATTTTCGTATAACCAGCCACTACGTTTAGGGCGAGGCCTATTTTTAACAAAAACACAAGAATGTTGTTTTATGTGGCCGTGGCAAATAGTATTAAAACGAGCGATATTTTACAGGAGCGAGAGACTGAATTAGAAAAAAAAGAGCGAGGTTTCGCTCGATCGAGGTAGCTGTGGCAACGCTTATTGGAGGAAAGTTGCTACGGTCGTTGGCCGTCGTGAATACTGCGTACATAACAAGCCAATAGAGGACTTCGTTGGTGTGGTGAATACAGTTTAGCGAACTCTACCGAACGACCATTGGCGTTCGCTCTGGATCCACGAAGTGAAGATAATTGCAAAATAATGGAGTGTTCTGTTATCCGACGCTACATCTGAATGATTTAATGTAAATAAAAACTGGAAATTTTTACTTTAAAATCTGTTTCGTGTTATTTACAGAAACGCTCTATATACTGACCCTAGAAATATTTCTTTTGTAAATATCAAGATTTCAGTATTTTCGATATTTAGAAAAAAATTATGTTTTAGATTAGAAAGTCATGCTAAGTTAGGTAACAAAAAAGTTTTACAAATCTCGTTTAATGAGCTATAGCAGGGGTCGGAAATTAATTTCAAGTAGGGTCCGGATGATTAAAGAGTCCATAAAAAATATTAAAAGGAAATTTGTATACCATAATCGGAAACTAGGATGTATCACATCATGCATATTATACAATAGAAATAAATGTAGAGACGTAGACGGTCCAGTTTTACACCCTTCGCGATTCGGATCCGGACCGCGGTCTGTCAGTTGCCGAGCCATAAGCTATAGATATCAAATAAAAAGATTTTCTCAGCTGCACAGTGGCATTGATTGTAATAAAACAGAAAACAATTCTTATCTTTAAACTTCCTATTAAAATTTGCATATTAATCAGGTCTAACATACACGTACGTATTATATACATATCAAATAATGATATTACCTTTTGCTTCAGAATTGTAACTGTAATAACAAAAAATAATATTTAAGTTCTAGTGAACGTTTAGACAAAATCATGCTTCGAATTAAAACTTGCTCTCTTACTTAACTTCAAACTTATACTAATCAGTTATCTGGTCGCCAGAAACAAAAACATTTAAAACTATTTGCTTGCAACTCTGAAAATACCTAGCGGAGCGAATATAGCAGGTGACTGGTTTTTAAGGTGCAAAATTTCAAAATTACGTGTTTTTATTAAATTCAATCACAATATCTCGTATTTTTTAAATCCGGTATCATAATATTTTCGATATTCAGAACTCCAGTATTTAACCCTTACTATTACGTAACATTATTTTTTGGACGATTTTTAATAGAAATAAATGATTTGGATTAAAATCATATCGGTAACGGAGACCATTTAGCGATTGGACCTACAGTATAAGTAGGTTCTGAACTACTGCTACTCGGCCTTCCCAAGCGGTCACCCATCCAAGTATTAACTGAACTTGACGGGGGTTCGTTTCAGTGATCAGATGTGGAATAGTTGGGCAACCGAAGTGAACCGTCGCCATATTTAATAAACCGCTGATCATAAGTGATCTGAGCCTTTTGGATTAAAAAAAGGCTTTAATATAAATTTACTGAGTCCGTCAATATAAAATGTTCGTTTTTTTCCCTTCTGAATCAACATAAACATATTCTTACTAATCCCCCGTTGCGGCTGTCCCGCATTACTACACTAATATATAAAGGAGCCAATTTAACTGCGGGAGCGGCTTACCCCAGGGTTGCCAGATAGAGAATTCAAAGCTCCCCTATTGTACAAGACAATTTCAGCTCGAAACAAACTATTGGCCATGATAAACGCGGCTGACGGTTGTTTCTGTTTAGAGCTTTAACCTCTATTTTGCATCATAATTAAACACTATATTCCAAACTTATTTATTCTACTCAGTAAGATGTTACAAATAACAAATGATAAAAATATCATAATACCAACATAATGAAACTGTAGATGAGGTTCATTTGCCCATTTACTTAATAGATGACTGTTGATTGTTCTTCCCTATAATTAAATTTTTTCCCCAAAAATTTCGCACAAATATTTTTTTCGTCGAAATTGCGAAAAATTCCCCCAATTTAGCAATGCTGGCTTGCTATACGGAAAACCCATGAGAGCCACAAAACACGAAAAATTAGAAACGTTATTACGTGTTAATTGATCGAAACGGCTGTGACATTAATTCGGTAGTGTCGTCCCCAACGGTGGTGTTAATAACTACTGCATATGGCGACGGCGTTAGAAAACGAGAGAAATTAATATATATTTTTAGATGAATAGTATTAATATTTCTACGTTTTTACTTTTATCGTATTAAAATAAGTTGGTTAACACAAATAAATTCAACAAAGTCATAAGACGTCAAAACTTCATTTATATATTTATTATCAAATATTTATAAATAAATGAAAACATTTTAAACAAGTATATATGACCTATGTCATACACAGACCACAAAGTCGTTATATAGTGGACGTTGCATTTAGGTGCGGGTCTTAATCAGGTGCAGATCCATTACGTTGATGTCTTATTCGAGTGTAGGTCATTACCTTTTTGACATTAATATCAGACTATGCATGGTTTAGGTTGACGATTGATATGAAATAAAAAAATACACATATAATGATTAAATCACACAAATTAGGTACAAAAATATTATTTCCATAGACCTCTGGCCAATCAATGGAATATGTAAGTTCTTATATTAAAGATGTTTACAAAAATATCACTAAGGTGATATGAAAGAATATAGACATTAAGTTAATGCATTAGTGAATTACCAGTCAATTTACATAATTAATTGTTAAATTATTAATACATTCCTGGACTAAGGACCATTCTGATCAAATGAATAAATCTACAATAGATAAAAACTAAAGCTTAATTATGTAGCGCATAGGTAATGTAAAAGTCACTTAATAGTTTTGTCGGCATTAACATTACTACTAATATACATGATTATTATTAAAATAACTTAATATATGTAAACATATATGCAGTGTTTTATTTTGAAATCCAATATTGCTAAAATTATTTTATTGGAAAAAATGTATATCAAAAGTTATGATCGCCGATATATTGAAAATATGTTTTCCACGAATACATAAGGTTGAATAATAAATACATACCTCAACGTAAATAAAGTACCCCATTTATATCCAGCATATTTTCTCACTATGTTAAACACAAACAAATAATTGCTGAAAAAAAATAATACAATTCTCTCAAACTACAATAAATCAACACGCCACAACCTTGCCAATCGGAGACATGATTCAATAAACAGAACGTTTCTAATTGGTCCATTTAAATTTCACTTGAATTTTCTAATTGGTCAAATTTGAGGTGGATAACAGTATTGACAATTGCGATTATTTTAATCAAAGTTGCATATGCCTGATGAGAGCTTAGCTACTCGAAACCTGTCGCTCGGAATGAGAAGTGCACAAATAGAGCTTATTATCTGTTTATTAACACGTATCAATAAATAATTTTCATCTTTATATAGCTTATGACATTTTGAAATGCATAATCAAACTATAGTTAAAATTTCGCAATGATTATTTTAGTTTTCTAGATAGTATGGAATGATCCACACTGTCAAACGCCTTTGACAAATCTAAAAACCTGCTATGATAGGATACTCTCTATAGATACGACCTCTTTTGTTTTTTCGAATGTGCGTGAAAGTCAGGGATAGATATGAAAAAATTATTCTGATCTACGATCACAGGTGTAGCGTGCCACATAGCATCCACCACTTAGCGGAAAGTAAACATACTATGCAATATTTTTTCGAGATAAACTATAGTTTTAAATCTTCCCAGTTATGTTAAGAAACATGAGTGAAGATTTTGTTCCGATTGGTTAAGTAGATTTTACGGTTATCTTTAACAAACAAAAACCTTCTTCTTCTTTATATAATAGTATAGATAGATAGATAGGAATTGTTAAATGTCCCGAGCGCTATCGATTTTTAATTTGTTAAGTAAAAGTTTTTAATACAAAAACACGATAATTTCTTGTATTTTTATTTTTGAACCACTGTAAACCTACTTTACATATATACTTTTATGTCAATACATTTTTAGTTGTCATTTGTAAGGTCAATTTTTCTATTCACTTTTAATGTTAACGTTACTTTTCTGATAACCAGCAAACGCCAACGAATGTTCGTTGGTGTTCGCTAAACCGTACATGCCAGACCATTGGCTTGAAGTGTATGCAACATTATTAAATAAGGACTGCATACGTTGTATTCAAGTTCTATTTTTGAATAATATATCGCATATTTTTGAAAAAATATTAATAAATTAAATAGTTCCTATGAACAAACTATTGACCTTATTAACTTGTAAGCCCAAAACGATTTGGCATATAATAAACCCCTATACATAATCCAAGTTCGACCTTCGCCCAGGGTGGTAAATTAGGCCTTAATAAAAGCTGCAATGTTTGGTTTCGCCCATGGTAGCAAACTTCCTAAAACTGTGATAAATTTATTCTAAATTTAATGAGCAAAAGAGCACATTTTAACCTAATTATATTAATTATTTTCTAGCCCAATTTGTACCCCACCGTTGGCCTTCAAACACCAGGTGAAGTAGTAGATGCTAATTTTGGCCAAGAACCGTTTGTTTTCGACATCGAAGATATGATGAGGGAACTCAGATCTCGAACCAAGATGGAAATTAAAGATTTTCCTTCTCCAGGAAATCAATCGGAGTGGCAGGCTATATTAAATAAGTAAGTTAGATTGTCAGGGATGATATGTAGATTATGCACTTAAACAGCTAAGTAGCAACAAGTTTGTATTTTGATAATATTATTCGTTTAAACTAAATAGTATCGAAAACACAATATGAGTAAATTAGAGATAAGTTTTTGAACATCGCGTTTCAAAGTTAGATATTTTCTTTGATCGTTCAAAACTTTTTTATTTAATGATGTTTTGAAGGCTTTCAAAGTTAACTTTTTTGTTATATATCCAAATATGATACATAAATTACCTTAATTTTCTTTAGTTTAATAAATATATGGAAAAAAAAACAATTTAAAAATTATATTTATTATTTTAATGTCCCTCATAAAGTTTATTTTATGTAGGAGAAAAAATAAGCTTTGTAAATATGTGGTGGACATAATAAATAAACAATATGGGATCATTCTGTATGAAATTTTGATTTCGGTGAAGCTTGGTTGAAGATAAAAATCAGGTTTGGTACGCAACCACCAAAACACTGAAGAAATGTGATCTTTGAACTCTATTATCAATAGCTATCAAAATCGTTTTATTAGTAATAGTTGAAGGTTTGTGACTGCGTTTGAAAGCCAAAGGGATGTAATTATTTCAAAAAATATATATATTTTTTAAATAAATGGTGGCGCACTGAAAATAAACTATTTTCTATCATGTATGACTTCTAGTTCTAGTGCCTGTCTTATTAGGTTTTTTTTGAATATATTTTCACTTATATAAAAAGAAAGATATTTATTTATTTATTCATTCAATAGCATCAACAGATTTGTCCAATTACATACACGATTTATAACTAGAATCTATAGATAATAACTTAAAGAAGAAAAACAATTATAATAAGCTACATACACAATATCTAAAGCACCAGCAATAAAAACACAGTGAAAAATAGATTGCAGATGTTAAACACAGCTATTTAATATAGTCATTTAAAATTTTATTTCCTTTTTTTTGGCTTAATTGCAAAAATGTCTAAATTTTTTAAATACCTGTTGGCAAAATCACACGTGCGATAAACGAAACTATTCTTATAAAAATTGTTCTCAGTATAGGCAGATAAAACGAATCTCTAGATTTAGTGTTAATTAGTGAACTTATTCTGAAAGATAATTTAGCGAGAAAATTCTTATTATCAAGTGACAAGGCCGTAGAAAAATTCTACAATTACAGTTTTTTAATATTAATGATTAAATTATTCTGATTACACCAACAATTAAAATATTTCATTATTTCATGAATTTTTCTATGTAAGATATCTGCGTTCAGATCGTTCACTGTGATACTGGTTTATCAGCATACATAAATATATTATTACTACCCACAACAGTCAGATGATCAGGTAAGTTGTTAATATATAACAAAAAAAAATAGTGGCCCGAAAATACTACCCCGTAGATCGGACAATATTATACCATACTTAAAAACAAACTGTCGCTTCCCTAAAAAGGACTAGACTTTCAAAACAGCTCAGTAATAAAATAGGGCGGTAGTTCTCCAATGTGTACGGATACCACTTTTTATAAATTGGAAATAATGAAGCAACAATTAGACTTGTGGGAAAGTCACGATGTGTTAATCATAGTTACTAAGATTGGTGATTTTTTTTTCATCAGATTTACAAGTCAAACGGCTTCGCACTCCCTTCAGCGATTATGACTCATACCAGGTATACAAAGATACCAAAAGTATGGAGTTCTGTGGGGACCCTTTCCATATTATCGGGTGCCAGGTGGCGTGGTCTTCTGTACTTCCTACAAATTTTCGGACGGTCCGTGCGGTTTAAAGGAGAACTGCTTTTCGAATGGGTTTATACAGATGCTCATTAAGGCCCAGTCCCTTGATGTTCTGCAGGAGGTTCTTTGGTATCACTCCAGTTGTTGATAATATTATGGGAATCGTGTGGATGCTGTTCATTGCCTACTGTCTGCGGATTTGTACCTCCAGATCTCTATATTTGGCGATCTTCTCATTCTATTTTGGTCTTAGATTGTTGTTATTAGGTTTAGCAATGTCAATCAGTGTAGTTTGCCTAGAAATTTTATCTGTTAGTATAATGTCTGGCCTATAATGAGCAACTGTTTGATCTGTTAGAACCGTTCAGTCCCAATATAACTTGAACTCGTTGTTCTCAAAAATAGGCTCCGGAGTGTATTTGCAGTAAGGCAATTTTCCTACCTGCAATAGTTTTAGGTTAGCAGATGAGTTGTGTCTTTCCTTATACTCGGTGCCGGCAAACGCTTGGCATCCTCCAGTTATTTGCTGAATTATCTCTGATGTTCGACAGCCATATCTACATTGATCATTTTCTATTGAGGGACCTCTCATGATGAACTTCCGATAGTTCTTCGTCAGAATAACCAAGTCTTGGAAAAAAATGGGGATTACTAAGATTGGTGAAAATAAATCCAGGAAAGGTTTTTATTAAACAAATAGGAACTTCATTTCTACTTCTGTAGATTTTTTATTTTTGAGATTTAGCATTACCTTTTTTCATCTCAGTGTCTGTGGCAGGAGAATGAAACTATTGAGTTATAATGGATGTGAGGGGTAATACATTGAGTGGAACGACTATACAGAAAATGCGAGCCCAACTGTTCTTCCACCACACTAGAAAAATATTGGGAAAATGCCTCACCTCCCTCCACAACCTTTCCATCAACATTAAGTTTAATATTTAACACATTTGATTTAGAATTTTTTGTTTTATTACCCATAGAGTTTAAAATTAAATGACTAAGTGATTTTTTTTCTGCAACAATATTACAATGATCATCTTTCTTTCTCTATAGATTCTATCTAATTCAATACAGTCGACCCTTTTCCTCACCCAATTTAATTTTTTAAGATCTTCCGATTTTTCTAGGGGGTATAAATTTGGAACAATTGTCATTACTTACTTACTTACTTACTCCGTGGCGTTACAACCCCGTGTGGGTTTTAGCCGACTTGACAATATGCTTCCATTCATTTCTGTCCTTTGCTAGCTCCATCCAGTTCTCTACATCCATAGTTTTAAGGTCTCCTGCTATATTATCCCGCCACCGGAGCCGGGATCGTCCAAGTGGTCTTTTTCCAGTTGGGGTTTCTTCCCACACCAGTCTCACTATTCTTTCGTTAGAGTGTCTTATGAGGTGGCCCGTCCACTGGAGTCTTCTAGATTTTATTTCTTTTACTATGTTGGCGTCTGCGTATAACTCTTCTAACTCTTTGTTTGTTCTTATTCTATATTGTCCCGTTGCCCCATCCAGTAACGGGCCAAAGATTTTCCTTAGGATTTTTCTCTCCCAAACTCGCAGTCGCTTTTCGTTTGCCTTTGTTATTGTCCAAGTTTCGCTGCCGTACATCACTACTGGTCTTATAACTGTTTTATATAGATTTATCTTTGTTCGTCTTGTTAGTTGTTTCGATTTTATCAGGTCTCCAAGGGCGTAGCTACATCTGTTCCCAGCTTGGATCCTATTGGTTATTTCTTGTGATCCGTTATTATCTTCAGTTATTGTTGTTCCAAGATACTTAAATTCTCTGACGCGCTCAAAGTTATAGTCGTCAATGGTGATGTTCTGTCCAATTCTGTCTCTGTTTCGAATATTGCGGCTCGTGTACATATATTTAGTTTTGTTTTCATTTATTTGTAGCCCCATCTTCTCTGCTTCCTTCTCGAACCTGATAAAAGTTTCCTTCATTTTTATTCTTGTGTTTTCTATTAGATCTACATCGTCTGCAAATGCCAGCAGTAAGTTTGGTCCTTCTCGATGGAATATGGAAGTCGGTGTATCAATTCTTGCATTTCTGATTATGTGTTCTAAAGCTACGTTGAAGAGTTGTGGTGAGAGTGCATCTCCCTGCTTCAGTCCATTGTTAATCTCAAATGTCTCCGAGTACTGTTGCCCAACTCTCACCTTACATCGTAGTACTTCCATACTCATCCGTATCAAGTTGACTAGTTTTTTAGGAAAGCTAAGTTCTTGCATCGCTGTCCACAGTCTCATCCGGCATACTCTATCGAAAGCCTGTTTAAAGTCTATGAACATCTGATGAAGCTCTCGATCGAACTCCCAGCATTTTTCCATTATTTGTTTTATAGTGAATATTTGGTCAACAGTAGATCGGCCGGGTCTGAATCCGCATTGATACTCTCCAATGATTTCTTCTGTGTACGATTTGGTTCTTTCTAACAGAATGTTTGCAAGGATTTTGTAGGTAGTATTAAGGAGCGTTATTCCTCGGTAGTTGTTACATTGCTTTTTGTTACTTTTTTTGTGAATTGGTACGATAACACCTTCTTTCCATTCGTCTGGCATTGTTTCTTCCTGCCAAATACCTTGAATTAGCTTGTATATAGATCTGTATAGTGCTTCCCCTCCGTGCTTCAGACACTCTGCGGGTATACCATCGCTGCCTGGGGCTTTATTATTTTTAAGTTTTTTAATTGCTTGGGTTACTTCTTCATATGTCGGGCAATTGTCATTAGTTTTTCTTTATTGTTTAGAAAAAGCTGTTTCAAATTCTTAAACAAAATGTTCCCAAAAACACTTAAACATGAAATCCACATCAGTCATACCACTGAAGGCCCTAACAAAGATCTTGTCATAAACAGTCCAATATAGCATTTAATACATTGCGTTTTAAAATGTCATAATAGGCTGTTATCGCTGACAACAACCAATTTCAATATAAGGTTTAATTCCAAATACATCCACAGGTAAACATGGTAAAGGCAGCCTTTTTCTGTGGGGAATCAATTTATCTATAAGGCTATAATGTAAAATGTACTGTTACCTTTTGCAGAGTGGGAAAATCAGTTGTATTTTAGTTTCTAACAGGATAATAATTCGGATTTTTGCAATGGCCGGCAGGATTTCCAGACCTTAACCCTTTTAAATCTATGGGAAGAAGTAGAACATTGTATCCGTACACACATTTTTCTAAATAAACGTTCGTTGATAAATAAAATCAATGAAGTTTGGACAAATCGATGGTGCAGCTAAAGATTTGGGGTAAAAAAATACATCTATAAAATCCTGTCGAAAATCATCATCTCTTCATATATGCGGCGAAAACTAGAATGCCACCGCCATAACTTTAATAAATGCGGCAAAAAAAATACATCATTAATAAATGGCGAAGAAAATTACATTCCTCCACATTTTGAAAATTTTAATAGTTTGTGTCGTACTTTTGGATACGTAATTTTTTTCGCAGCATTTCTGGAATTTTCAGCACACTTTTGGAAGCGTAATTACTTTTTTCGAAATTAAAATAAATGTAATTTTTTACACCGAAAATTAGTTTACGCCGCACATTTTGGGACGTAATTTTTTTCACTGCTTAGCTGTCATTGTTTTCGTAGACACCAACGAAATGTTTTCGAAAATATTGTTCAGAATTTAATTGCTTCATTGCCGCGATGTTGTCGTCAAGTAATAAATAGTAATGTATATTTTATTAACTATTAAGATAATACTTCTGGCTACTGTAATTCTTAAATATGTTTAATGTTATTTGTTATATTACGTAAAATACAACACTGTTAAATACAGTTTTTGTTGTTTTACTTTTGTCGCACTTGTTTTCGTGGATTTTAGTTATAAATACTTTTAATGTAACTTTAAAGTTTAGCAAAATGGTGTGATATTACTAATACTGTGAGTATGTACATTTTTAAAATTCGATAGAAAAGAGCTTTTTGTTCTATTTTTATCCATTAGTATATAGTGTGTCCACAGAAGGGGTTATCGCACTCTAGTAAACTTCGCTATTTTTGATTTGTCGTTATTGTAGGATACATTACGCCGCACCAAGCATTAACTTTTTTACAATTTTTGACTACGTTTAGCAATTCTAAAATTCGGATTTTCCTGTGTCTGGTATCTAAAATTTTAGGAAGAGACTATCCTATTTGTAGTAAAAGTTGCCTCGTCGGGGTAGGCGCACGAAATTTGTCGCCTACTAAAATATTATCAATATGAGACTAACTGTACCTAAAGTGTCTGCTTATAGCTTATGTGTCATGAACTACCAAGGTGACAGTGTCATCATAGTTGTACTGCTTTTTTACCTTCTTGACATTTTTTACATCCCCATTAGCATTAAATTTTTGAGTTTTTTTTGATGAAAATTAATTTTTAGTTTTTTATTTATTAGACTACGTATTTAGACTTTATTTCTGTTTTAAAACAATTTATTTACACAATATCTGTAAAAAAATTACAAATAAAATATTTTACTTAATTCTACATTTTTGAATATTTTGAATATCCTGTATACATTATCATGACTTCTAGCGCCATTTTTGGAATCCGTAGACAAGCAAAACTGTTTATCAAGAATTGCATTTCCTAAGAAAATAAAATATTAAAGTTTACTCGAGTGCAGTAACCCCCATCCGTTTACAAACACACTGTATATATGTTTTCTTAACCCTGGATTGTTTTTTTAATGAATTGAATGAACATTTTTTGAAATAAGTAGAAAGCTACACAATACTGTGAGTCAGAGTACCCACTAATTTGAATAATGAACCACTATCTGTATGACGTCAACGTATTATTGACTATCTATTATTTGTTAATTGGAATATAAATATATATAAGTTTTTTTAAGTTTGATCCATAACTTAACATTTAATCAAATTATTTAATTACGCTGTGAGTAATTAACTAATTCACACCTTTTAATTTAATAATTCAAAAATATAATAATAAATTTGAAAAAATTTCATATTTACTTGTCTTTTCAATCGGCTGTAGGTGCTAGAGAGATGAAAATGACAAAACAAGCATAATGGGCCTGTAAAATTAAAGGTAATAACTACGTTTCCTGAAAGCTTCAGATTTTTATCTTGTAACGTACATATTAATGTCACAACTTTAAAATATGTAGTTTATCTTCTAGTTTCCAAATTTTAAACTCGTTTTTTTCATAGAAAAAGATCGTTGAATGAGTTGACTTTATTTGTGTGATAAGCAAACATGATGTCTCTCCTGTGGGATCTGGAGGTCGACGAACTTCTGGTAAACCTAAACGACCAAGGATGTATTATGCTAACGATCTAGTCATACTTATTGTGGGGAAGCATGGCGAAACATTATCAGAACTCGTGCTAGGAACTCTGGCTATACTGGAGAAATTGTGCAATAAGGAGTACCTTAGTGTATATCCCGGAAAAACCAAACGCATACCTTTCACTAAAAGAAGAAAACTTGGCGAATTACATCTACCAATTCTCTCTCTAATACACAATTTCAGATGAGCCAAGAGGTTATATACTTAGGTATAATCTTGCAGAAAGTTATTACCAAAGGTAAAATGACTATCATGGCAGCAAAAGGTACAAACATAGGGACTTAGCTTATTAAATTCAAGAGATTAGGCACTAGAGTTATTTGAAAATCATAAAAAACAGTAGAATAAGAGTATTTCCAGTGCATTAGAAAATATATATATACACTACCGCTCAAAAGTATTTCGCCGCCCAGAAAAAAGCATTTTGTAAAAGTTTGAATAAATGAAACGACTACATAGTAATTTTAATTATTTATAAGCAGTTCTTTAATAATACTGACTGATCTATGCGTCCACCTTTGTTTTTAATGACGGCCGAACAATGCTTCGGCAACCTAGCCACTAATTTTTCCAATGTTGTCTGGGTTATTTTCTGCCATTCCCCTTGCAGTTTTCTTTCATAAGTCTTCCTGAGATGTAGGGCAACATTTTAGTACCTGCACATTAAGCTGATCCCACAATAATTAAATAGGGTTCAAGTCCCGTGACTCCGGAGGCCATGCCATGATTTTCAACACCTTTTCTTTTAAAAAACTCTTGTACAGCTTTGATGTATGTTTGGGATCATTACCTTGTTAAAATATAAATTCCATAAGTCCCAGGGTCCCAGAAGACACTGCACTCTTCTCTCTAATATGTTTTTGTAACCTTCTTTTTTTTTTAAATTCCTTCTATTCGCACAAGATCCCCGACGGTGAAACGACGAAAACAGCCCCAAACCATCACAGACTCTTCACCGTGTTCAATTGAAGCCACAGTACATGCCTTCTTCATCCTTTCGTTCGACTACCGCTGTGTGGGTCAAAAAATTTCAAATTTTGATTTGAGACCTTTACTCAGTCTGCAGTTGTTCAGTTCTTGTATTCTCTAGCCCAAGTCTTTTCTTTTTATTGTTTTAAGAAGAGGTTTTGAGACCGCTATGCATCCCTTAAGACCTGCGCTAAGAAATCTTCTTTTGACTGTGGATACACTGACAGTGGTTCAGTCCTGTCACTTTTACTTTTAACCACTATGCTTAAATCTTCACTAGAAGTTGATCTTCCTGGACGACGATTGTTGCAAATTGTTCCTTGAGTCGCAAATTTCTTAACAATATAGTCAACAGTTTACTATATTTATTATCTACTAAGATCATCAAAACCACTTGAAAGTTTAACTTCAAAGAAATTCCGACGATAATATTATTTTGGTTTTATGACCAGGAGTTGGCAAATAACAATAAGCTGTATACTTTTTATCGTTGATATGAATTTTGCGGTGGAAGACACACAATGACACCTAATAAAATGGTTTTAATAGATGTATTGTTTGTAATATAAAAAAAAACGCAGGTCCAAAAATACTTTTGAGCAATGGTGTATAAATTCAACTTTGTGTATTTTTTAAAAACCTGTTTTATTTTACCTTTCAAATGCGACCGAGAAGTTGAGATATCTCTAGTAGAATAATTTTAACAGCCAATGCTGGTAGAGTAACGAAATAACACTTTTTCAGTATTTTGGTGGTTGCGAACCTAAACTGGGACACTCAAAAAAATTAAATGACTTTCGATTTTCTTCTTCTACATCTCGAAGAAGAAACATGCTAAGTTTTATCAAAATTTCAATTAATTCGTCTGGACCAATATGACGAATTCACATGGAATGACCCATAGAATAAAAATATGCTAAAGTTTATTTTTAACCCTTAAAATAACAAGTTATCATAAAATATTCTGATGTTCTGAGCGAAAATTTTTATTTTGATAATCATCTATACAAAAATATCACTATTTTACATCATTCCTATGAAAGCAAAAAGATAAGATTTGTTAGAAAAACTTGAAATAACTTGCCTGGGTAAATGAAGGATTTAATTTTGAATCTCATGTTATTCTTAATAATATTGTTTTAATTTGATACATTGACAGTTATCGATCAACTTCATCCTTTTTTTTTCTTTATGTTTTTCTTAATTTATAATATTAACTTTAACTGGGAACACGAACCTATCAATGCTTTTGAAAGGGTATGTCTAATTTAATTTCAGGTTGTAGGAAATCTGCTTAGGCGAAATATGTATCATTTTTTAACAATGAAGTTGATTGAAATGTCATATATGATTTTCCCAAATGCCTTATTTTTTTCTAATAACTTAACACATAATAATTTTGCCGTCAATTAGATTTGTGTATGTTAAGGGTCCCACACAATATAACTGTATACCTCGGCTGCACCTTTATCGCATGCGCAGCCTCCGGTCGTGAGTCGCGTATTTGTGGCCAAAGAAAGTACATATGCGCCATTTGCTTATCATAGTTCATCCAATAAATTGACATGTGAAAATTTTATCTTTTATATAATATCTATATCTTCGGATGATAATATTGTGGCCATATTGGAAAACTATTTTACTAAAACGACGTCATGCTTTGGACTGATGTTAAAGGCGGCCAGAAAGTATGCGTGCATTTTAACGTTTTAGCCGGCCAAAACAATTATACTTACGCAAGCTGGCCGGAACATCGCTTATCTTGACGTTTGGGGAGTCCCTTTGCTTTTGTCACTTTTTGTACATGTAATTTTGGCAAAATTGGAAACCTTTTTTTATGTTTATAAATGTTTAGCGGTGGACAATACCACACACTGTACAACATATGTTATCATTATCTTCATGATTCACCAATATTTTTGTTTCCTGGAAGTTAAAACAATTGAAAGTTCTTTACTGAAAAACATAAAACATATCTAAAAATTATCTAAGGCAGATAAAGTAATTTGTTGAAAAGAGAGTGTAGATTATTTTTAACAACTTAATTTTCGTCCAAATTAACTCTAATTGATTTTGCTGATTGATAAGATGATCATATGATCGAGTTTGCATATTTTGTTTCCTTCTTTTATGACATTGTTCACATATTTTTTCCAATTTTCTGCAGTAACTTTCTTCAAAGAATCTTTTCAAAACTTCAGTTAAATCAGTTGTGTAATTTCTAACAAATATGTCTTTTATTTTAGCCCATTTCAGCTCAATTAGTTTTAGTTCCCAATGGTATGGTGGAAGACAAAGAATAGTTATTCGTCTTGATACAGCCATTTCATCTATTATTTATTTGTTTTATTTATCTTTATGTACATTTGCTATATATAAAAGTTCTTTTTTGACCATATCATTTGTAAGCAAATGGTCTAAAAATTACATGCATTTGTTGGCAGTATTTCACTTTTTCGCAAGGATTTGGGTGTTCTGTTTGATAGAGAGTTATCTTTTAATGATCACATAAGTTACATCACGAATAAGGCTTTAAAAACTATGGGTTTTTATGATTTTTACGATTTCACTTGTTTTAAATCACTTTATTTCTCTTATGTTAGATCTACCCTAGAATATGCAAGTCAAATCTGGACTCCATAATATAAAGCACATACAGATCTAATTGAAAGAATTGAGAAAATGATTGCTTATAGGAGTGTAATTCGGTCAGATTTGATCGATTATCGTGAATTAATGAAACAATTAAATATTTTCCCCTTGATCAGAGTCGGAATTATTTAGATATTTGCACTTTGTTTAAGATAGCAAATTATATAATTGACTGTTCACATCTGTTGGAAAAAATTAAGATAACGGTGCCACAAAGAGCACCTCGTAACCTTGTTTCGTTTTATGTTTCACATCATAAAACTAATTACTCCAGGACGTCTTCTATCAGTAGGTTACCTTTACTAGCTAATAAATACTGTGATAATGTAGATATATTTAATTTAACTTTGGCCTCATTTAAAAACGCAATGGAAAAAAGATTGTTTTATATAGATTTACATATGTGGTAAATTGTGATTGATCGTTAATCTGTAATTTTTGTATACTACCATTGTTGTTTGTAAAATGGATTTGGTCCGTAAATATAGCATTTATTTATTTATTTAAAAACAAGAGCAAACAACATCAATCACTAAGACCTCCCTGTGTAAAATGTATTCATTCTACTCACTGGCAGAAATTTAACTGAACTATGAACAGTTTTACTGCTGCAATAAATTTATAAAAGCTTATTATAAAGATAATCGGATTTATGGTGCATCCTCAGTTACCTACGACTCTGGAGCAGGTTTGTGGGAGGTTTCGCTGACAATTTTATTATTTTCTCTAGTCCTTGAATACACTTTAATTAGAAATCCTAAATATTGTATAGGCTAATAGCCCCTTTAATATTGATTTCTGTTTTCATTTTTCTAATTTACATATTCTAGGCATTTTTCTCATTTTTCATTATTCTGACTAATACATGTATTCTAAAACTTTTTATTACTTTCAGAATGGTCTCGACATATTTGGTGCATCATGGATACTGCAATACTGCCGAAGCCTTTGCCCAAATTACGAATCAACCTTTCACTGAAGATATACATACTATTAAAAATCGACAAAGTAAGTGTGCCTGAACAATCGGTATAAAAAATTATTTAAAAGGCAAGGCAAACTTCTTCATTGTTGTAAGTTTTCTAGAAGTATGAATGTTTCCGAAATTCATATTAATAGGTGTTACCTAGTGGTTATTTTTCCAGAAATTCTAAAATTAGTCCTATCCGGCCGAATGGGTGAAGCTATTGAACGGACCAGTAGATTGTATCCAGGACTTTTGGACAATAATCAAAATCTTCTATTTATGCTGAAAGTAAGTTACACTTTATAATCAGCAAATATTTTTTCTGAAATTAGTATCACAAAAAGTTTAAGTGCAGGTTAGATATTAACCAAATTTTAGTAGTCAGTGTTATCTTATAGTGCCTGTACGTAGCATAAATTTAAAAATATAATATATTCACTGTAATCACAATTTTTTTTAGTGTCGACAGTTTGTTGAAATGGTCAATGGTTCAGATATAGAAGTTTGCCACAGAAAATGTGGTACAGGAGTTCTTTCTTCGTTAAGGCCTGAAAGCCCCATTCAAACGTCCGTAATACAATCAACTAAAGGATATTGTAATAATAAGAGTAATAATAAGCCTACCGTAAGTTGTAGATACATTTTTAAAATTTTACCCTACTTTCTAACATTTTTCTTTATATTTATTATACTATTACAGTAAAACCCGCTTAATATAATTTCTCGCATAATACGTCATTTTACGTACGTCCTTGCAACTTGATTCACGTTTTCATACATTTTATCACGCCTTCCCGCTTAATATGCCATCTGCCACCCACCTTACCGACCTCCGCCTACGAATTATCTCGCGCAGCAGCTTCCAGCAACTGGTTAAAAGCTTTAGATGATCATATCCAGATATTTAGAGAGATAATTTTGTTCATTGATAACTTCCCTGCTCATCCTAAACATTTTGAGCTAAGGAATATCAAATTTGTTTTCTTATCTCCAAATGCGACAAGCAAGTTACAACTGATGGATCAGGACGTTATAAAAGTCCTCAAACAAGGTTATAGATCACTACTGATACATCGCTAACTGAAGGAAATGGACGACCCTGTTTGTAAAACACCTTTGAATGGCTTGATGCGATACTAAACTTGGCAGCGGCATCGGAAGTGAGTAAAGCCCGAAACTATACGGAATTGTTTCAAGAAAGACGAAGAAAATATCGTGTTGGAATGTTCCTGAATATTCTGTCATCGATGATAAGGTTGCAATCCAAAAAGTCCATTTTTCCGAAAATTTTATTAAAGATACGAATAGCACCCAAAAACGACTCCAAGTAACGACAATTTTGATGAAGAGAAATCAACTGTAATTTTGAAAAAAGCTCAGGCAGTTGATAAATTAAGACATTATGTTAAGTTCAATTATATTGAAAGTCCTATAATTATTAATGCATCAAAATCTCTTTGTCAGAATAGGTGATTACGTTAAATAATATGGAAATAATTATACTATATGTATAGTGGGCTATTTAAAAAATTTTTTTATAACATAACTTTATAAATACACAAAGTGGTTACGCCATTATATATTAAGCACTTTTTTTTCCTTTCTCCTTTAATATGCTTTTTCTCTTAAAACGCTTTTTTTTGCGCCCTTCAGAATCGTCTTAAAGGGGTTTAATTGTATTGATATCAGGTCGGCAAGAAAGTAATTTCGATTTTGTAGTGTGAAATAAAAAAATTTTTTTATAAGACGAATAAACTTAAATTTTCCATTTTCAATTTCAATTTATTCATCAGTATCATGTTTTACAACACTTACATTCGTCAGTATATAAAATAAAAAACTCTACAAATACATTTACATTTAAAATCTTAATTATATACATTACACATGAAACTTAGGTTAAGTCTAGTTTAAAAATTATAATTAAAATTTGTAATGAATAAATTCGTCAAAACTATAAAATACATTCTGGATTAAGATTTCTTTTATTCTATATTTAAAAAGATTATCTGGAAGCTCTCTCTATGACAGGCAAAACATTAAAGAATTTTATCACCAGGCCCATTCCGACACGTTTTCAAACGAAAATATGCTGGCACCAAATTATCCCTGTGCCTCGTGTCCCAGCTGTGGACCCCACTGTGCGTTTTGAAACTTTCTTTGTATTTTTTAATATACAGTAGGTTAATCAAAATGTATTGCGAAGGCAATGTTAATATCTTTAGTTCGGAGAATGCTGCTTTACAGCATTTTGTTCAATGGTCCAAGTGCGATTTAAGGTCATGATCATTTGTGAAAATTTTATCATTCAAAGAGTTTTGCAATCTTCGAGATAAATGGTAGTCAGGTGGTGCCAGGTCAGGGCTGTATGGAAGATGGAACTTCATTTCCCAACCAAATTCCAGTAATTCCCCACGAGTTACTAAAGATGATTGAGGCTTTGCATTTCATGATGGAACACAATTCCTTTGCGATTTGCCAATTCTGGTCGTTTTTCTTTAATTTATTTATCCAGTTTCATTAGTTGTTGACAGTAAACATCGAAATTGATCGTCTGGCCTCTTAAAAGCAGTTTAAAGTACACAACACATTTGTAATCCCACCAAATTGACAGCATGACCCTTTTTTTTTTATTGCAGTTCAGCTTTAGATGTGTTTTTTGTTGGTTTATCACTCTTGGACCATAATCGTTTTCGAATGATGTTACTGTTGATGAACCATTTTTCATCACCAGTGATGATTCTTTTTAAAAAAGGGTTGATTTCATTGCGCGTGAGATGCATAGGGTAAATAATAATTCTTTGTGGTAAGTGAATCTTTTTCAATTCATATGAAACACAAATATCGAATTTCTTAGCGAGTGTAAGATATATTGAGGGATTTTCAATTGTTGTTTGAGATAGATTTATCTTCTCTGCAGTCTCTTGGATAGTTATATGACGATTTTCTTGAACTATGTTTGTAATTGGTCATCAATTTCAATAGGTCGACCAAAACTTTGGTCATTTTTAGGTGGTTATCTTTCCAATCAAACTCAAAGACTGAAGATTGATGACGTTGAATCTACTGATATACGTGTCACTTTTGGAGTTCCACAGGGTGCACATTTGGCAACCGTTTTCTTTAGTTATTTTGTGAATGATATAGAGGATTCTATAGTCTCAAGCAGATGTCTTTTATATGTTGATGATTTAAAGATATTTAAAGTTGTTGAAGGGATAGAGGACTGTATGTTCTTGAAGAGAGACCTAGATAATTTTACTCAGTGGTGTGACCACAATTTTATGCAGCTTAATTTTACAAAATGTTCTGCCACTACTTTCTCAAGGAAAAAGGATTATATGGTTTATTCCTACACTTGTACAATATAATGCTGGCTCGCTGCTCAGATCATGTAAAGAAACTTGGGATGATATTGGATGAGAGTTTTCGTTTTGACCTGCACATTGATAGTATTTCAGGTTACTTCAGGTTTAAAGCTTATTGGTTTTATTCAACGCATAAAGGCTGACTTCAGCAGTGTGCAGTGGTTTAAATCTGTATATTGCTCAATAGTCTGATCAGTCTTGGAGTATGCATCTCCACTCTGGTCACTAAGCTATGAAATTTACAAAAATAAAATCTAGAGAGTACAGATTCGTTTCTTGAAATTTATTGCTTTTAAGCAAGATGTTCCATTCATTGTAATGCAGGATCATATGAGCTTGTTATCATTACCCTGTAGACCTAGTATTATTTTACAAAATCATAAACTCCATGGTCGATGCTCCTGAATTGTTATGGGCTGTTGGGTTCTCTGTACCTCAGAGGATGCTTCGTATCCATGGCCTTTTCAACGAGCCATAGGACAAACTATGCGTTTAATACCTCAATATCCAGACTGAGTAAGGAAATGAATTCACGTTGACCAATTTATACTCCCTCTGAACTCATTTAAGGGTAGAATTTGAGATTTTTTAAGTAATTAAATTTTATACCTAACAGACTGTTCTTGAGTATTAGTATTATTGTTTCATTTCAGATTTTTTATTCTTATAGAACATATTATATAATTAGAATTTGTATGCCTTATTGCCATTAATAAACCATTATTAGTATTATTATAAGTTTAATGTATGCTTAATAACATATATTTTTCACAAATCTCATATCAATAATTTAGCTGCCAAAGAAAATCGAGAGACAGGACGTTTTTATACTTTCACAATGATGTTCCACGCTGAAATAAAATCTTTTCTTAAAATAGAAAGTTTTTATTGTAAATTTTATTCGATTTTGCTAGAGAGCTCATCAGTATTAGTTTACTTTTTAGGTAGAGGAGATGAATCAAACTAACGCCTCGCTTAATGGTAATTGCAACAATACTACAGTAATACAAAATGAGGATGACCAAATGGATGTAGACAATATGGAAGACCAAAATTGTTTAAATGGAGAAAATTGCCCAAATATTACGGATTGTCCCAATATACAGGTAATGTTTTTATTTATGAATATAATGTCACTCAACTTTTTTTCATAACTGTCTGTAAAACTGTACGGACGAGATCACTTTATAAATTGATTAACCAATAGTCCAACTCGGCCTCGCACCAGCTCAATCTTTCGGTGACCTCTAAAAGGTCTGATCTCAATTCAAGTTCAAAAACATTTCAGTGTTGTAGCGAAAGCCGTGGTGGTAGGTTTGCATTTCAGATTGAAAAGGAAAGTAGACACGATTTTAGATGGTATTTCCGTAATTATTGAGTTATAGTGCACAAAGCCGAAATTAACCATTTTTTTCAGAATAAATGTATCTTAGGGCGTAGATTACGAAAATCGGAACGAAAACAAACTAAAAAAAGAATAAAAATCTGTTTATTACCAAATTATATTTATCAAATGTAAAACAAATTTATTGTTTTGTTATTAAAATCATTGTGATAAACCTTTTGCTTTAAGTAACCACATAGAAAATAATCTAATGAGGTTAGGTCAGGCTACTGAACTGGCCAGGCTCTTACTTCAAAACGACCACTTGAAAGTGAACAAAATTGGTTAAAAATTCCATATACGAATTTTTATCTAAATCGCCTACTTAAAATAAGGTCCAATTCTATGATACAGTACCCTGCGCCTCTGAGTGACATTTCTAAATTTAGGATTTTCCTATCTCCAATACCTACAGTTTTGTGAATAGACTACCCTATCCGTGGACACACTGTAGGTCTCAAAAGTACCAAATGTATTTTGATCTAACTTTCAGTGAGAGGCAGCTAGGAATCTGTATTGATAATTTTCCTCTCAATAGAAATATTACATTACACAAAAATTAACCATCTGTTTCAGAATATATATGTTTTAGAGCATAGATTGCAAAATAAAAACGAAATTTTTCGAAAACCTTTATCACCGCAATTTACTAATATGGTCTAACTTTAAAACCTGTCTTAGTTGACAATATAAGAATAAAAGAATTTTTTATTTATTATCGAACTGTCAGAAAGGGAAAGTGTTTACTTTCAGGAAATAACTATTCCTCGTATTGATTCCAAGGCTTTATCTCTGGATTTTTATCTTGAATTTTCCTACATAAGTGTTTATTTGTTGACATTATAATGTAAATTTTAACAATATCATAAGCAAAACAGAACTCGTCAACTAGAAATTATAATTTCCATGACAGCTAGTTGGGTCTAAGTCTTAAACCATCTTAGTCAATCTCGCAGTGTGTTTTTAAGATATTTAGTCTTAAAATGTACTTTGAAGGTTAGTTTGTCAATGCTTTATTGCTATATTTATCAATTTCTATTTCTAAAAACATAATTCGTCATTTTTTTTTAACTTTAGAAACGTCAACCTTTTACTTCATTAACATGGTCTAACTTTAAAACTATTCTAAGTTATTTAAATTGTTAAGTGTAGCAGATCAACCAAGTTTTTAACCTTAAAAATATAAAAATAAAAAAAAACTTTTTCTTTCTTTACAAAACCAGCACAAATGAAAAAGTTTGTTTATTGTTAAGTAGAGAACTATTGCTTTTTAATCAGGGAGCAAGAGCCGATCGTGTGGCCGATGAGATCATCAATCCCTAGGATGTTTAGTCGAGAAATGGCCAGGGAACTTGTAAATAAGAGCATCTGACAGTTATCAACATGTTGACTAGACAAGTCGATTACTATTTCAGTTACAAATTGGTCCATCCAAAAATATTAATTTGAACTAGAAATATTGCAAAATAGTTGCAAATACGTTTGCTTTGATTGGGTCCTGGTTTCGTTACCTGTTATGACATTTTTCTGTCGTCGGTTATTGATAGGCTAGGGCGTCCAGGGCGGTTATCAATCTTCAACGTTTTCATGGCCCTGTTTAAAACATCTATACAACTCCTAAACTCTTGTCTTACTCATAGTAGATTCACTAAAAGCCATTCTTTGCATTTTAATCCGCTGTTTGACCGAAATTTAATGCAAATTTTTGGATCTATCCTTTTCGGAAGTAACAAACGCCGAGCGCATCCGAACACGTCTATGTTTTTCGACTATCAAAAGCAAACATTCAAAATGGCTCCACATGGGAACATACGTGAGGACCATGTGTGCCAACAAGATAAAAAAAAGTTTTGACAATCGGATTTACAAAACCCGAAAAATTAAAAAATTTCCGTGATTTTTTGGTCATACCTCGTATAGCACAATTAGATGGATTTTAAACGAATATTTATCAGTAGTTAATATATTTTTATACTGTTTCAGGATTGTCAAAATGGTAGAGATATCCAAAATGGAACAGAAGGTTCATGTACAAATGGAAAAGAACCTTTAAATGGATACCAAAACGGAAATAACCATTTTGAAAATAGTACAGAACAGGAGGACAACTGCTGTGATAATGACGATGACGACGATATGGGTGAGCGTGAGTTACCTTTTTTTTTTTATTAAATTTAGGTGCATGAAACTATTATAAAATATAAGATCTCTTATGTATGTCAATAAGTTTAAGGCTTGGATTGATGCTAAATAAATTGGTTTGTGTTTAGATAAAACAAACTTATCATATTAGTGTTTCTACCAAAATTTCAAAAAACACTTATGGAATCACTTCAATTGTCCGTCTGTCACCACGATTTTCTCCGAAACTATTGGACATAACAAATTGAATTTTGTTACAGATATAGCCAGAGTTATGTAATTTTGAAATTTAAATTTTGGAGGGGTGAAATCTTAAGTGAAAAATAAATTCAATATCGTCGAGTATGTGTCAAATTAAAGCCTGTAAAAGCATGAGTTAAAAAATATATATTATGTTATACGCGCGCAAACTTCTCTTCATAATAATTTAAAAATATTACTAAAAATTATTTTCTCCTCCATCCCATCTCCAAAAAGGACAATTCAACGAAAATTTGAAAAATTAAATTGTAGATTGAATAAAACATCTACTCGGATGAATAATAAATAATCCTCATAGAGTGTATATTTTTGCTTTGCATTCTTTTACAGATGTAGATTTACCAATATGTAGAAAATCATGTTCAAAACCAGCAGTCGAAAGAATATTAGAATTTGGTAAAGAATTATATAGTATGAGTCAAAGGTTAAAGACAGATAAAACTGCCAAACAACATAATCAACAAATGCTAGAGGTGAGTTGTTAACGTTATATTCTACGCATGTGTTTATATATTTGATTTTAAAAAATTCCTACCGTAAAGTTTTGATCCTAATGATTGTCTATCATAAACTGTTTTATGTGACATAGAAAAAAGAATACCTAGAAATAATGATGAAATAAAAGAAAAGATTTATTGATATTGTTGAACAGTAAAATTGATTGAAATCTAGAATCAAACTTATTGATAACTTAAGGGCTATGGTAGATAGGTGGAGAATGAAGAAATTAATAAAAGTAGTGATACTTGTCATCTGAAATGTCTCGACTTCAGTCCATTGAGTGCATGAACAATAGTTTTATCCTATTCTATATACCAAATGCATAACAGATCATGACAATGTTCTATCAGTAATCCCACTACGATGTGTAGTTCCTTCCTTTTCAGGAGAATAAAGTACGTAGTAAGTCCCGCGTTAGCACCAGTTATGTTCTTTGGCACACCTCATTCCAACATTCAGTAAATTTGTTTTCAACCATAATAGGGTTACTATGGTTGGAATGCGGACCCCATCTTTACCAAACGATCTGCTTCGTCGTTTCCATGTTTACTCGGGTGACCCGGAATTCACATGAGTTTGGTTGTGCAGCCATTCTTTATCAGACTATCAAGTACATCCTTGCACTCGTCTTGAAGCTACATAACGGACCCCAGTACCAATATTGCAGTCCTACAGTCTGAGCATTGCAGAATGACATGTACTTGGAAACCTTATTTTCTATGCACTCATTGACACGCCTAGACATGGATCTAATTCGATCGTTAATTTCCTGTTTAGATATTTTTTCCCATACAGTTTTAATTTCATCACGAAATACCAACCCCTTTAAATGGTTTCTTGAACCCGAGACTGTTATCCCAGGTTTTGAAAAAACTTCTGACAATACGCAGGGATAGCAACAATAAGTAAATACAGTCGTGCCTGTTTATATAGTAGTAGAAACAGGGCTTGAAGTTCTTCCCATTCTTCCAAGAGATTAGTTGCTACTACTTTTGGTTCGGGCTAACTAGGCCTGGGCTTCTCTCACTGTGCATTTTTCCGAACTACCCTACTATACACCTCATTCGACAACCCTTGAGAGGTTTACACTTTTTCAGATTTGGAGATTTTCTTGAAGTTCTTGGATAGTTGTGAAAGCTCTTATTTTGACATAAATCCCATATGGCAATGTAAGATATGGTCTGTAAGAAAATGGCCCAAAATACTTCATTTCTGCGGCAGACTGTTCGCATTCCCATTAATATGATCTTATTCTCGTAAACGATCTCTCGTTGTCAAAAATCTAAATACATTTTCGTTTTTGCAAGTCGTATATTATAATCAGTTGCAGCATATGAAGCTGTTTGTTTAAATGTCACAATACCTGATCAGCTAAACTTTAAATTTTAGATGAAGATAGTTGTCATTTTATACTTGGTAAGATTCAGGTTTGTCCTCAACTAATGAAGGCTTTATCTGTCGAAATACCAAAGCAATAAAAGCACGATTTTCTAGGTAAAAAAATTTGTATATTGGAGGTGCAAAAGGATTAAAAAAAGGTGTGAAAAAATTATATTTCCCACATTTACCATTACATTCCCATACCTAAGTTAACTCTTAGAACCTGATTTTAAATTAATTATACAGGACATATAAACTTCATAGATATTTCATTTTTTTTCAGAGATAGTTTTTAATATTGGATATCGTATAAAAAAAGGAATCCTTTGGGCAACAAAAATTGTTTGTATTAAATCTACAATTATGTTTGTGTTTTTGATAATTATATTTTCTTGTTCTTTTAGGATGCATTTAGTTTATTAGCATATTCAAATCCATGGGCGAGCCCTGTGGGATGGCAGTTAGAACCTTCACAAAGAGAGGCAGTATGTGCACAATTAAATTCAGCTATTTTAGGTAAAACTTTTTAGTACATAATCTATCTAAAAAAATAAACAATAAAATGTATTGATCATAAAGAAATGATTAAAGGTTATTTGGGATACGACTTAAAATACAGTTTTTAAATTGTTCTTAATTTGATTTTTTTTTTTGTTTTTCAGAATCAAATAATAAACCTCGTAAACCACCTTTAGAAGTAGCAATGGCCCACGCCCACGAACTATCTCGTTTAATGTCCCATCATGGTCTTGGCTCATGTGCTTTCGCGTCTGTTTCAGACATCATAGACCAGGATCAGTGACCCGGGAGTAGCGCCCTACGAGGCTACTTTTACGGTCGGTAAAAGAAAGTCAACTCGCCACAGTCTAAGCGATTTAACACTGACGTTTGATTATACAGGTTGTTTAGAATGTGAAGATGACGACTTTTATTTGACCAAAAAAGGGGCCTTTAAAGGTGGCGCCGCCTCACTTAGAGCCCCTACCTGGTGGGGCCCCTTCGATGAAAATCAATTCGCTGACTGCCATTCTCTGATGGGAGGGGCCTCTAGTCCCTTTTGAGTAAAGTATTTAGAATGTTAGAGGGTTAAATATTATGATGGAACAATTCATCTTTTCAATCTAAAGTGAATAGTGTATCAAGGAACGTTCAACTTAGTGAATTTCTAATGGGTAATTCAAAGACTGTTTATTTTGTTTTGTACTATCTGTGTTTAAATGAGGCGAAATAATCTTATGATTGCAAATTTTAAAGGACTTTTTAAACTTTATGTTTAGGTAATGTTTAAAGACATTTGACTTTTTTCAGGCTTGGTAACTTAAAAATAAAAACTTACTAAACAACAGTGTTTTTTTTAGGATTTCTATGATTTTTTACAAAATTTCTTATTGCCTTTCCTGTGATGGTAAAGAAAATCAACATTCTTATTTTAACCTTCATTTAAAAGCTTCAAATTAACATATATTTGTACCAGGTTGCAACGTGAATAAGAACCACATGCTCTGTATGTATGGATAGAGCACAAGCTCTGCAGCAAAATCCTTAAGACCCCCTAGGAGTGATGCAAATGTGAAAATGCCGAAAACTGCCTGCCAAAACTATCCACCAATGTGTAGTTTAAAGGTCTCGACTACTACATCACCAGCCAATACTTCTCGATAATCTTTTTGCAGTATGTGCTTATCTGATCCCCGAGTAGTGCTAACGTGAGCTCCTAACCTGGCTTGAAATTTTAAATAGCAAAACAAGTAGATGTAAACTCTCTGTTTCCATTGTCTCCAGATTGGATTTAAATATCTTTGCGACTAAATTCATACATTAGTATTTACTCCTCTAACATTAGATAAATTTTACTCTAAGCCTCTGGCCTTTTGCTGGGTTAAGTCGTAGTCATGTTTTTAAGTGCACACCGCTAGTTTTTGCGTGTTTGAGAGGTTTATAGGGTTAAAGGTGAAAATATGGTAAATAAGTGATGTACACAAAAATATTATTTTACAAAAATGTCAAGTATCCATTTTTACTTACGAAAGTTACAATATAATAACACCTCTTTGTATTGGTGAGTAGGAAAATAAAACATTTCGAGGTAAGGATTCAAATTGTTTCAGGAGAAAGCGAAAGATATTCAAAATTACAACGTAACAAGACATTCACGAAACTTTTTAATTTCTTTTCAACAGATACGATTATCGTCTCTAAAAATTAACCAGGAGCGTAAAAAAACATATACGAGTATGGAACACCATAAATATTTCTGAAGATGGTGTAATTTTTTCGTGTTTTTCGATATTCTGCAGGATGCGTCAAGTTAAATTTTCTAAAAGGCAAAGAAAATTTGAATATTTTGTATATTATATCACAATAAACCAATTTTTAGAATATTGATTTTCAAAGTTTGATTTTGCCTTTTTTTAAATGAATTTGGCAAGGTGAATTAAAAAAAATTGATCTCTGCGTATTCTTGAATGAATGAATAAAAGTGGTGATACTAAACCTTCGATATCTAGGTCTCTTCAGGTCCTTTATATCCCGCCATGGGTGTAAGTCATTTCAGACTGATCGCCTTTGCGAATCCAAGTAGCCTCGTTAACTGAACTTTCCTGCCGGCTTCAGGTAAAGTACTGTATCTCGGAAATATCTCCACCCCGGTTCATTGAGTGCTGAGCATTCTCTGAGGACGTAGCCAACAGTTTCATCTTCCTCCAGACACGATCAGCAAATCGGGTCACCCATAACGATATTCTTATAAAGGTGGCCTTGCAGATTAATCCCACCACGATTCGCATTTCTTTCCTCTCGTGGAAGGAAGTTCTCAGGTAAATCGCATAGTAGATCTAGTTATATGTTCCTTGGCACACCTCACTCCAGGTGGCTCCTTCCAGAATTTAATAAATTTACTTTCCACCTACAGTTTTAGTTCTCTCTTACGAAGAGTAATTGGAACACTTAGAATTAATTGGTGCCCGAATGGTTCAATCGCGGACCTCATCTTTGCTAGACGATCTCCTTCCTCACTCTCGTATGTACTCGAGTGACCGGGAATCCACACGAACCTGATTATGCAGCCGTTCCTCGTCAGACTATCCAATACATCCTTGCATTCAGATACGAGTTTTGATGGTACAATACTAGACTTCAGTGCAAGTATTGAAGCCGTACTATCTGAACATATGTTTATTGTCTTATTTCTGTTTCTCTCACAGAGATTACAGAATAGCATTTTTCCTGAAAGACTGTTGCATATTGTCCAACAGAGTGAAACTCTCTCTGACTTCCATGTTCCTACCAACCCTAATCCTCTCTACTTGGCAAAAGCATCTCGGAAGAGTGGTTAAGTTTCTCTTATTTCCTATTTTTTTTTTGTAAAGTGTCTGTTCATTTGAAAAGTTGTGAAACCTGTTAAAAAAGTAAAATTTATTTCAAATAATTTATATCTTAAAATATTACAGTTTAAAAATACTAAGGGATATTTAAAGTTCATAAAAATACTAGAGTTCAGATTGATGGTTCGTTTCACAATTTGACAGTAACATTTATTGTGAGAACAAAAATCAAGTGACTTCAAATCCGGGGAGCGAGTGAACCATTTTATATCACCTCGTCTCCTTAATCATATGGTGGAGAAACATCATATTTAAGTAGTCTCTCATTGGTGCAGCGGATTGGTGAGAAACACTGATTTGCCCCTCATCGGTACATAAGGCAACTACCATCCCCCGTCTCGGCTTTGCCTGGGCGAATAATGTAGCCAACTCATTTTCGAGGAGTATTAAATTGATAAAACTTTGGGGAATATGATATTTTTTGTGGAGTTTTGATTTTTGGATAGCAGCTACCTAAATTACCAGTTCTGGATATTATTTCTTATCTGTTTCGGTATGATTCTTCTTGTAAAAGATGTAACAAATACCGCAAAAATTGCTAACTACTTCCAAGTTGTATCATTCACTTTTATGCTACATACTTTAATATTTTCTATATATTTTAAGATTTACTCAAACCTCAAACACCATTTAATTACCTAAGAAACGAATTATAATTGTTTGATATTTAACAATTTGAAAATAATATTGTCGAATTAATAACGTAACAGGAAAAGGTATTGAATGCTCTCGTGACTATAAGTAGAGAGAATTGTGAGAAAGCTGTTGCGTGAAGCACACAACAGCGTGTCGCCGCCAAGCGGAAGGCCAACAAACTACATATGCACGACCGCCTGTCTATACTACGCATTGAAGTATTATGTTCGTAATGTTGTTCTTTTTATTGTAGATGATGTTTTTTCGAGATGAAAGATATCTATAAACCTCCTCATTCATTCCTAGAAACGGGTAAAGACTTGGTTGCGATTAATTGAATCACTTTTTTGTTTATCCTAGACAAACAAAAATATCCTTTTCTTTATATATTAGTTTAGATTAAAGCAGGGCTTAATTCAAAAATGAAAAATTCTAAATATCTTTCTCCTTGATGGTTTCTTCAAAAAAGGAGAGCCCAATTTCTTTGGATTTCGGTCCTTCAGTCGACTCTTTGGGGCTTCTAAGTGTGAGATTCTTGTATCCAATGAGACTTTTCAGTAGTTCAGTACGCACAGATTTTCCAGGTTATTGACCCATTTAAGCATAGCATAGCTTTATCGAAAAACAGAATATTCGTAAAACAATTATCACCATCATGCCATAGTTTCATAGAACTGTAGGTACTGATCGAAATCGTATAATAAATAAATAACTCTAGAGTTATTTTACATGGCTAATATTTCTCTTTTTTTAAGTATTGCTTTGCACGGATTTATACCCCATTTCAAAATTTGAACTGACTGCTTTATGAGTGCTGTTGTGGTGATTATCTTGATAAGCCAAAAAAATATTTTTTTAATTTCCATCAACTTTAGCCAATCACATTTTTGCATACTTCATTCATACTGTTCCACTTTGTCTTAGTTTTGAAAAAAATTTGCTGCTCGTAAATCATTCTATTGATTGTCGCTCTTAATGCACAGCATACAAACCTCAATTATTATGAGAAATTCAATTCAATCACTGATGCATCCTGAATAATATCGAAAAACCCCAAAAATGTAAGTTAAGTTTACGTAAAAAGATTCATCTGCTCCAACTGCACCACATTTTAATATAAATAAATAATAGGTGCATATTCAATAATGTGTATATTTTTGGAATTAATCCTTGATTTCGTTGTGGCAACTAATGCATTACTGATGGCAATATCAATCATACCTAAAGAATATATTTTTAAATTTACCTACTTTTATTTCTTCTGGTATACTTAAATATAAAACGCTATTAAATATTTTTGTGTACATCACACATAGCAATACTTTACCAAATTTTACTTTTAGAGTAGTACTTGCACCTAAACATTAAATATCTTGTATTTTACCCAAAAAAATGTACAGTTAATTTCTCAAATTACACAAAATTACTTTAGTTACATATGGTAAAAACAATAACCTGAATTTTTAAGAAAGAAATTTCGCTTTGAAATACTTTAAGCTACCAAAAAATAATTACTTTATGTATATACATTAACTTTACCCTAAAAGCAATATAATATGTCGTTACAAGTAGCTAATAGTTGACTAGAAGTGAATTTATCACGTTAGCGTTAAGCTGACAATCGGCCATGGTACAAGAGACAGGTTTTCGCATTGGCAATAGGAACCAACTTTAATGCGGCAATTAACAGGTAAACGTAACTGTCAAAAATTCAGTTTCGTAGCCCTCTGCTGCCAATGTCTGTCTATAGTTTAACATACGCCATAATATCAAAATAACTTTAAAATAGTTTTTTATATCCCGATTATGTTTCAGTAGGGTTACACAAATAGGTTTATTTTTACAATAGAGTATATGTCCATACTTGTTTAAACAATGGGAAACTTCCATTCATAAAAAATGTTATCCCAATAAAAACTTTAAGTTTATATTTGATTAAACTGGATGATATTAGCCAGTTCAATATTCCGTTAAGGTAGTTCATCGACTAATTGAGTTTCTATATATTTTCTTGAAAACTTTGGATATTTATTGTTGATATTATTTTCCGTAAGACATTCAGACACCTTGCCAATCGCATAGTCGAGATAATCAATATAAAAAATGTAACATCTAACATGAGCTATGTGGGAAGAGCCGTTGTTAATGTGACATAATCGCACATAATTTAAAAACTTTTTTATATACTTTTCTTAAAAACGAAAATATGATGTATAACAATATAAGGCATGAATACTATAAAATAGGGACGCCCAGCCATGCTAATATTTCAGACGGCCGTTGCGTGTAACTCTTACTAGAATGGAGAAGCTATAATGTGAAGTACGCGCGTGGTGGGCACGTCATCGTTATCGACAGTCATTAATAATTTGTTACCAGTGTTCACACATTACATATAGGATATACGTACGTCTTGCGGAGCTTCGACATACGGTATTAGATCAAGGTAAAGGGTAAACAAAGATACGAGATAACGTATTAGAACCAAATAACCATTAAATAATGATAAAATGAACGGGCTCACGTGGTATAAGCAGCGTTGCTGAATCATTGCTTCGTTAGTTCAGGAGGGAAGTACTGGACGTATCGTATGAAAAGAGCATCGAATCACACGTCATAATTTTGGTTACTACATTCGATGAACTACCTTAATTCTCAATATGTTAAGTTGAAAATTAGCAGGATTATGTTTAGAGGTAATACAACTTCCCATTCGAAATAAGAGTTCATTGATAACAAATCAACGTTATTTTATTTAAAAGGGCATTAAGAATTTTGGGGTATTTGACTAAAAATGAGAAAAATCATTTCAAATTGTTGATGTACAGTGTGATCAGTAATGTCCGCTTCATATGGGATTTTTTTTATTAATAGCTTTATTCCAAATTTGACTTTGGCAACAATTTCTGCTTTGATCGAGATGAAAATTGACCAAAAAATAGTAGTCAAGTGATTATCATTATCTGTCACAATTTAAATTTCTTTCGAAAAAAATTCAAAAGTGGGATTATATCTCAAAATACCGAAAAAACTTATTAGGGAAAGTTTTTCTAAAAGCAATTTTTAGTCCACGTGCAAAATTTTAGCTGTATAAGGTAATTTAGATTTTTTTTGCACATTTTTTGTAAATTGCACCATTGTTGCAAAACAAGAACCAACGCAACCTATATAAAACTTCTTAGTTTTGATAATGCTTCATCCTAGACATATTTTGTTTAAAGTAGCGCCATTTTAAATGTGTGTTTTTCTACAAAATTCAAATTGGGCTATTATAATTTGGTCATATGTGATGCAGAGTTTATTTGTTTTTGACCCTGTATGAAGTAACTTCATAAAATAACTATTTTGAAAACGTAGTTTGTGCCTAAAAGTAATGCACATTAATATTAAGAAAATAGTTTAATTGAAAAGACTCAAATTTTCTTATAAAAAAAATAATATTAAAATTAAACGCATTTATATTATGATTTTTTTATTAGAAAATTTGAGTCTTTTCAATTAAACTAATTTCTTAACATTAATGTGATCACTTTTAGACACAAACTACTTTTTCAAAAATAGTTATTTTATGAAATTACCTTATATAGGGTCAAAAACATATGAACTTTGCATCACATGTGACCAAATTTTAATAGCCCTATTTGGATTTTACAGAAAAACACACATTTAACATGGCACTAGTTTAAACCAAATATGTCTGGAATGAAGCATTGTCAAAACTAAGAAGTTTTATGTAGGCTGCATTACGTCGTATGTTGCAACAGTGGTGCAATTTACAAAAAATGGGAAAAAAAATTAAATTATCTTATACAGCTGAAATTCTGCATATGGCCTAAAAATTACATTTAGAAAAACTCCTTCTAATAACTTTTTTCGATATTTTGAGATAAAACCCCACTTTTGATTTTTTTTTTGGAAAAAAATTAAATTTTGACAGATAATGCTAATCGCGTGACTACTATTTTTTTTGGTTAATTTCCATCTCGATCGAAGCAGAAATTGATGCCACAGTCAAATTTCGAATAAAGCTATTAATAAAAAAATCTCATATGATGTGGAGTTTACAGGTCACACTGTATAAATACGTTTTAAAATTTTCAATAATAATGCCAAAGTTGCGGTAAATATAGTGATTCAATGCTAATTTTACAGATATACATAGAAAGATATGGCAAATTACATACAGGTTTTCACATTTTTTAATTCTGCAGCATAAAAATCGGAATTAGATTTGAAAGCTTGCTCCACCGTAAAGGCTTCTATTTTGCGGTAAATTACCGCTCTGTTAAACGAGTGACATGACTCATCACCTAGTTCCAAAATCCCGACCCTTACTTCTTCTGTATTTCGAAAACTAGCTATGAAAATTTTTGATCAGAAAGTCAAGAACTACATTAGACTACATTTTCAGCCGATTTCACTGGGAACTGTGTTCCATAAGTTTGGTGGGGGGAGCCTTAAACTTGACAGTTCTATATTTACTACATCGTGATGTCATCAGAATTGTAACCAATCGCAGAATGTTTTACTTTGCGATTTATATTTCTTATACAAATCAATATTTTTGTCCAAAGAAAATAATAAAATAGCCATTGCAGAAATAATTTATTTTTAATATTGTCAAGATACTTGCAATTTAGTCTGATTTTTCTGAAAACATACGTTTTTTTCTTCGTAACTAATACAAGAAAATCTTGTTGCCGTCATATTGATTTGGAATTTTCTCTATCAAAATTAGTGGTTAGAATGATTTAATGATTTTTTTTGTCATAAAATATTGGAAAATATAAATATTTCTATAGAAAAATAAATAGTTTTCTGAAACTCTGATACTTTTATGTTTACTGCATCGTAACATCACAAAATTTGTAACCATTCACGTGATAATGTTCTAAGAAATTTTGATTTATCTTTTATATACAAGTAATTAATTTTTTTTTCGAAAAATATAGTCAAATGCCCGATTGATAGATAAGTTGCCATTTAATCTGATTTTTCTGAATCTGCAGAATATATTTTTTTCGTGATAATTTTTTTTTTGTTATAAAATATTGGAAAACACTAATATTTTTATAAAAAAAAATATTTTTTTGAAACTTAAAAATAAAAATGTGAGTTTACTAATATAGTATCTGAATTAAAAAAAAATACATTGTTTATTGAGATATCTTCAGATATTTATTTTATATAAAAATAAATTCAAAAAAACATAACATTCTAAGCAAAAATTGGTAAAATGCTTGATAGTAAGGTTTGTACCGTAGGTTTTGTGGAATGTTTAGAAACAAAAAAAAATTGTGCTTTTGTGGTTTGTCGTCAAAATGTTAAGCTTTTAATATTGTTAGAGATAGTAATTAATGTAAGGTTTGGATAGGTGCGCACCTAAGTTATCGCATGATATATTATATTATAAGAAATGTCTAAATTATTTTTAAGAGTGTTGAAAGATTTTATATTTAATATGCAATATTATTATAATATACATATATTTTATTAACTTAAGAAAACACATTGATTAAGGTCTTGAAGGTTACAGCTTTTTGGCTTGTTAAATTTTTCCAGTGAATATTTTAATCGCTCGTTTCAAAATTTAAGTTTTTAATCTTTCATTGTCGTATGTATTTAAACTTGACAATGATAATTTGGATTCTTTTTAAAAATTTTAACTAAATCCAGATTGGAGAAAAATATCTCTATGTACAATTCACATATGGCATCGTCGACACCACATTGGCAGAAACAACAAATAGCATGTATTCAATCGGGGCGTTTCTGAAAAATTCAGTTGGTTCAACGTCTTTTTAATAACAAACGCATCATTCATCATGCTACTGGTTAATTCACTCTGTTACACCTAAACGGTGTGATCCAACTTCTTAGGCGAGTAGTATTAAAACTGGAATAAGTGTTCAAATTGAACATGGATTGCTCTATATGTATGTTTTTGATTTTTTCTTTAGACTTACTAGATTAGAGATCAGTGATTTGCTCTCTTATAACCAAGAATAACTACTGGTATTGATCTGCCATCTTTGACACAACCTGATCAACTTTTTGTTCAGTTCTTTACGTTTTTTCCTGATGCTTGTTTGAAGGTTGTAGACAGTGTTGAAGATTGACTAAAATGTGGTTGTTGGACTTGCATTGTCTTTATTTTTGTTTGTTTGTACGACGTTCCGATTAGGTTGTATCTCTAATTGTTATCAAGTATCAACTAAATGTTTTGTTTTAGAGCTACAAGCCTATATAAGGACTGTATCCATTAAAGCGCTTACTGTATACACCTCAATGATTTGATGTTACAAAGTAGCGGTTGCAAAATATTAGGTATCTCAACGCTGGGCTTACTGAAGATTTCATTATTATTTTTAATGTAAAGTGCTTCTTAAATTTTTTTTTTCATATTGGGTTCCATTTATATTGTCGCAGCTTCAGACCATTTTATATTTATTTATCCCAGGCGTGTTCTGCAGTACCGGATCTCGACGTTTCCCCTTTTTGTGTATGAGTTTTACGTTCCTTAATTTTAACCTCTAGTGAACGCTCGGTTTTCCAACATACATTCCGCTACACTCACATGAAACTTTGTGAAGACATTTTCTTATCCGTAATTTTTGGTTTTGTTTTTATTAAATGAGCTTTGTGTGTATTTTGCGACTTGAAAGCTGTTTTTATTTTGGAGCTTCTGGCAATTAATCTTATTTTCTTCGAGGTTCCCTTAATATATGGAATTGTGAATAACAAATGTGTTTCTTGCTGTCCAGTGGTCTTCATTCTAAGGGTAGTTTTAACATTGTCAATTAATTTTAAAGGATGATCATTCTATTGTAAATCGGATTTAGTGTTTGCTACCTCTTTGCTCCTCTACAAGAGAATGATTAGATCCATGATGCAGTATGCGTTGGCTTCCTGTATACTGAAGTTTCATATTTTCGTGTGAATGGTTAACCATGACTTCTAGGATGAGCCGTTGATCATTTATCTCTTATTCCATGGTAAACCGAATTGTAGGTCGAATGGAGTTTAAATGTGTCAAGATATCATTTAGTTCTTGATCATTGCTCTTCCATTCGATGAAGATGTCATTGACATATCTCAACCAGACTTTCGATTTCACTAATGCTGTTTTTATGGCACGAGTTTTAAACCATTCCATATATATGTTTGCCATGACTGTAGTAAAAAACCATCTTTCTAAACTTATCCTTTACTTGCAAGTAAGCACTACAAAGGCAACACTTAAAAGGTCCATCACCCCATCCAGTGGTAACGTAGTTCGATCTAATAATGTTGCATCATTTGAAAGTCTAGTTTTGATTTTATCTAATGATTCCCGTAATGGCATTGGACAGAAAGAAACACATTCGTTATTCACAATTCTGAATATTAAAGAAGCCTCGGAGAAAATAAGACGAATTACGAACGGTTACATCATAAAAACAGCCTTCAAAATGGGATATACACTCGGACCTCATTTAATAAAAACCAAACCAAAAACTACCAATAAGAAAGGATGGGTTTACAAAGTTCCTTGTGAGTGTGGTGAAATGTATATTGAAGAGATCAAGTGTCCACTAGAAACGTCGAAATCTGGTATCGCAGAACACACCGGGATAAACAACACCATATAAAATAGTCTGAAGTTGTGGCAATATATATCGAATCCGATAAGAGAAAATTTATAGGAGCAACTTACATTAATAACTATAATTGAATCTTCAGGAAACCCAATGTTTAGACACCTAATCTTTGGCAACCACTACTTTGTAACATGAAATCATTGAGGTATGTATAGTTCGTGCTTCAATGGACACAGTACTTATATAAGCCCGTAGCATTGAGACAAAACATTCAGTTTATACTTGATAACGATTAGGGATACAGCCTAATCGAAATGCCGTATAAATAAACAAAAATAAAGACAGTGCCAGTCCTACAACCACATGTTAGTCATTCCTGATGCTTGTTATGAATGTCTTCAAAAAATACTTTTCATAAATTAAAAAACCTACTTACCCTGAAAGTACCAGACATCTGTAAAGTGTCGACAGTAAGTCAAAATTTGTCATAGCGTTATCAAAACAGATATATTAAAAATAGCTACAAAGCTGTACACCAAAATTTATAACCATATTGCTATTTTCGAAATTTTCTTCCATATAAAGCTTAGTTTTTAAATGATACAAACGTAATTGTAGAAAATTTTAAAATATAATTACCTCTATTTTTTTAAAATGTTCGTCAGTATCATAGTGATGATATAGGAATACCGAATTATAATTACAAAGGTGCGTCATTTTTAGTTGGTAAGAATATAATATTTAAGAGTTACGAAGCCACTTAAGATTTTGGGTTGAAGTAAAATTAAGGTAAGGCGTGTTGTCAAAACAAACGTTTAGGTGTAAGTACACGCAACATAGAGGTTATTGTTTATATATCTGGTGTCAACATTGTGATAAAACCTTATTTAGAGAGTGAGTCAGTTATTTTTTATTTAGCTAATTGTGTTTTTGTATTTTCTGACATTTTGTGTATATAGAAATATTTTTTTATGTTTGTACATACATACAGGCAAAAATTATATCAATCGAGTTTTTATCTCTTAGTTAATAATCTGTTTTCTTTTTTTGAATTTGGGCGTTTTAAATTTATCAAATTATATCGAGAAATAATAATTATAAGGTATTTTTATTTAACGTAGACCTATACCATTTTTTAGTGATGAAACAAAATGTACATAAATTATAAAATATGTTATAATTTATCAGTAATAAAAAGATAATGTATTTACATATGTCTTTTTATTGAGGTGTTCTTTTGAGCTCCCTATTTCTGTGCGCTTGAGGTGTGTAGAAGTATAAAATTTTTGTTATTAAGATAACTTTTCGGATATATTTAAAAAAATTGTATGAAACTATTTCTCGAGTTGCTGTTTTGGACTTCAACTTTCAATCTGCTAAATAATTAAGATATTTCGATTAATGAGTACCTCCAGATGAATACATCATTCATAGATTGGATTTTATTAATTTAATTAAAAAAATTGGATTCAGGCAGCTTCAGTCACGGGCAATAGCTAATAATTAATATTAGCCAGGGATTATTTCATCTTACAAATGCGACAAAAGGCATTCCCACCGAAACAAAACTATCGTGACCTTGCTTGCTTCGCTACCCTCTATATTACACTGGAAGAAATTATTCGAATTAGAAAGAATTCTACCACAGATTATTTCATCCTAACCAGATGGGACAAAAGGTGCTCCCACCAAAAGCAAATTCTATGGAAATTCTAACTCTACTTTGTACATTTCATCGCTTTGTTTTCTATTCGTATTTTACATTTTTTATGTGGCATTTGCCTAAAATATTTTTAATTATAAATGATATGAGTAACTTCCTGTGCTCGTCGAAAACTGGTGAAAATGTGGTTCTTATTAAAGTCCCTACAAATTTTTAAGGTAAACATTTGAATATTGTCAGAAATAATAGCAAAAAAAAAGCGATGTACTGGTCCAAATTAACAAATGATTAAACTTGATTTACATGATGCTTGTTTCACCGTTAGATTGTTTGCTTGATTTCATTTCTGGGTGCTAAGTGGGCTGTAATGCTGGATGTTGTGATATATTATTGGCATTGTTAGCCTCACACGTATACGTTACTTAGTTGGGCTTGTAGATGATTTCGATAGGTGGAAAGTGACAGTTTTGAAAATAAGACGAAATTGAGGCGAATTTTCTATCAAAATTTACAATCAATTTCAGAGTTCTATAACAATTAAAACTCCAAGTAAAAGATTTCTGATTTTGATTTTTGATCCTTGTTTTTTTTTAAATTATACTGATCAACAAAATGAAAAAAATGCGATGGTAATGTTTTGTGATTTACGTCTTGTATATGAATTTGAGTCTATCATCAACCTATAGATTTTTAACTACATAATATTGACAAAAAACACAAAGTTAAAAATATGCTGTGTCTATTAACACTTACAGTAATTTTCTATTTTAGTCAGAAATCATTAAAATAAGAGAGATAAAATTTATTGAAAAACTTTTTCTTATAATAGAACAATTTCTTCGTATATTTTGCTTCTCTGAGAACTAACTAGCGCAGTCTTCCTTGATAATGCTGTTCTGTCGGTAAAAAGTCGCGTGAAATCGCTCACCTTATTCGCTACTGACAAAAAAAAAACATCAAATGTGTGTGCTAAAAATGGCAACAAACTGAAGGTACTCAGTTTGGAACTTGATTCGCGATCAAACATCCCAAATGTTTAAGTAAATTTTGTGATTTCAAGAATCGGTTCTCTTTGTGATTTAAAGGTAATAAACTGATCTCAGACAACCTAATGAATCAGTTTAGTTAACACAAACACGATTCGATGATGCTGATATTTTTTTTATAAAACTTACATTATTTAAGACTGAATGAAGAGTGTGATACAGTTTCATTAGGAAACACACTAAATGATGTACACAGCTATCGAGCAGAAATATCAGCTAGAATTTAGCAACTACGCTCAAATAAAAAATAATCATTTTCTTAAAAGGGAAGGTAGGTACTATGAAAACAATTTTATGCAAAACATTAACTATTAAAAAAATTGATTTACTTTGTTTTCCACTTACGGCATTGCTGTCGCAGTGTTTGGATTCATTCTTTATAGGCTGGGGGCCCTCGTCCCGGGCGGCACTTTGCTAGATTTTCATAAGCATTGCCATATTTACATTAGGCGCACCAATTTTTAAAGATTTTCATTGTCTGTCTACAATTATCAATTTTAATAAAATCTGAGACTGAATAACGCACTTTCATTTTTATACGCAATTGAAAATATTTAAAGTTAATATTTTTAACGATATTCAATAAACAATAATTTTTTTAAAGTAATAATGCTGCTTTTAATAATTGATTAATATAATAATTCAACACATATATTTACAATTAAATTCTGTTTTCTAGTTTTTAAGAATTTTAAATTTTTGAGAAAAAATTTCGTTATTGAAAGTTCTTAAATTTGTAGCTTAAATTTTCTTCGGTCTAAAATTTTTTGTCTATAATGATCATATGATCTCTTGTAGAAGAGAGGGAGCGGCAAATCTCGATCTCGGGCGGCAGAAACCTATGATACGCAAATGCGTTTTCGTGGAGGTCGGCATAACGGGCATTCGTCGCTGCCGTAACTTCAAAATCCCACCCATACTTTTTCCTAGCCAGAAATTTTTGAAGGTTCAGAAAAATCCAAAGCTCCCAAGTCAGGTGAATCAGGTGCATGGGGCACCACTTCAACCGTTCGTGAGTTTTTGCTATAACCCTTGCGGTTGGAAACGTTGTGTTAATAAAATTGGACTTTCTGCTTCACCAGACCTGGCTATTTTACTTTGATTGTTTTAACTAATTCAAAGAGATAGCCATTACTTTTTATTTTCCAGCAGGATAGTTCTCCAAAACACTCTTCACGAGTTGTGAAATATTAATAAGATTGTAAGAATAATAATTCTTTAAATTTAGATGGGAATCGCAAGTTTATACAGGGTGTGCGGGAATATGTTGGAAATCTCCCGGACATGAAAAAAACACGTGAAAAGTTTACAACAAGTTCATATAAACTTTTTTCGTATAGGCTCCTCTTCGAAGATATGGGCTCTTAAAGAGCTGCAATGAAATCAAATTTTTTACACATAATTATTGAACCACCAGGTATATTTCATTTTTTTAAATATAATGTACACCAGATAAGATCCTTCAAATTACTATTAAAGAAAGTGTTGTGAATTACTCACAGCTGCAGGAACGGACTAGCTATGACACTCATACCCCCATTCTTTTACACACTCTATGATAAAAATTAAGTAGTCTTCATTCATGTCGCTAATCCTAACCGTTTTAGAAAAAAACGTCAGTTATTTACACTTTTAGTCCTTCAACTACTGTCGGGCCGGGCAATAGGTCCTCCTATCTATCCGACGGTTTGGATAAACGTTATTCAGGTGCTCCCGCACAGCAACGCTGAAATGAGGTGGTGCCCCATCGTGCATGTAGTACATGTTTCGGCGGATTTCAAGTGGTTAGTGCTCTACTAAATCGTGAACAGCGTCCTGGAGGAACTTCAAATAAAGTTCTCCATTCAGTCATGCCGGCAATACGAATGGTCCAATCAAAAAATTGCCATTGATTCCTGCCGAGACATTAATTGATTGGAACTAATGTTGATGATGCAAAACAATAGTTGTATGAGTATTTCCATCAGTTCATACGTGTGAGTTGTGTAAATTTATGTTACCATTTTTAGTAAACCCTGCTTCATCCGTGAAAAAATAATGCTAAGGAAGTTTACATTATTTCGTTGCTGATCCAATAGCCAGTTTGCAAACTGCATTGCACGGGGAAAATCTTCAGGAATCCACTCATGCATTTTTTTCAACTGATATGGTATAACAGCTGTTTTGGAAGAACTTCATGTACTATCGTTTTCGACGTATTAAACTGCACTGATAATTTTCGAGTGCTCATTGAACAGCATTTAAAACTTCTCTAATTGCGGCGTACGTACTGTTCTTCCCCGACCAGCATTCTTTTCCGAACATTTTCTAAAATTATGAAGAAATTTAATATTACCTTATAGAATGGAATCGTCTACCATTCCCCCTTAGACGTTCGTCAATTCGTTCAAATGTTTTCTGATCTAGAAGAGTACCATTAAGACATCTGTCGTGATATAACCTCCTGGCTTCCAGTGCATTGCAAGACCATACATCAGATGCATATCTGCATACTTGATAAACGTGTATTCCATATTTCAAATTTCGCAATTAATTTCACCATGAAATCCAAAAATCAGTAAATTAATATCCAAGTAAAGAATCAACGTGTCAGCGATGTGAAAGTTGACAAACTCTAAAATGTAGGATATTTATTTCTTTCTTACCTAGCAACGTTTGCAACAACAATACTTTGTCTTTGGTGCCGATAAAATAAAACGCACATTTTTTGCGAACCTAGGTCGAACTGCAATTCACAGAATTAGACGTTTTTAACTAAAGAAGTCAACTTTAATTTTGGATCGATTTTTTTTATCATAAGGTTGAAGGTTGAACATTTGATAGGAACAAAAATGTATCTTTTATCGAAATATGCCAAATACATGATGTAAACAAAATGACGTTTGTTCTAAAACGGTTAGGATTAGCGACTTGAATGAACAGTACTTTTTTTAGTCAATAGTTAAAGGTATGTAAAAAACGTCGTCCAAAGTTCTTATCGTACAGGCCGTAAAAAAATGGAGTCATGAGTGTCACAGCCAGTCCGTCCCTGCAGCTGTGAGTAATTTACAACACTTTCTTGGATAGTAATTTGAAGGGTTTTACCTGGTATATATCATATTAACAAAATTGAAATATACCTGGTGGTTCAATAATTATGTGTAAAAAACTTGATTTCATTGCAGCTCTTTGGGAGCCCATATCTTCGAAGAGGAGGCCTATATGAAAAAAGTTTATATGAACTTGTAGTATTTCTTTTACGCGTTTTTTTATGTCCGAGAGATATCTCACATTTTGCCGGACACCCTGTATATATATATATATATATATATATATATATATATATATATATATATATATATATATATATATATATTTCACTTATTTTATTATTTTAGTAAAATTATAAACTGAGCAAACTAATCATAAATTTTAATTAGCTATATAGCTTAACCACGATATGACAATGACGTCCTAGTTCCGACGGTAGCGGCTCACTTATTTACGGACGAATGTGTCCGCGCTTTGCATTCTACGGGTCGTGCATTGTTTTGTGCCGAATCCCTCGGGGCTGCGGGATTGCAATCCCGAAAACAAAGCTAGGATATTTGAGTTAAGCAAGAAATCATTCTTCATAATTTCACCACATAATGCGGAATTTAATATTTTGTAAATACTGAATTTTTCAGTTGTGTTTTACTTTTTAATTATAAATGTGTATAAGATGTACCAGGTTTAATTAATAATTGAACAATTATTTATTATTTTTAGAAAATGTAATTTTTTGTAAAGATATCTAGTTCTCTAAATTTAATTTTGATAGAGAAATGATATTCTAGCGTAGCGAACATAAAAAATATGATAGTTTGAAAAGCAAAACTATCCAAAATTACATTTTTTAAATACACAAAGTAAAATATTTCCTAGCTAAATAAAAAATCATGATTTTATTGTAACTTTAAAACTAAGTCTAAAGGACATCCAATATTCAATCTGCCTGTCCGAGTTAGGAATTGAATTTAGTGTTGTCTAATAGCATTTAGGACAGTTAGTTCATTATTCAGTTAGGATGCTAATTAGGAAACGATTTACTGTGAAATTATAGTTGTGTAAAATGTTCTCTAATAAATATCGGAATTTTAATATGCTTGATAATTATTCTTATCCTGATTTAGCACCCTGCATAAAAATGGTGCACATCTCAGTTGGGAAGGTTTACGGAAAGAAAATTATAATAATAATAATGGTTTATTAACGGCAATAAATCATACAAATTCCATTTTATATAATACGTCAAATAAGAATAAAAAATCTAAAACGAAACAATCACAAAATATCACAAGTTACATCAGTAATAAAAGAATAACAATTAACTAAAACAATAATACTGTCGCTACAGTCTATTATGTATAAAATTCAATTATTTAAAAATTCTTTAATACCACCCTTAAATGAGTTCAGAGAGAGTATAAATGGGTCAACATTCCTAGGCAGTGAATTCATTTCCCTACTCATTCTGGACATTGGGGTGTTAAACGCATAGTTTGTCCTATGGTATGGTTCATCAAAAAGACTATGGACCCAAAGCACCCTCTGAGGTACAGCGAATCCAACAGCCCCCAACAATTCAGGAGCATCAACCATAGAGTTTATGATCTTATAAAATAATATTAGGTCAAGATAGATGCGTCTATTATATAATGATAACAAGCTCATATAATCCCGTATTACACTGAATGGCACATCTTGCTTAAAAGTAACAAATTTCAAGAAACGGACCTGTACCTTCTCGATTTTATTTCTGTATATTTCATAGTTTGGTGCCCAGACTGGAGATGCATACTCCAAGACAGATCGAACCATTGAGCAGTATACAGATTTAAGAGACTGCACACTGCTGAAATCAGCTAATGTGCGTTTAATAAAGCCAACAAGCCTCAAACCACGGCTCGAAATACTATTAACGTGCAGGTCAAAAGAAAGACCCTCATCAAATATCACTCCAAGATCCTTTATATGATCTGAGCTAGTCAGCATTGTATTGTGCAATGTGTAATTATAAAGATAATTTTAACATAAATATAAGTTACAATGTTTATACGATATTCTTGGTCCTACATTTTCTTTTTAGGGACAGGTCACAGCCTATTTTTAGGTGCTTAGAAAGCGCGGTGAAAATGTAAGTATTGAAGCTTTGGCGTGCTCAACCTGAATAAGGACGAGGTAGTTGGCGCGCTTTGTTTCTTCCACTTGTACATCCTAGTTGGGAAGCCCGAATATCGTGCAGTAATAGCTCCTTAAATTAACAATAACACTTTAAATTGCCAAGTACAACGACAAGTCTACCAATTTTTGGTACTTTAAAAATACAAGACTAAAAAATCGTTTCTTCCTATTGCCTATCAAGAAAAAAAAAGTTTTATTCATTATCGAATTCAAAGCTTTTTGGGGGGAGATGTTCCTCCCTCCCCCCTGGATACACGCCTGTAATAAAACGAAAGTGAAATTTATCGAATGCAATCGAAAGTAACGTTATTACTAAAATTAATTGTTTTCACAACTTTTAATAATTTTAATTTAAAATCTTTATTTTCAAAACATAATTACAGCGGATAAGAACATATCAGAGATATGATGCATCAAGGTATTCACGTCACACTAAATTCAACCCATAGCAAGACTCCAAATGATGTTACTGACCAAAGTGACTATGTTGAAAATGAAATTATAGAAGATACTTTACGCCAGAACGCAAATTCTTGGATTGAAGATGAAAAGTGATTTTAAAGCTAAATAATTTTATAATTTATTATTAATAAAAAGTTACTTTTAAAATATATTCAAATTATTTAAGATATTATATTTATAAACATTTTTATAAAATTAATAAATACAATTAGAAAGTTTAACAAGTGTAATTTCTTCTTATTATTTAAAATTGAAGTATCACGTGATATTCCAAGGGGAGAGAGGAGTGTTAAAAAATCTTGTTCCATCACGTGAGGGAGGGGTTTAAAAAATTCCGAAAAACCCATCACGAGATTTATGGACGGCCCCTGATATAAAGTTCAGGATCGGACTTTAATTTTGCTTCGCAGTTTTATATAGAATTATTCCAATTAAATATAGTATTTACATAGCGTAAAACATTAAAGTATGGGGGAAAACCAACTTTTTGAGTATTTATTTTCCTATAGAAAAATTAACAAGTTCTAACAAGCACTACAATACAATAATAATTTCAGTCATTTTGAGCTAGAACGGCAGACAATAGTAACTTACTAATCTAGGAAAATTTCGAACTCCTTTTACCACATGTAATTTGTCTGTCAAATCGACGAGTTCTCTCGGTACTTTAGTGTAACACTAATTTTGTAATGGGCACTTACTATTCCACCTACACTGACAAAAATGTCAAGTTTTTTTATTGTTAACTTGTGGAGTATCAAGAGGAGTCAAAAGTGGCCCATCTAAAATGCATAATATTTGTAGAAGTCAATTTTGTACAACAGATAATGATTCTTTCTGTTAAAGAATGTTCTACTTAAAGTATTAATTGCTCAATTTCTGAAAAACGCTCACCGTATTTCTAATTTTTATATTTCCCAGTATAATTTGTAAAAACCTAATTCACTAGAGAAACCTATAAAAAACAAAATTACTCAATTTAAATTGATTTCCAATATTTAAATCTCAATTACATGTTGGAGCTTTTTAAATTATACGCTTGGTGTAGGTACATTCCCTAAATATGTAATTATTTTTTTACCTTGTTCTGACCTTACCAACTAGTGTGTTTGGCATAGCATATATAGATATAATTAATTTTATTAACCTTTGGGACGAGTTACACTAACATTTATTCACGTGCATAGACACCTATGCCAAATCGGGATCGATCTTTTTTATTTGAAAAGTACCGCTACATTGTCAGTTGAACTTTGCTAAATTTTGTTATTATGTTACTTCGCTTAATTTTTAATTCAAAATATTTTCAGAAATAGGCGTCCACACCTAATACCCTACCAAGTAACTAAATACATCAGGTGTATTTATATTTAGCATGTAGCAGAACAAAAAAGTTTTCATTGATTTGAATTGCAGTTTATATGTTGGTTTTAAGAAAGAATTTTTAAACTAGAAATAAATAATGAACTTTATAATTTAATTTATAGTATTTTGGATTATATATATATATATATATATATATATATATATATATATATATATATATATATATATATATATATATATATACGGTTTCATAGCGTTCTACACCTTCCGGTTCCCAGTCTCTATTGTTTTCGATCTTCCCAATCCCCTGGAAGTAACTCTTTCGGACATGGCTCGGTTAATGCCCTTAATCCAGGTAACTTTTGGTCTTCCTCTTTTTATTTTTTCGTTTGGTGTCCATTTTAGGATTTGCTTTGGTAGACGTTCGTTCGTCATTCTCTCCACATGTCCATACCATACCAGCTGACGTTGTTCGATTTCATCGAGAATAGTTTTCTTTACGCCCATAATCTCTCTAATTCTCTCGTTGGTTATCCGTTTGATCCTTGACTTTTCGGCAGATCTTCGTCATAAGTCCGTTTCAAGAGCCAGCAGTTTACGTTCTAGAGTTTTATTTATCTGCCATGTTTAACATCCATACAATACAACGCTTTTAAATATTGCATTGTATAAAAGATTTCGCCAGAAAAAAAATTTTCAATTTCGTACATACACCCATTAACAGTAATAATAAAAAATACTTGTAACAATAGTTTTTCGAGTGATTGTGTTGCTATGGCATTTAATAATTTGACTATTGACAAATTCCTATCACCACTTAAGAAGTCGACTAAAGTAAAAAAATATTTAAATTTCTAGGTCTATTTTACTATTGAACATAGACAACTACACACACTCCGACAAGGTTGACGTGCTTCTAGTTATGAGTTTTGTGGAGGAAATGGAGGTCGAAGTGTTAGGGTTTACATGGAGAGGTTTCCTAACCGCCGAATACCAAACTATCAAATATTTGCCTATATTGAGCGTCATCTGCAAGAAATGGGCAACTTTGCGAAAAAATTTGAAGATAGAGGTCGTATTCGAATAACTCGAATAGTCGAAAAAAAGGGAATTTTGGAAAGAGTTGAAGAAGAACCTAGTGTTAGTACCTGCCGCTTAGAACGTGAGTTGCATATCCCTAACTATAGTAAATGATCTTTTAAAAGAACAGTTTTTACATCCATATTACGTTCAAAAGGTTCAGGAACTTTTGCCGATTAATGCCCCCATGACTCTTCCATTTTGAGAATGTATTCGAATCAAAAGAGGGCTCCAGTAAGATGGCTACCACGTTCTCCAGAGTTAAATATGTGTGACTTCTTTTTGTGGTGCGCTCTTAAAACAGAACTATACAAGACTCCGAGGAACACCCGTGATGCACATTTTAAATGCTGGCAATTTTTTAAATAATCCTGAGATATTAGATACAGTCCAGTTTCATTGTTTAAAAAGTGATAATCAGTGTATTCAGCAAAATGTTTTCTTTAGTTAGTTTTTTCAATCTTTTTCAAATACATAAATGTATTTCCATCATTTATTTTGAAAACTGGTTTATTATTACAGCAAACTGGTGTATGTACGTAATTGAAAATATATTTTTTCCTGGCAAAACTACAGATTCACTAAAAAATTTGCAAGAGATAAAAAAGCTTCCAACTACAAGCAATTATCCGATAGAAATATCTTGTTTGTCATAACTTTGAAGACATAAAAAACCAGAAGTGATGTTTGCAAGTGACGTCACTTTTATAACACACTACGCCATACTACTAGAAAACATCATATTATATAGAGTGTTAGACCACACACCAAAAATCATTAAAGTCAGTTACCACGTTTCAAGAAATTTGAAAGAAATCAACATTTTCTTAAAACTTCGACGCCTTCTCCGGCCTAAACGAATCAGTATCGGATATAACTAAGTTGGCTTAAATTTACCTCGTTTGACATCTTCGATCATGCCCTTTTGATTTAAACAACCATAGATTTGTTTAAAGGCTGTTTATGATCGGTGGGGGAGAGGCTTTTTTGATGTTTGACAGAGATAAACATGTTTACTTATCTTTTCTTTCAGTTTAATTATTTGTGACTCTTTTCAGTGTTTTTAAGTGTTAGAAATTATTATAAATGCGATTTAGGCAACCATATATTCATACTTTTATGTATTCAGAATTGACGTACTGATTATCATATGATACTCGTTTAAATAATGTAATTAGAAAAGAATAGCATAAAATTGGTATGTGTGTACCAAGAAATTAAATATCTACTGTTTATCAACACTTTTTCAAATATAAATAAAAATATTATTACGATATTCGGCGTTCAGACAACCGGACACTAGTTTTGACGTTATACTAATTCTACAGAGGTATGTTCGAAGTTTCACATAAAGTGTCTGTATAAAAGAACGATCATTTTTGTAGGAATAGGAGTAATGGACCCTGTAAAGTTTCTAGAAGTTAATAAACCGCTTGGTCGAAGGTGGAAAACAGAAACCGTAACAAAGATATTTCTTTATGTATTGAAAAAAAAATCCATGCTGTGTGAAAAATCAATGTAAAAAAAATTAACATAACATGAAAAATTCAAGAAGTTCGTTTCAATCGCACAGTGATTTGGCTTACACAGCGATTCAGAAAAAGTAGGCAATCTCTTGGCAGCGTATAGTTCATATAAAAAGTAACATCATACGTTCATATATTTTTTTTCAATAAATTTTTCCATGCTCAGATATTAACCCTCAAATAGAAGGTGTGAAATGTAGTTTTCCTTAAATAATCTTTGTTCCACTTGATGTAACGTAATAAAATTTTAGTCAACGTAAATGAACACCTTTAAAATGATTTAACAATTTTTTTATTACATTTCAAGAGCACTGGGGGTGCTGCACCCTTGTTCATATTTTTCACTAAATTTTAAAGCCAGTTAAATTTTCTATTAACCTAACAAGTAAAAAAATTGTAAAAACATCTTTTTATGCAGATTACTGAAAAGCTTTAGATTGTAGAACATCTTGTAGTTTGTAGAAAAGTAACAAATCGTTGGAAAAAGTCTTCCAAGTCTGAAATTATAATGTATTCTCCATGTAAAAGCGAATTAGAAATATCTGTTGAAAAAATAAAAAATAGTAGTGAAAATATAAAAAGGGAAAGTGTTTAGCAAAACTTTGGTCAAGGGTAAATCGAATCAAAAAGAAGAAGACTGTTGAATTGTCCGATTCTGAGAATGAAGAGGGTGAAATATTTATTCCTGATGATGAAAGTAATGACATGGAAGAATTCGGAGCTCGTCCTGAAATGAAGATGCAACGTGCGTTTGTTGTGGAGGACTTTTCTCTTATGACGCCAAGGGCGAGTTGTGAGTGTGCTGTCTGATGTGTCATATGTGGTCACACGAGGCTTGTGCGGACAGAGCGCCGCGAATATATTTGCAATTTTTGTAAATAAGCTTTTTATGTCACATTTTTTCAAAATATATATATATTTTTTCGATTTAATATGACTTTTTGTTACTTTTTATATGGTGGCTCTTATTTCAAGTTCTCTTCACAAATCTTAAAAATTATAAGTATTTTGATAAACACACTGACTGATGTTAACGATTTTTCCAAAAATATGTTTATAATTTTAAAGTAGATATTTCTTGTAATTAATTTTCCAAATTCTAGGTTAATTAGTCCGAAAATAATATAAAAAATTTTCGAAAAACAAAATGTGGCCCCTATTTTGACCCTCTCTTTAAATATCTAATAGGATATTTTAATGTTAGGTGCAACTACTATGAAGGAGTGTGGCGTTGGATTTATTTTTTCTTTCAAAGGGAATGATGGTCGAGAAAAACTTCGAAACGCATGATTTAAAAGCTAAAAGAGAACTTGGGGGATTATAAATTTCTTCTGACCTCTATTATCTTCATCTCCACCACTGTCTACCGCTACCAATATCATCGGCCTCCACCGTCATCCTCCACATCTATCAGCTGCACAACCTCTGCGCCGCGACGCTGACCGCCATGCGCTGGCCCGGCGTCGGCAGCGCACGCGTCCCTCCCACAACATCGTCATCGAGCGACAGCCGAACCGTCTCTCCAACCGACAGTGCATCTACCGTCCTATCGGTTTTTTATTGCAAATAATTCGCCGTTGTTTTGCAAATGAGTTTGTAAATGAATTGCGCGGAGTGCCAGGTGGTCGCCTAAGAAAATCAGGTTTAGCCTAGGCTCGCAGCCTAGCGGATTTCTTGTTAGGGGTGTACTCCAAAGTCGCCGCAATTGACCTGTAAGTACCCAGCGAATATTGGTTGGTAAGGGCGGGTTGTACAGGGTCAGGGCATGCTAATTTTAGTTTGTAAGAAACCTGGGGTGATTAACTTTTGAAAAAAAATTATTATTTATGTGATAATGTTATGTGGAATATATTTTCTTAATTTTATCAATATCGCTAAACATTTATTATTATTTTTAAAAACCATAATTTGTTTTTAATTCGGAGGAAAAAAGTATACCTGTAAACAAGATAGTATTTTTGGAATAATATATTATAAGCCTTTTTGCAATCACAAAAAAACTAGGTTAAATCTAGGACACTGGTATTGTTCTCGATGTTTCAATAAACCTGAATCGTGCATATATTTTAAATTGTAAAGCGAATTCAACAGGAGATCATTGCAACTTTAAAAAGAGTTTAATTATTATTTATGTTTTAAAATGCGATACTAGACATATCGACAATGCAGTGAACCAATTTTTTTTTATTTTTCATCTTAACGGGAGCCAAAATGAACATCAGGAACTCTTTTTATTTAATAGGCGAACCGTTAATTTTAATTTGCAATTAAAATAAATTAAAAATTAAAATTTTTGGTTTGGTTATCTAGGGCATTTTGGACAGACAGTGTCGTGACAAGACTGTTATATTGATTATATTAAGCGCCAACATACATATGTAGATGTTTATATGGTTTCATTTGCTTCTAATAGAAATAGAAAAAATACACTTGTTTTCTTTTAAGAACAATGGCTTGATTATTCTGTAGATTTTTGTGGAGTATTAGTCACATGTAAGGACAGTAATGTCAAATAAAGTAGAAAAACAATAAAATTGTAAATGAGCTTTAATCATTCGCTTTTTAATTGATGATTTAGCAGTGTAATATGTTTTTATGTTTTCCTCAATACAACAATACCATTAACAATAAAAGAAACGATAAAGGAGCCTTATTTGAAATCTTAACAAAAGATGATATGTGTAAAATTTTTTTGGAATGACTGTTACGCGCCAAGCAACAAATTTTTGTAGTTGTCTATAAGAGCCTATGAAGGTGTGAATGATAGATAGGCTTTCTCGACAAGTAATACTTAATATATCATTTATACGTCAATTAAATAATATTTTTATAGCTCAATTCTATTTCAATTGATTTAGTAATAACATTTATTATCTACGGATCGTGTGTAATATTTTAGTACACACGTTTTGCTGACCAACCAACGCACAAACCTTTCAATTATCTACAAAGCAAATATAACGTCATCCCCAGATTAGCCATGTCATGAAACAAAACAATGGTAATAAATTGTCATCGGTCTTTGACGTCAAAAATAGAAATTCTGTACTTTCAGAAATTTTGAGAATTGAAAATTAATTCATTAAAAACCTGAGATTAAGAAGAAATTAATTCTACACCTTGTCAGGAAGCAGAGGCGTCGAAATTAACAACATACAATCTTTTATCTGAATTTTTTCCTCAACAATTAGAAAATATTTTGCCTAATTGGTTGCCTTGTTTTGCGAAATTCGAAAACTGAGTTTCAAAGTATAATTTTTAGAAGACTTTGTGTACAAAAGTCGCAGAAAAAGTGTAGTATTTAATTCGATTGTATAATTCTGGTAATTTTATAAGCACGGATTACACAGAGGCGATAAAAAGACTTCCCGCCAAAACCAAATATCATCACCTTGCTTGCTTCGCTGCCCTCCATATTACACTGGGAGAAATTGAAATTAGAAATAATACTTGTTTGAAGGTCATAGACAAAGATGTTTCTTGCGAAGGAGTAGATATCTGTTGAACTTCCATTGTTTTTATTTTTTTATTTTTTTTTGTTGAATATCACGACGTTTCGGCTAGTAGTTATCTCTAGCCGTTTTTCAAGTGAAACTGATACCTTTAACTATTGACTAAAAATTAAGCACTCGTCATTTATGTCGCTGATCCTAACAGTTTTCGAAAAAACGTCATTTTATTTATACTGTTAGTCCCCTAACGTCTGTCGGGTTGAATATGAAAAAGAGAAATTTTCCTCTGTCATCATAGTTTCAATAAAAAGTTAAACTAAATGCTTAGTTAAAAACTTTGTAAGAGGGTTCAACATGGGCTCTGTGAAGTCTGAACACTCGCGGGCACGACGAATTGAGGACGGCTGTACCCGTCACATTTGATCACGATGAAACGTGATTCTCCGTAGAAGTTCCTCCCTACTATCGACCATAGCAGAATACACTAAGGTTTTGAGGTGTTTCCACAGGTAAAAATCCAACGGCGTTAGGTCGGGAGATTGAGGAGTCCAGGCAATAGGTCCTCCTCTACCTATCCAACGGTTTCATTTTCAGGGTTTTAAGTGGTAAGTGCTCTACTAAATCATGAAAAGCGTTCTGGAGGAACTCCAAATAAAGTTCTCCATTCAGTCGTGCCGGTAATACGAATGGTCCTATCAGTACTTTGTTTTTGATGCAGATAAAATAAAACGCACATTTTTTGCGAACCTAGGTCGAACTACAATTAATGAATTAGATGTTTCTAACTAAAGAGGTAAACTCTAATTTTGGATCGAATGTTTTTATCATAAGGTTGAAGGTTGAACATTTGATAGGAACAAAGATTTTTATCGAAATACGCCAAATACATGAAGTGGATTAGTGACATGAATGAAGAGTATTTAATTTTTGGTCGATAGTTAAAGGCATGTAAAAAACGTTGTCCAAAATTCTTATCATACAGGATGCAAGCAAAATGGGGCCATGTGTTTCATAGCTAGTCGGTCCCTACAGCTATGAGTAATTCACAACACTCTCTTGGATAGTACATCGTATAAAGTGCAGTAAAATACGGCCATACAGTCGCTCGAATGGTTGACACTGAACCTGATTCTTGGAAGCAAATTTTGATGACCGACGACGCCCATTTCACACTCTTTGGCGGCGTCAATAAGCAAAATTGCCGCATTTGGGGACGAAGAATCCACACGAGATCCACGAAACGCCATTGCACGACCGAAAAGTGATTGTTTGAGTCGGCGTTTGCGCCAAAACTATCATTGGGCCATTTTTTTTCAAAGAAAACGAAACAGTCGATGGAAATCGATATCGGTGGATGTTGGCTGATTATGTCTACCCACAAATGCGTGAAAGAAGTCTTGATGGATACTGGTGCGCATGCCACTCTGCAAATCAAACAATCCAGTTTCTGCAACGGAAATTCCCTGGACGTCTGATGCCAAAAAGAGGCGACATTGACTGGCCACCCAGATCTCCAGATTTGACCGCTCCAGACTTCTTTTTGTGGGGTTTGTTGCAATCATCTCTCTGGTGTTAAAGACATATAATCACAATCTAATTTGCGATCACCTCATCTGTGGGATCCACCGGTATCTTTCCCAGACATCCTTCTTGTACTTTCCACAAACTTGGACCTCTATTTAAGTCCAGTTTTGCCGGAAAGCGGTGGTAAGATGTTAAGTTCCACAACAGGTTATTTAAAAAGTAAAGTGTACGCCAGCAAGCCTCAGACCATTGAAGAGCTCAAGCGAAACATTCGTGCCGAAATCACCGCTATACCACCCGAGATGTTCGAGAAGATAATGGAAAACGCAGCAATAAGGTCACATTTTGCTTTGGCTAATAAAGGTGGCCACTTGATCGATGTAATATTCAAAAACTAGTCCCAATAAATTGTAAATGACCAAATTTAATAAAAAATACCTCATATATAGAAATCAGTTTTTTTTCAGTTATGCAATGTTTACATACCGACATAAAAGATGACGCACCTTGTAATTTGAAGGGTCTTATTATCATATTAAAAAAAAATTATGTGTAAAAAACTTGATTCCATTGCAGCTCTTTGGGGGTCCATATCTTCGAAGAGGAGGCCTATGCGAAAAAATGTTACGAGGAACTTTCTGTGCTTGCCGTGATTGTACGTCGAACGCTGGAGAATATGGTTGTGAAAATGTTCGAAAATTCCACATCGCGTCGAGTCGAACTTTGTTCTCGAGTTCGAGTCGAATATCCGATTTTTCGAATTATCAAGCAAACTCGAATATTCGAATATACTCGAAAATAAAAAAAACTTTGAATAAAAGATTTATATGATTCAATCAAATAATCAACAAATTTAATGATTTTTGTTGATTATTATAAGTTAATGTCTCAAGTTGTTTGAACATTTCAACCATAGGTTTAAGGTCCTCTTCACAACACTAAAAACAAAATATCGGTATAGAAGTTCTCTGGTAGTTACTTAGGTAGACTTCAGTCAATAAATTCAAGGAAATATTAATACATTTCACATGATCCAGACAAAACAATGTATGCCTCTTATTTTCGAAATGTTCTTTCAAATTAAATGAAACAATATTTCAGTGAATATACTACACACACCTTGGTAATAAATAAATTTAATTTCATCCCAATTTAGCACTATAAAATGATTCCATTTGAAATTCTACTTAAAAATATGTTATTTTAATATGCTTTAAAACATAAATTATTCAAGATAGCTTGTGCACATAGGACCGTAGCAAGTGTTACTCATAGCCATATTAAGCCAGACCCCCAAGGAACGAAGTATTTTTAAACCAACTAAATGTCTATATTTATATTTATTTAGCGTCTAACTAAAAAATGGAATGATGCTTCATAAAAATGGCGTTACCATGTACATCATACATAAGCGACAACGCGTATTTGGGATAAAAGAGGCGTTTCGCTTTTTTATTACATTAATTTTCATTTTACAATGTATGTATAAGTATGAGCGCAAAAATGGCAGCTTGTATGTAACGTATGCATACCTCGCTGCTTCATTAACGGCGTGCGTGCATTTGTTGGACTTTTCATGAATAAAATTATGATCAGTAGCGCGAAAAAAGACTTAAGTCCATTTTTTGGATTTTTGGTAAGTATTAAAGACTTACTTCGAAGTATTTACTCGTTTTTTCGAAGGCGATTGTGTTTGACCGTATTAATTTGAACACAAAAGTCTAATTTTATCGAAATTTTGAAAAATGGACTTGAGTACTTTTTTTCCTGCAGACCATAAATGTATTTTTATAATAAATGGGGAGAGGCTTTATTCGCTCTAAATATACTTCTGCAAAAATGCCGGGACCAACACAAGGATGTATTCGTATGTACAGCACAGAAAACTCATAGACATTTTAAGTAACGTAGGGGTAGACAGCAGAGACGTGAGAATTACTAAAATCTATATTGGCGACAGAAAGCAAGAGTAAGGCTAAATAGAAAACTCACAGAAGAAAGTAAAATTCTACGAGGCGTCAGACAGGGCTGCATACTATCTCCACTGCTTTTTAATATATATTCAGATAAAATCTTTAAACGGGTTACTCAAGGACAACGAATGAGAATACAAATCAATGGAGAATATATAAATACAATACGATATGCTGACGACACTGAGGGTCAAGAAATGGGGCTCAACATAAATATCAAAAAGACAAAATTTATGGTCTTTAGTAGACAACCTCATCTTAACGCTTCAATACAAATAGAAGGAAAAAGTATAGACAGGGTGACTCATTTTAAATATCTTGGATGTTATATCACCGAAAATCTAAACCCAGATAAAGAGATAAGGTGTAGAATAGAGACTGCTGGAGCAACTTTTCAAAAAATGAAACCACTTTTCTGCAATGATAACTTCAACCTAAAACTACGACAGAGAATGATAAGATCATACGTCTGGCCAGTGTTACTATATGGGGCAGAGATCTGGACAATTAAGGCTGCCACGATTAATCGGTTGGAGGCTCTCGAAATGTGGTTACATCGGCGAATGCTGAGAATACCTTGGACAGCTAGGCAGACCAACGAAATGGTACTCAATAGGGCCGACACAACTCGTCTACTATTAAACACTGTGAAGTGTAGAAAAATCTCATATCTTGGACATATATTCAAAGGGGAGCGATATAGAATTCTTTAGCTAATCATGATGGGTAAAGTAGAGGGACGTAGAGGGGTAGGAAGGAGACAGGCTTCCTGGTTGAGGAATATTCGTGAATGGACGGGTGTACGTAGCGCGGGGGAACTGTTCCAGCTAGCGCAGGACCGTGAAAGACTTGCCAATGTAATTGCCAACGTCAGGGGGACCTGATATGGCACTTGAAGAAGAAGAATAAATGGGGAATGACATTGGATCTTTGCACACTTAAATTTTAAAAACGAAGGAATGTCGACGGTTCTAATTAGAAATATGATAATATTTGTTTAAGGGAATGGGGATATTAGCTTGAGCTGTCAAATTTTAAACACATCTCGGTTAGTTGTGTATCGATTAAGATAAAATTTGATCTATATATTTCTCATAACAATACAAATCGTTTTTTTTTTCAATCGAGTAACTTTGTATTAAGAAGTTCTTATCACCTGGACTATTCACAATGCTTTCATATGAAGAATTAAAATTTTTGGATTTCGAAAAAAGGCTCTATCAACCGCTTTGTATTGTTATGCAGAGTATGCACCTTCTTAAAGGGCAACGTGGCACTATTAATAATTATACTTACCTATTATACTTACTGCGAGACCACAAAAGGTGGAGAAAGAAACTGTTTTGAGTCCAGCGACTTATAAAACAATAACATAAACAAAAGTACACTATTATACGGTTTTAAAAACTTATGTTTTGAGGCATACATTTCGAGGAAAATAACACTTGATACGGTCCTACGTGCATGAGCTACCTTGAATAATTCAGATTTTAAAACGTATTAAAATAAAATACATTTTTAAGTATAATTTCAAATGGAATCATTTTACAGCGCTAAATCGGAATGAAATTAAATTTATTTATTACCAAGATGTGTGGTAGTATCTTCATTGAAATATTATGTTTCATTTAATTTGAAAGCACATATCGAAAATAAGAGGCATATAATGTTTTGTTTGGATCATGTGAAATGCATCAATATTTCTTTGAATTTATCGATTGAGGTCTACCTAAACAACCACCCAGATAACTTCTATCCAGTATTTTGTTTTCAGTATTGTGAAGATGACCATAAAGCTATGGTCGAAATGTTCAGACAAATTGAGACATTTAACTTGTAAGAATCACTAAAAATCATTTAATTTGTCTACATAAACATTTTTGCATCTAAGTGTTGATGAACCCAGTTACCTTTTAACAAAAGCTAGATACTTGGGTTATTTGATTTTTCCTTTGTTTTTTACATTTATTTTGCAGAAAAAAATTTTTTTTTGAGCTTCAAAGAACATATTTCGATAGGATATTGGAATTCTCTACCAAAAATCGTAATATATGTTGTTGCAAACGTAAGTCTCTTGCTACGATTTACAAACTTAAAGTTACCACTTAAAGTTTGGGTGTTTCATCCTCGGTCACCAACGGTCGATTCATCAGTGGGTCCGCCGGCGCCTTTCCCAGGCACCCGTCATCGTACTTTACCATTTTTGGAACTTGTATTTAAACTAACTTGGCGGCGGAAATCAGCGGTAAGATATTACGACTCCTCCTCTTCCAAGGCCATTCACTGTTCAGGAAATTGGAAATTTGCATCCTAATTCCGATTCCAGGGAAAGTCGGATGCCCGAGAATATCGGACTAACCCGTAGTGGTTCGTTGTAGATTCAGTGCTAAAACAGCATTCTATGCAGTGAGCCTGACTGCAATCGGTCCGCATCTGGGATACCATGTTGCAAACGTAGGTCCCATGCTACGATTTACATACTTAAATTTGGGTGTTCCGTCCTCAGTCACCGGCGATGGACTTGTCAGTCATTTCATTTCAAACTTTTTATTAATGTTTCACTTTACAAATTTCATTTTTAAAACTATGTAAGCTTTGCCAAGAAAATAAACCTAGTCAAGGAGTTGCAGCTGATAAGATCTGGATTAAGCTAAAAACAAACATCTACAATCAGCTACTGAAACTGTTCTTGGTCGACCGAAACAAGAAAAAATCACACCATGAATGACCGACGAAATATTGAAATTGAAGGCTAAACGTAGGATTGTTAAAAAGCAGCATGATAAATATAAGGAACTGAATCGCACTATTAAAAGAAAAATAAGGGAAGCTAAAGAGAAATAGACTCAAGAACAATGTGACGAGGCTGAAAGACTTCATCAGCGGCACGACTCCTTTAATTTCCATAGAAACGTCGAGGAAGTAGCTGGAACAAATAGAACAACAGCATTGCCGTCAATAAGAAATAGACAAGGAAGACCGATGTTAGATACCGACGAATTAAGGAAACTTGGAAGAATTATGCGGAGACTTTGTTCAGTGATCAACGAACAGATGCCGCGACGAATGACACTGAAAACATGTCAAAAAATTCTTGAATCTGAAGTCAGGTACGCAATAAACTGTTTAAGGAATAGTAAAAGTGCAGGTCACGACGATATCTTTGCAGAAGTTTTAAAGCAAGTCGATATTAAACAACTTACATATCTCTTTAACGTGATATATGACTCTGGGCAAATCTCAGTGGATTAGTTAAAGTCTACGTTTATCGCTTTCCCAAAGAAAACAAACCCGAAGAACTGCGAAGACTATAGACTCATAAGCTTAATGTGCCACACTCTTAAACGTTCCTTCGAGTAATTCATTCAAGAATATACAGAAAATATGATGATATGGGTGGCGACACACAGTTTGGTTTTATCAAGAGAGTTGGCACTAAAGAAGCTCTCTTTTCAATGAAATTACTTGTGTAAAAGTGCTATGACCAAAAGCAAGACGTTTTCATCTGTTTTATTGACTATCAGAAGGCTTTTGACAACGTGAAGCACGAGCCGCTGTTGGAAAGATTACAGGAGATCGGTATAGATGATAAAAATATTAGAATAATAAAGGAACTTTATTGGCAACATTTAGCTGAGATCCGTATTGATGAAGACCTATCAAAGAGACCTTTAATATACTGAAGGGAGTTCGGCAGGGATGTGTACTGTCGCCTTTTCTGTTTAATATTTACGTTGAGAAAATATTTCAGTTAGCATCAGAAAATAAAACGCGAGGTATCAAAGTCAATGGCATCCCAATAAACAATATTCACTATGCAGATGATACTGCAGTCTTAGCTAACAACTTTGAAGATCTCTAGTCAATATTAAAAAAAAACTCAACGAGTGCGGTGAACAGTTCGGGCTACATATTAATACTGCCAAAACAAAAATGATGGTGATTAGTAGGCATCAGGACATTACTCTTCTTAACATCAATGGGGAAAATATTGAACGTGTCTCACGGTTCACGTATCTTGGCACTACTCTCAATGAAAAGTGGGAATGTGACGAAGAAGTGAATGGACGAACTGGCCGTGCAAAAACAACTTTCTTTAAACTTAAGAATCTTCTCCTTCACAGAAATATGCCACTACACACCCGAATACGTGTGGTTCAGTGTTATGTATGGTGGATTGTAATATATGGTGCTGAAACTTGGTCACTTAAGGCAAGGACGCTGAATCGGATCGAAGCTTTTGAATTGTAGACACTCCGCCGACTACTGCGTATCCCCTGGACTTCTCACGTAACGAATGATGAAGTTCTACGAACAGCTGGCGTAGAAAGACAACTAATGGATACTGTAAAACAACGAAAAGTGTCATACCTAGGGCATATACTAAAAGGACCTCGCTACTTTATACCAAAGCTAATACTACAGAAAAAAATTGAAGGCAGGTGGGGACCAGGTCGAAAACAATACTCTTGGCTCCGCAATATAAGAAACTGGTGTGTTATATCAGATGCCGCAACCATATTTAGACAAGCTCAGGAAGGCACTCTAGTTATAATGTGACCATGGGATGGACAAATGATCGCCGATGTGTAGCACCCGTAGAAGAAGAATAAATCCCATCTAATCCTACCTTAAAGATATATATAAGACTGGATCCGCTGGCGCCTTTCCCAGACACTCGTCGTCATACTTTACCATTTTTGAAACTTGTATTTGAACTAATTTGGCGGCGGAAATGGACGGTGAGATATTACGACAATGTATATACTAAAATTGTATAGTTTTTGAGTTATTTTCGAAAAACTGAAAAAGTGCTATTTCATCCCATTCTCAAAAACGTACCCCTGAATTTAGTAGCACTTTCTGATTTTATCATATTTGAGTGCCTGAGGAACGCATTCAATAATCAAAATGCTGTTACTACTTTGTTCCTTATCACCTCGTTTTTTCCTTATAGTCATGATGCAACAAAAGCCGTTACCAAATTTCTATGCGAATTTCTATTGGTTGAATCTAACATTATTGTTTATGTTTCATGTCATTTTCGATTCGTATTTTATGTTTTGTATGTGAAATTATCATATATAAAATATTTTTGTTTAAAAATGGTATGAGGAACTCCCTGTGTTACACTTTTTATCAAAAAGGGAAATCTCAGTATTCTTTTTCTAATTTCTACGATTTTCTTTTTCTTCAAGTGCCATATCAGGTCCCCTTGACGTTGGCAATTACATTGGCAAGTCTTTCACGGTCCTGCGCTAGCTGGAACAGTTCCCCCGCGCTATGTACACCCGTCCATTCACGAATATTCCTCAACCAGGCAGCCTGTCTCCTTCCTACCGCTCGACGTCCCTCTACTTTACCCATCATGATTAGCTGAAGAATTCTATATCGCTCCCCTCCGAATATATGTCCAAGATATGAGATTTTTCTACACTTCACAGTGTTTAATAGTAGACGAGTTGTGTCGGCCCTATTGAGTACCATTTCGTTGGTCTGCCTAGCTGTCCAAGGTATTCTCAGCATCCGCCGGTGTAACCACATTTCGAGAGCCTCCAACCGATTAATCGTGGCAGTCTTAATTGTCCAGATCTCTGCCCCATATAGTAACACTGGCCAGACGTATGATCTTATCATTCTCTGTCGTAGTTTTAGGTTGAGGTTATCATTGCAGAAAAGTGGTTTCATTTTTTGAAAAGTTACTCTAGCAGTCTCTATTCTACACCTTATCTCTTTATCTGGGTTTAGATTTTCGGTGATATAACATCCAAGATATTTAAAATGAGTCACCCTGTCTATACTTTTTCCTTCCATTTGTATTGAAGCGTTAAGTTGAGGTTGTCTACTAAAGACCATAAATTTTGTCTTTTCGATATTTATGTTGAGCCCCATTTCTTGACCCTCAGTATTAACACAGTTTAATAGATGTTGCAGGTCTTGTAGTTTGTCGCTTAGGATAACAGTGTCGTTAGCATATCGTATTCTATTTATATATTCTCCATTGATTTGTACTCCCATTCGTTGTCCTTGAGTAGTCCGTTTAAAGATTTTATCTGAATATATATTAAAAAGCAGTGGAGATAGTATGCAGCCCCGCCTGACGCCTCGTAGAATTTTACTTTCTTCTGTGAGTTTTCCATTTAGCCTTACTGTTGCTTTCTGCCGCCAATATAGATATTTAATAATTCTCACGTCTCTGCTGTCTACCCCTACATTACTTAAAATATCTATGAGTTTTCTGTGCTGTACTCTGTCGAAGGCCTTCTCGTAATCGACAAAACATACGAATACATCCTTGTGTGGGTCCCGGCATTTTTGCAGAAGTATATTTAGAGCAAATAAAGCCTTTCTAGTACCTAGGGCGTTTCTAAATCCGAATTGGGTTTCATCTAAATCTGTTTCGCATTTAGATCTTATCCTGCTATGGATGATTCTGAGAAAGACCTTCAAAGTGTGGCTCATTAGACTTATTAGTCTGTACTCACTGCATCGCTTTGCTCGCTGTTTTTTTGGGATTGGGACGAATACAGACCTCAGCCAATCTTCCGGTATATATCCAGTCGCGTAAACGGTATTAAACAGTTTGACCAAGATTCCTATATTTTCCACATGGATCATTTGTAACAGCTCGGTTGGGGCATTATCAGGCCCGGTGGCTTTCCTGGTTTATGCAGATCTTATGGCAGATAGAAGTTCACTGTTTAGAATTTCCAGTCCCATGTCTATATTAGCGTCTATATTAGCGAGATCATCGGAGTTGTGTCCATTCGGTCTGTCATCATCAAATAATTCTTTCACATATTTAACCCATGTTTTAAAAATTTCTACGATTTTACTCAGAGAAATAGCCGGGTGCGAGGCAAACAAGGTCACAAAAATTGAACCCTTCAACTTCAAAGGTACTGTCAAAGTTGTTGCATCTTTAAGATGAAATAATCTGCGACAAAGCTATAATAATAGGTATAAAATAAAATAAATAATAAAAACGCACATTTTAAAGGTTATAGAAACCTAAAAAACCCGGCGGTCTCGGAGATATCTACATAACATTTCTCTAAATATTGTAAATATTATCTATGTTAATAATAATAGTAGCAGGGCAAAAATGTTTTTAAAACCACTGTTATCAGCTTTTTCATAAACAAATGAATCACTTTTAGTGCTAATTACTAATTAAATATGAAATTATTTACGGTCGTTACAGGGACATTCGCATTGTTCATGTTATGAACTGAAAATGATGATTTAGAGGAGGGCAAAAAGGTTAAAAAGTTACTAAATTTTTTTAATCGTTTTTATCACATTTTTGGTTCTATAATTTTATAGATATGTACAGGTAGTGGTGGATTAAGCCTATCGGAGGCCCGGGGAGGTAGAACTAAATGAAGCCTCCGATCTACTTACAAATTGAGGTATTTGTAGCGTATATTTCGTAAAAAATTAACAGATTAATTGTAATGGCCGATAAGAAAAAAATAAGGTATAATTTGTGTACTCTACCCTCTAGAAAAGTACTGTGACGATCTACGGTGATGTGGTCGCGCTCGAAGCTCTCGCCGGACGAACCCTTTCTAGCGCTACATTCACCTGCACAAAATTTACCCGGATTAAAAAAAATTTAATTTAATTTATGTATATATTTAAGAATATATCACTTAATTTTCTTGAATTTTCCAAAACACTATTTCCCGTACTTGTTATTTGAGAGTTGATTATTTTATTCGCAGGACAAACTTTTATATTTTTATTTAATTTTATTAAATACTAAACTTGTTTTACTTATCAAAACAAACACATAACCTCAATTAAAAATAAAACAAAACAAAATATTTCACTTTTCTTGTAATGACGTAAGTAAACAAATGAAAATTTGAGGTTATGGTAAAATTTCGGGAGCTCTCAAAACGCGATGCTTTTAGCAACAAGATTATTTCAACTCTGACGAAATTCCTACGCTTCGGTTATTTAAAAGAAACCGAAACATCTGAATCGTCTCCGACCTGATTGGTCAGATTTGTGACACCAGATATCTTGATAAATATTACCAACTTGAAAAATTGCGATTTATGAAAGCTTTTTAATTTGATCAATTTTTACTGGATTTTTATATGTTATGATGAATATATGGATCAAAATTCCATCGTTGAACATCATTGAACTTGCCTAAAATAAGCTTTAGAGCTTTCTCGACACTTTGATATACATTAGAACCACTTTGGCATACTATTTGAATATTAAAATTGATGAAAATAAACGGCTTGCACATAGAAATTTATGACTATTTGACTCTATTTTTGTTCGAAAAAACTCTAAAATATTTATTATTGCCTCGGATATTATTATCTTTGTATTAAATAACATTTTCTGGACATTTTAATCTTAGATTTGCATACTAAAAACTTAAATCTATCTTATAATCTATATAAATCTGTCTTATATTTTTCAGAAATGTACCATACATGGTTTTAATTTTCCCATATTTTATTTAATAAACCTTAAAACTATTACATTCTTGTTTCAAACTGAACATTAATGAATGTTTTCACTGATCACAGTGTTTTATTTTCTCGATATCTTCACTGATAGTAAACTTCACGCACCTTTAGTGTCAATGTGATTGTTTATTTTAGAACCAAATTAAATGAGTATCACTTGATTCTTAGTTTTTCTAACGCATTCACTCACGTATAGTACAAATTAAAAATGTATTAAGTTACAATAATGTTTCCTCTTGCTTGTTCAATATATTTAACACAGTTTTTTGTTGAACTTATGTCTCTAAAGAAGAAACTAAATCAAGACTTTGCTAAAACAAACAGTTCGAAAATTATCTGTTTAGACCAGCTTTTTGGTAGCTATTGAGTTGTTCTTAAAACTATTCCTAATTATATATTCTATATTTTAAACAAAATACCTTAAACATATTTAATTCTATTTGATACTTTAATCTACACTGTGGTTACTAATTTATAATGTATCAATTTTTGATTTTTAATCTTTCTGTGTATATGTGTAATCTCAAACCAATATTGGGTTTTTATCATTTATCTATACAATACATACATATATAGATATAGGTGAGAAAGAGAATATGAATCACCACAGCAACCAGCTGATAGAATGCAAGACTATTATTGATATTATTATAGTACATGTTTTTGAATTTGGCGCCCTGAAGCGATAGTTGTTCAGAGGTGAATGGAGGTAGATACATTCAAGAGAGTGGAGGGTAAAATTGTAACTTCGCTTCATTTAGTAAGCATCATGGTGTGGACGAAAACTGAACCTCAGTTCGTTGTATAAGAGGTATACTTATCTAACGGTCGCCACTCACCCTGTATTCGGTACCCATTTCAATATTGTGCTGTAGTCATGTTCCTAGCCGGCACTCCATTGTTTTATGGATAAACAACTCCGGGCAAGCTGGTCATGTGAAGAAAAAAACGCCTGGCCTTCCACGAATAGCAAGATCACCCCAAAACATTGACATGGTAACGCTTTCTGTTTTGCGATCCCCTCAGCGCTTTAGCCGCAAACGTGCAGCTGCTGTTCGGTTGTTCTGAGAGACAAATCCCTCATAAAGAATTAAAATTTCATCCCTATAAACTGGTTGTGGTTGAGAAACTTAATCCACGGGATTTTATTGCTTGAGAAAATGCATGTGAGGCGTTTCTTGGCATATCTCACGACACATTTGTTTTCTTTAGTGATGAGACTCACTTCCACCTTTCGGGATCTATAAATAAACAGAACATGTGCTATTAGAGCCTTGATAATCTCAGATAACTTCATGAGCGCCCCCTACATTCACAACATGTAGCAGTGTTGGTGATTTCTAACCGTTATCTCCACATGATTCAGGAGTTTTGTGTCCCAACATTCAATTAAATCAAGGTGGGGGATGTTTGGTTCCAGCAGGACGGTGCCACGGCGTACACAACACTTCCCAGGACGCCTCATTTCCTTGAGAGACGATCTGCATTGGCCAGCACGGTCGCCTGTTTTAGCCCCCTGCGACTATTTTTATGGCACTATCTAATACACTTGTTTATCGATCGTCCTAGGACCCTGGCTCATCTGGAGAATAACACTCGTCAACTGTCGCCAACATATCAGTCAATATGCTGGAAAGAGTTGATCGAAACTTTCGAGTTCGATTAACGCAGTGTAATGAGAATAATGGACGCCATCTTCCTCACATAATCTTAAAAACACAAAATTTAAATATTGTGCTTGATGCTGTTCAACGAATTATATATCTGCATTACTTTTTTTTAAATTGAATTTAAAAAAAAAAAAACATGTTGCTCTGCCTCTCCCTGTATAAGACGTCCTAAAATAGGTATTACAACACAAAAATAGGCCAAATTTAAAATTACGCATGGTTTATTTATCTTTCTCTATAACAACTAATCTGAGATATTTAGGTTTTTCTTTTTTTACCAGGTGCTGTAAAAAGATGGGGTGCACTTCGTCGGCCGAAGAAAGGGCCGCGCTGGCGAGGAGCAAGCAGATTGAGAAGAACTTGAAAGAGGATGGAGCCCAGGCTGCCAAAGACATCAAACTGCTTCTTCTCGGTAAGTGTTTATTTAGTTTTTTTTAGAAGTTCTTCTTGCTAGTTTATTGAAATAGAATATTCAAAATTAATATGGCGAACAAACATGCCGAAGCGAGACCAATCATGGTCCCGAATTATGTCATGTAGACGTGACAAGTCACTTTAACAATTGTTCAGTGTATGTTGAAGTAGTGATTCGAAAAATTAAGTTTTCAGTTCGAAATTTTATTATGTTCTATTTTGATTAAAAGAGGTTTCATATTATAAATTGAAAACTATGATGGTACAAGAAGTATTTGCTTTAAAATTAACCCTGAAAAGTCAAAAATTATATACGGAGTGCCCTAAACAAGAAGGGCCAGTGTGTGAATCTCAGGAACAGAAGAGTTGCGGATTTGGTTAATTGAAAAGGAAGTCTCGTAATGTAAGAATCAACAATATAACGGTCAAACATTTTGGATACGGTTTTTAGGGTTTAAGTTATTTTTAAAAACTGAATTTTCGGATTTTGAATTATATATTTTTTTCTTGCATCAGTATTACAGTTATAGTAAAACCAATCGAACGTTTTTACAGCAACTTTTAATGAACTTTAAAATGACGGCATCGATTGTCTTATTTGACGTTTCGTCTTCGAGCAACCATCATCAGCCTTTTAAATTGATCCTGATTTTGTCAAATTTTAAAACTTCTTTCTATTCTCAATTCCATTACAAATCATAGGCCAAATCGTATCACTCCATGTACTCCGACGTCAAATGCATAACATCCTCTTGTTATGTGCTGGATTGTCCTTGATGACATTCATAACGGTATTGGTCGTTCTGGATCAAGGGATCTCTGATTATGTGTTTCAGATAGTTTCTCGTTGGGATGACCTAAACTTGGATAGCTACTAAAAAACTCTCGGTTTCAGGGAACATTTGCACTGATATCAACCAGTAGTTCGATGCTAATTTGTTGACATTATCCTGGCTGATCTCTTTCTTGGGTCGTCTATGAAGAGGGTTTTGTAGCCATAAAGGCAAGATCTTCGATACAGCTATTAAAGGCACGATCTGTTTATTGTCTTCATTGGATTCCTGCATCTTGTACATATTCAATTAATCTTGTATACCCGAAGTACCAGAAAATACTAGCTACATACGCATAGGTATCAAGAGTACAAGTACAAGTACATCATCAAGGATATGTTACAAAGTTGCGAAATCGTAACTTTTATCAAATCAACCAATTCTCATTACGAGTTCACACAACTCATCATTTTATCGTGCACTCCATGATCAAGGTCATGCACACCCCAGAATACCTTGTTACGATATTCTTTATGTTTTGTGACAATTTCGTCAGTTGTAGCGGTTTTTGGGCGTCCCGAGCGCTCATCATCTTGAATTGATGTACGACCACGATTAAATTCAGCAGCCCATTTTTTTACTGTCGAAAACGAAGGGGAAGAATCCTTTAAAGTAGAATCTAATTCATTTTTAATGTCCGTAGGAGTTAAGCCCTTTAAAACAAAGTACTTTATAGCCGCTCGAACTTCAATTTTATCCATCTTTCACAAAATATCGAACCTTATGTGTTCATTCGATCGCCACAAACAAGCAACTGAACGCAAACATCTGAAACTTTACAGGGTGTCATCTCAAGGTTAATGCTTACAAAATATTATAATTATTGGATCTTACTAGCGCCCTTTATGTTTCAGGCCGAGAACTTATCGAGCCATCCTCGTAAAACGCAGTTCGATTTATTGTTATCAGGAACTTTAAAAAATGAAAAAAACAACATTAATGAAAAAAATTAATCATTAATAACTTGTATTCCATCCTTTTGCATTGATAATTGCTTTAAGACGACGAGGCATACTTTCAATCAAATTAAGGATAATATTCTGGTGGATGGTATTCCACTCCTGCAATACCAACTCTCTTAGCTCCTGCACAGTTTTTGGAGCTGCTGTATACCTTCGGATACGTCGATCCAATTCATCCCAGGTATGTTCGATGGGATTGTTGTCTGGAGTGTGAGCTGGCCAATCAAACCGCCTAATTCCCACTTCATCGAGATATTCTCTAACAACTCTGGCTGCGTGAGGTCTAGCATTATCTTGCTTGAAAATGCCATGCTCACCTATAGTGATCATGAAAGGCATAACATGGTCTTCTAGAACTTCCGTAATGTACCTGTAAGCTGTCAGGAAGCCATTCTGTATGAAGACCAACTCCGTGCGTGCTTATGATGAGATTCCCGCCCAAACCAATACCGACCCTCCGCCAAATGGTAGTCGCTCGTCAATACAAACTGAAGTATATCTTTCTCCAGGTCCTTGCCTTCCTCGTCGACGTCCATCTGACCGAATGAGGCAAAAACGCGTTTCATCTGAAAACAGCACCTTGCTCCAGTCTTCATTATTCCATGCCAAGTGATTTCGGACAGAAGCTAATTTTGCAATTTGATGCCGGCGTTGCAATGGTGGACCTGTAGCCATCCTTCTACAAGACAATGCAGCAGTATGCAGCCTTCTTCTAACCGTCCATTGACTAACATTTACATTTCTAACTTCTTGAAGTTGATTTCGCAGCAAAACTGGAAAAGCTGTTCTATTCCACAAACTTGCCGACACCAAAAAACGGTCATCTCTTTGGGAGGTTACCCTTTTTCGCCCGGATCCTGGTCTTCTGGTTTATCAAGTCAGTCTCCTCATAGCGCTGGCACACATTTTGTACAGCACAAAGGCTTTTACCAACAATTCTTGCAGTTTCACGTTGTCCTTGACCATCTTGTATCAAAGCTACAATTCTTACTACTACAATAGGATCTAAAGGCGTTATACTTGTTAAATAAACACTGCACCGTGTGGCCGACAGGTTTTACAGAGAAACCAACGCTAAATGGAAAATAGGCAACGAAATGTGAATTTTTATTTAAAGCGATTTCATGCTATTTCATAAAAGTCATACAGTATCAATACATGACAGATAACAAATATGACAGATAATATTTCTCGGAAAACAAATGGTTACATTCCTACTGGTACATTAATTCCCTTATTATGATTACTAAAGGGTGTTTTTTATAGAGGTATAGAACTTTAAGTTGGCAACACTTTTTTAACTGGCGGCCATTTTGTCAGCTGTCAAGTGATTTATGTTTGGTTTGGCATTTCAACATGAATAGACTGACGCCTGAACAACGCTTCCAAATTGTGCAAATTTATTTTGAAAATCATGGTTCTGTTCGAAATACGTATCGCGCACTACGTCCATTTTACGGTCAACATAATCGTCCATCAGAGCAATTAATTCGATTAACTATGGAACGTTTTCGCACCACGTTTACTCTAAATGATAATACGCATCCACAGAGACGTCGTACAGTGCGTACAGAAGAAGTCATTGCTGCTGTAGAGCGTAGCGTAGAGGAAGACCCGAATCAGTCTATCCGCCATCGTACACAGGAATTGGATATGTGTCCATTCACTTTATGGAAGATTTTGCGGAAAGATCTTGGTTTGCGTGCTTACAAAATCCAACTCGTGAAAGAATTGAAGCCACACGATCACCTAGCAAGGCGTAGATTCGGTGAATGGGCCCAAAACAAGATTGCCGTTGATCCCGATTTTCATAAGCGAATTTTGTTTAGCGATGAACTCACTTTTGTTTGAATGGATACGTGAATAAACAAAACTGCCGTATTTGGAGTGATGATAATCCTCAAGAGTATGTTGAGACACCGTTACATCCAGAAAAACTGACTGTTTGGTGTGCTTTATGGGCTGGTGGAATCATTGGTCCGTACTTCTTTAAAAACGATGCTGGTCAGAACGTTACAGTCAATGATGACCGCTACAGAGTCATGATTACTGACCTTTTCGTTCATCAGTTGAACAACCATGATGTGCAGGAGCTGTGGTTTCAACAAGACGGCGCAACATGTCACACAGCTCGTGTCACAATTGATTTATTGAAGGAAACGTTTGATAACCGCATAGTTTCACGTTTCGGACCCGTGAATTGGCCTCCAAGATCGGGCGACTTAACGCCGCTAGACTATTTTCTGTGGGGATATGTGAAGTCGCTAGTCTACGCCGATAAGCCCGAAACGATTGATCACTTGAAGGACAACATTCGCCGCGTTATTGCCGATATACGGCCACAAATGTTGGAAAAAGTCATCGAAAATTGGACCTCCAGATTAGACTACGTCCGAGCCAGCCGTGGCGGTCATATGCCAGAAGTCATATTTAAATTATAATGCCAGAAGGTTATCTTTCGAATAAAGTAAATTTCATGTCAATTTAAAAAATTCATCTTTGTTTTATTCCATTTCAAAGTTCTATACCTCTATAAAAAACACCCTTTACTAAAATTATTTGCAACTTCTTAAGTGGCCTAAATTTATTGCTCGCCTGTGTATATCCCAGTTATAGAGAAATTTATCTGAACCATTTTCCATAAGGTTCGAGAGGAGTCTTAGTACGTTGAATTCATGCGTTACCCACATGGGTAATGCATATTGCTATAGCATTTCATTACCCCCTCCAACTTCCATGGTTTGGTTCGGCTATCCAGATTAGATAACTTTACGTTTATAAGCAGGCAGATTTTATCCACTATTGAGTTTTTAATAAATTTTATTTACAATGAAAAATCATGTCTTCACTACATAGTATAAAACAAAGTCGCTTTCTCTGTCCCTATGTCCCTTTGTATGCTTAAATCTTTAAAACTACGCACCGGATTTTGATGCGGTTTTTTCAATAGATAGAGTGATTCAAGAGGAAGGTTTATATGTATAATAACATCCATTAAATAGTGGAGAAATACTGTTATTTTTGAGGTTTCTAATGTGATGTCGTTAATTATCATATTTTTTCCGCTTACATTGCAAACGCAGGCTGAACCCTACGAGATTTATCAAAATAATGTACTAATTATTTGTACACATTGAAAAGGTCTACAGAAAACTCTGCGATGGTATATGTCTATCTCTCATGGATATCCCACAATAACATTTTTTTGTCATTTACTTTTTACGACAAATAATGGCAAATTTTGAAGCGATTTTAACCAATACAGCATTAATCCTTATCCAATTAAATAGCTTAAATACATTGTTGATTTAATATAGATCTATATGGTCCTTTACAGCACAAGATTTAAATGAATATTTTCGAAGATATTACAGATTTAAAATTGCGGGAAGTAGCGCTTGCGGCGGTACTGGCCGACCGGGGCGGCGGCAGCGTGCCTATAAATAGCGCGTCGGAGGCCGATGTAATAATTGTTGTAAAAATAAAATAAATAGTCACAGTTTTTCTGTAGTGTATTTAGTATCAGCATTGCACCCGTGCGAAGCCGGGGCGGGTAGCTAGTTCCAAATATAATCCTGCATAGTGGTGGCAAAATTTTGCGTATCACTGTATATGTCAAACGGAACAACCTGATGTAATTTATTCAAACATCCTGACCTAATAATATACACGCCAAATATTTATACTCCTTTTGTTTTGGGTTAGGTTTATTGGGCTGAATTAAAATTAATAAATATTCATTAATAACGTTAGTGACGGTTTCGTTTATTTTAATGTTGAATGCGTGGATTGTTTTTTTTTTCGCATACTATTTTTGCTCATTTTGTAGTTTATAATGTAGTTAAATAAACATTGTGATTACCTATAATTAGATTTGTATTAATGGAAATTAATTTGTTAAATAATTATTTCTAGATCAAGCTTTGTGTCATTAATATTTTGCAATATGATCATCAAGGCCATAACTTAAGACGCTTGTAGAGTGAAAATTATACAGAATTACAAATTTTGGGGTCTCGAATCCTGTTTTTAAGACAATAGTCATTGTCTTCGTAATTTGGTGCGCTGAATTCTGGCCCGTTTACCAAAATTGACTATCATGTTAGCATTTTGAAATATTCTAACCTAAAAGTGTTATAATGGCCATTTTTGGATACATTTGGACGTAAATATTTTAAAAATTGCAGGTGTTAAAACATGTTGGTGAGCAGATTTGAATTCTACGCATACATTCTACACGAAAAATCTACGGAAGTCAAGTATAAAATTTAAAAAAGACTGGGTATATATAGTCCCAGAATGTGTTCACTTCATCTCTAGTTTTTGTCGTTAATATTCGAATAAAAGTTTTTATTTGTTGACATATGTAACATAAATTATAACATTGTCCTAAACAATATTGCCAGTCAAACGACATCTATACATCCACCGTAGTAAATGTTTCACACCTGGGTCGCCTTTCCACGTCAAAAACTATAATCGGTAATATGATTTTGGACAAAATCGAAAGACGTAAAATTTTTAATTCACCATCTTGAATCTGCCCTAGATAATTTTTTATAATTAATTTCAGATTCGTAATGTGTGATCCGGAAAACTCCCCCATATCAATTTTGGAAAAAATCGAACAAAATTAATTTTTTTGTTCGCCATATTGAACCTGCCATATTGAATTTTTAAAATATAAGTTCAGATTCGTTGTGTACGACCCCGAAAATTCCCTCTTACCAATTTTGGAGAAAATCGGACAAAATTAATTATTTTTCTCCGATATATTAACAGAGCCATCTTGAATTTTACTGCACCAATTTCGTGCAAAATAATATGAGACCACCGCAGCAACTTGTCAATATAAATTGACAACAAATAGGCTAAACATATATTTTTTTAATATGTATGCTTTTTAAAAATAGCAAACGTCTATTAACGAAGCTATACTGATATAATATAAAATCTTTTAGTTCATTTTTTTTTAAATTACAGTTTCTTAACGAATAATATATAATATAATAAATATTCTAACTGATTTCGATTAAAAAGAATATCTAAACAGTTAAATCATTTTCATACGTCATTGCTCTTCTTCTTCTTCTTCTAGGTAGAACCAAGTTCTGTTATCTACACAATGCCTCATCGATCCTCGTTTGAGGTCGAAATCCAGCTGTCATTCCATCTTTTGGGGGGCCGTCCAGGCGGCCATTTGGTGTTTGGTTTCTCTCTCATCACGATTTTTGCTAGTCTGTCATCGTCCATTCGTTCCACGTGACCTCTCCACTGCCTACGACGGTTTCGAACCCACTTCACAACATCCCCCACTCCGCTGTCCTCGCTTATTTTTGCGTTTCTTATTCTATCTCTAAAACTTGTTCCCGTGATCATTCAGAGCGTTTTCATTTCTGTGGTTTTCATAATTTGTTTTGTCTTTGTTGTTTCATTTCTTGTTTCTGCGCCGTAGGTCAGTATCGGTCTTACACAGACCTTGTAAATTCTTGCTTTGCCCTTAACGGTCATATGTTTATTGTTCCAGACTGTCTCTTAGTTGGCCTGATATTATGGTCGCTTTGTTAGCTTGTGTGCATACTTCTTCCGCTACTGCCCTGTTACTTGTTATATGTGCTCCCAGGTATTTAAATTTTCCAACCTGTTCGATATGTTTGTTATTAACCATCAGTTTGCATCTTACCGGTTCTTTTGCTATTACCATTGCTTTGGTTTTCTCCACAGATATCTTCATATTATACTGTTTGGCTGTTCGATTGAGATGGAAAAGCATTCTTTGTAAGTTATCCTCGCTATCTGCTGTCAAGGCAACATCGTCTGCAAAGCATATAATCTGAACGGTATTGTGTCCCATTGGGTACCCAATATTTGTGTTTTTTACCTCATCAATGATTTCATCAATGATTACATTGAAAAGTGTTGGACTTAGGCTATCACCCTGTCTTATTCCTATGGATAGTGGGATTTCCTCTGTTAGAATGTTATTTTTTTTAATTACCATGGTGTTTTTGGAATTCAGTTCCTATATTGTGCGTATGATTGCTTCGTCTACTTGTTTTCTTCGCAGTAGTTCTGTTATGTGTTCCAGTTTGACTCGGTCGAACGCTTGTGTAAAGTCCACAAAACAAATGAAGAGCGGTTTATCGTATTCGATAGATTTTTCAACCAGCTGTCTGATAATAAATATACCGTCGATAGTAGAGCGGTTATTCCGGAAGCCCTGCTGTTCTTCGCACGCCCCTAACTTGTCTACGATCCGTTGTGACAGTATTTTGGTTAACAATTTGGCTGAACTATTCACTAGGTTGATTCCCCTGTAGTTTTCGGGTTGTTTCTTTGATCCTCTTTTGTGGATCGGAATTGTAATGCTTTTCCGCCATTCGTTAGGTACTGACGTTGTGTGGAGTATTTTTTGAAATAGAACAGTTAGCTCTGTGACAAAGCTGGGGCCTCCGTACTTTAGCATCTCATTCGTAATGTGGTCGGTACCAGGTACATCTGTTAGTTCTGTGGTTTCTTGTTGGTTTTCGTCTACGTTGTTTTCTGTAGTTGGTGCCTGGAGTAAGTCCTTAAAATGGCTGACCCATTGTTGGTTGTCGATTGGACTTAGTTGAACGTATTCATTGATTGTTTTTTTCTGTTCCTCGGCATGTTCCATATTTTCTTTTGACCTCCATATAGGTTGTTTTCCATGTCTTTTGAATACTTTTCCCAGTATTCTTTCTTTAGTTGAGCTATTTAACTGTTGATTCTGTTTCTCATCGTTTTGTACTCTTCGAAATGGTTTGTTTTTTTGTGCTGTCGGTATTTTGTAAATGCTTGTCGTTTTTCTTTTGCTAGTATTTTCACCTCTTCTGTGAACCATGGTTTTGTATTGCTTCGCTTGTTCGTGCTAACTGTTCGTGTTCCGATCGCCTCCCTGACGCTCTCTTGTATATTTCTTTTCAGTTTTTCCCAGGCTTTCTCCACTCATTGCTAAGAACACATTTTAAATTCGATGCATATAACATATTTTATATTAGGTTTTAAAATAGTAGGCTTTGACTATGGATAAATAAAAGAATCACATATTCGACCAAAGTCTGTCAGTCAGTTTGAGGTTTATAAGCTTGTCAACTTGTAATTTCTCTATTTAAAAACTCAAAATGGAAAAATATTAAAATTTCGAAAAGTATAATATGGTAGAATGTAATATTGAGTGTAATAAGCACAAGCATTGAGTCTCTGATTTATATTTTGGACGGTATCCGCAGCGCGAACAACCCAATCCGGCAATTTTTAAGAGACTAGAGGAAAACTTAATTAATTTTGGATCCTTTAAGAAGCTACAGCAGATCCTTCAACATCGAGCAGAACTACTGAAATGGATGTTGGAGTTTTGCATAAAAAAATCATTTAAATTTTGAAAGAAAATAATTTTAAATGTTACACTTTAAGAAAAACTCAGCTTCTTCTCTCAGGCGACCATGAACGAAGACTTAACTTCTGTAATTGGTACATGGATATGTTACGAAATAATGATTTTTTTCTTTTATGATATTATATGGACAGATGAGTCAAGAATAACTTCTTCTTCTTCAAGTGCCTTCTCCATTGCGGAGGTTGGCAATCATAATAGCTATTTTAATTTTTGAGACAGTTGCTCTAAATAGTTGTTTTGAACTGCATCCAAATCTTTCCTTTAGGTTTTTTAGCCATGAAGCTCGTCGTCGTCCTACGCCTCTTCTAGGTGTGGTATATTTAATCGCTATAATAATGATCTATGGGCAGATCAGAACCTTCACCAACAAATAAATAGGATAACACAAGGACGATTTGGGTTTAATGTGTGGGTTGCTCCGTTGGGTAATAGCATAATGGCCTACGTGATATATGAAGGGAATTTAAATGCTCAAGCCTACTTAGACGTTTTAGTAACACACATCGTCCCATTTGTGGATAATTTGCCTCTAGCTGAAAGTAACAGATTGTATTTTGAACACGATGGAGCCCCGGCTCATAAGGCGGGCATTGTTGTTGAATGCCTTAACGTTAGTTATGAACAGGAATGGATTAGTCATGTGGCTACCTAGGTCACCTCATCTTACCCCCTCAGATTTCCTTTTTTGGGTGTATATGAACAACAAAATCTATCAAAATAGAAATAGAACTCTAGAATAATTACAAGAAAATTTTATATTCATAACGCTGTGAGCAGAGGAGTACAAAGACGTTGCTAACTATGTCTGGATAACACTTTGGACATTTAATGTAGGTAATTTAATTTTTTATGGACATTTTTGCCTTTCTGAGTTTTGTTTAAGTGTTTTTCATTTGTGTATTTTAACAACTTATTGGTCTTGATGATTCATCCAACTATGGCCCTATATCGCTGCTTGTTACGTTGTCCAAGGTTATCGAAAAGCTAGTAAAGGTCAGACTACTCCATTTCTTAGCGATCAACAACTTGATATCAGCATGCTAATTTGGTTTTCAGGCATCTTAAAGTACTAATGATGCCATATTCTCGCTTCTTGAAGACATCTATGTTAATATCAATGAAAGAGAGGCTGTTGCAGTATTCTGTGATTTTTCGAAAGTTTTTGATTGTGGGAATCACGGGGTGCTTCTGCTGAAACTTCAGCATTATGGCGTTCGTGGTGTAGCACACAGATGGTTTTCATCCTATCTTTCGGGAAGGTTGGGAGGGTTGGCGACAATTTCTCTACCTTGTCTGATGTGAACCATGGGGTACCTCAGGGATCGGTGCTTTGCCCAGTTTTGTTCTTGTGGTATGTTAATGATTTAACAAATCTGAACATACAGGGGAGTTTTACGCTTTTCGCTAATGATACCACCCTTTTGTGACACTTTAGAGACAGTGAAATGCTTAAAGATACTGCAAATATTGATTTGCATAGTTCGGGAATGGTGCAACTCGAACTCGCTTTCTTTTAATGTAAATAAAACTAACATATTAACATTTGGTTTTGCATTCAGTAATCTTTCCTTAGACAACCAACTAATAGAAAATAAAAGAAGTACAAAATTTCTTGGAATGTTTATGGATTCTAGGCTTAAATTTGAGCATCACATATTGGAGCTAAATAAAAAGCTGGCTTCGGACTGTTTTGCGGGTAGGGTGGTGTCCGCTGAGCTTGGTGGTGCATCTGCGAGGATAACTTACCATGCATTGTTTGAGTCTCATCTGAGGTATGGTGTGGCGTTTTGGGGTTTTTGGCAGCCGGCAACGCTTGAATTCTGTACTTGTGATTCAGGAAAAGGTGCTCAGGTACTTGTGTGGAGCTAGATATAGGGACCATTGTAAGCCATTGTTTGTACAGCAAAAAAATTTAACTGTTGTGGATTGGTTTATTTTGGAGGTTTTATGCCTGGTTCATCACAAGTATCGTGGAGAGGGTAACCTAGAGTCGTATCAGTGTATTCCGTACAAGATAAGACAGAGCCTGAAATTTAATTTACGGATCCCGATCCCTAGATTAACGCCGACCAAGAGTTCTATCATTTATGAAAGAAAAAATATACAACCACCTTGGTTTGCACTATCGATTGATAGGTATATTCTTTTGAGTAATTATCACTTTCAGTTCTGTCACTTGAAGTAATCATGATCACTTCGACCTAATGACAAGTAAATGCATATTCAAAAGAACATGAAGTTATCAGTTTCACCTTTTTCACTTTGATCAGTGATAATTTACTCAAAAGAATACAGCCGATGTCTTATTCATTGTCACGGAGGAATCTTACGTGTACTTTGGTGGGGAGGCTGTTTTATAGTTTGAAGGAGTATTATGCCGACAACTTTTGGTGTTCATGGTTTTGCTTTGTTTTATTAGCCTTTTACTGGATTTTTCTGTGTTATTTTTTAATAAGTTTGATGTTGGATACCAACATTTGTCTTTTTATGATAATATATTGAATTGTACATACTTTCTATTAGATGCTTAGCCACATCTGGTCGGATTTTAAAACCATAATTAAGTATTACCATTATTTGTTAGACTAGTTTAGTTTGAGTTGGCTTTGTCAATAAGATTGTATAGATCTTGGACAATAAAACATATTTAATAATAAATAATAATAATAATAATCTTCTAAAATGTGTTAACATAGACATGCACAACTTGGCTTCTCTGAGCCGCCAGCTCTTATGAGCTAGTCTGTGTTTTTATGTTTTTAGTCTATTTGTTGTCAATTTATTCTTAAAGAAACTGCAAAATATATATTCTTAAAGAAAATGCAAAATGAAAAAAATATAGGTTGTTCCATTTAAAAAAATTAAACTTGATATTATATCTCCGCAGTTAAAATTAAAATTAAAAATCTGACTACATCACATAGGACATTTTAGAAAATGGAAAAATTCCCAAATTGCTCTGTAAATCCGAAACCGATCGCAATAACCGTAATTCGTTTTTTCCATTATATTTTTCGCAAAAAAAGAGCTCCGGACTATTTTATCAGATCTTTAAAATCTTTTACGGTTTCCCAGATAGCCTATAAAAACATACAAAACGATCCACCCTATATATACCTAAAAAAATATACATAGCCGACGAATTGAGAACCTCCTACTTTTAGAAGTCCGTTAAAAAACGACACGCGTCATGAAAGAGCTCACAAAATAAAATATTTTACAGCAATCGTTTCGTTATTTTATAGCCACACCTCGTATAGTTACATTCTATATTGAAAAAGCGTTTTATAGTAAGTCAGCTCCCAACTATAAAGTAACGCTACTCTGATAGATCACATATCAATTATTTAATAACATTGGATATTATCCTGAAAATGTCAAACCTAATCTCGCAGAGCATTTGTTACAATAAATACAGCGAAATTACCTTCCTGCAATCGACGTTTCACGAACAGCGCCACGACGCGGTGCGTCTCTCTGTTGCGCTCAAATGTACACTGATGCCACGTTGTGCACGACTTCGCCTTCCCTAAAAAAGCAAATCGGTTTATTAAATATATTTACTATTTTTAAAGTCAAACTGAATAATCAATAACAAACAATTAAATTTAACTCGTCTTTTAATTATGTTTACATTTTAGTACCTATAAGTATTACGATAAACAGATAAAATATTCAAAAGGTTTCAAGAAATTCAAGTTTTCCAATAAATAGGTATTCAAACTTATTTATTATTGAAATATCTACATTAAAATTTTAATCTGCTCAATAAATAAAATTCATCGTAACCTACTAAGAAGTAAGAAATAACAAAAATAAAAAGTAAAATTGAAATAACTTACTATCACACACATATTAAAGTAACTGTACTGATTGTCTAATAAACAGAAAATGTCCGGACCATGCTATGTGCCATTTTGGGGAAAGTGAAATTATAAGAACAGTGAATACCCTATCGCGACTGAAAAATTATGGCGACTAAACGTAATCGTTTACCTCCAACTGACCAGGTTTGAAGCAATTTGCATACCTTTCCGAAATTTCATCGACATAAGTAGTTGCACGAAACGAATGGTAGAAAGAGATAAAATGACAGAATTACGTTATAACTTCACCCAACTGATCCAATTCGTGTCAATTGATTGTAATCTGTAGATGTCTGCGATAGTATTGGTCGGTCGTAAAAATAGATCAAAAATTTGTATTATATTTTTGGTTGTTAAAAATAACTATCATAAAGAAAAGCAATATGTTGACGAACCGTTTCATCAAAACGTTTTATTTTTTGAAAAAACAGTTGAAATGTTAATTAGGTGGTACCCGGTTATTTTCAGTATTTTCTAATTTTTAATTAAAATATCTTTAGAAAGTTGAATGTCTCGCAAATTTCAAGTAAATTTGAGATTATAGACATACCAAATTATTTCACTAAATTCTATTCATATTTCAATAGTATGAGCGTGCTGTTTAAAAATTGTTTTCCTACGGCTAATTCTAATTATGGATTTAACATAAACACTTGTGTCTATATGTCCATAACAGCCGAGTATCTTACTTTTAAACAGTTAAGTGTAAGATAATTGTTTTCATCAACACAACTTATAAAAAATTTGAGAAATAAAAATTTGTAAGATATTTGAAACTTTTATTTAAATAGGTAACATTAGATTTTATATTCAAATAATATTAAATGCAACATTTTACTTCCTTACGCTGAGTTAAAGACTATACTACACTAAAATTAAATAAATATTATTATGATTATAATTTATTAGGACATATAAATTTGAACCCTACAGGCCCACAAATCAGGTCCTTCAGAATGAAAACCTTATTTATGGTACATTTGTTCTTCAAGCCCATATAAATCTTTACAAAACAATAAAAAAAAGTATATTAAAGATTGAATGTGAGATCTGCCAGTATCATTAATGGAGGTTTTCTGGTTGGCGTATGGTTGCGGTCCCTGGTCATACACAGTTCATCGGTCAAGTTTCTTTCAAACTTAGTCGTCAGGACATGTATGTATTCGATTCTTCGAATGCTGCTTGTATTTGTGGTATTAACGTGCCATACAGAAGTGGTAAGCCCGTAAGCAGAAAGACAAAGAGGTAAAAGCACAGACAAAGGCCGCCATCCAACAGGACAGAATTGAATCACACAACAAATTTATTTTTTTTCCTTTTTACTCTTATTTAAAACATTTATGTTTAACACGATCAAACAACGAACTACTGTCAGAGTGACTTAAGACCACAGATTATTTATTATTATGACGCTAAGACCATCTAGTAGTATGCTAACCAATATACTTATCAAATCACCCTCGTACGTAAAAATATTTTGGGGCCCTCGAGTTTATTCTTTACGACATTTATGTTTATATGACAAAGGATATTTCATATTTGTTTTGTTAAAAGTCAAACAGCGAAATGAAACAGATGTTGTTATGGATTTGAGAATAAAAGTGTCAAAGATCAAACCCGATTTTAAAAAATAAAGTGAAAACTGAAGTCTTACATCATATTAACGGAAAATTAGAAGTTGCTTTTGAACAAAATTATATTTTCGAGCTATGGGAACATGTTGAATGTTTTGACTTTTCCAGTGATGTTGCCATTTAAAATATCAATACAATAAAGGTAATTATAGCAAAATAGTTTTTTTTTTTTGATTTAAGAAAACCATAGATTTACTTATATAATATATTAAAAATTTTTATAAATAAATATAAATAAAATATATGAGGAAAATTGAACATCAAAATAATAATAATTTTCAGAATGGAAAAGCCAGGTGTAAAATACGTATATATATATATATATATATATATATATATATATATACAAATTTAAAATTTCGGGGAAAGGTTTTTATTTAATGAAGTCAGCAACAAGTTAATACCTTAATTTACCCATATTATTTATTAAATGATCCAAACCTGTTAAATTTAGGTCTTTGACCCATTTGCTAAACTATAATTAAGTATCTATAAAATAAATCAAATTGTCTGCCTTTAAAAAAAATCGATGTTTGGTTTATTTATTTAACTTTGATTAAAAAGCATTTTACGTTTATGTTTCAGAATTTATAATATTCTGTGTAATATATTATAAGATTAGCGCAAAATAACTATAGGCTGTTTGGAGATATTTATGTGGGTGTTTCTCCAAAAATTTCCATGCATTTTTTATTCCTCAAGTATAAAAAATGGAATAAATATTATTAAATAGGTTTTTTAGGAAGAGTAGGGGAAATCAAAATACATTTTATTAAAAGTAACTTATCTTGAAAAACTCTTGTCTCGAAACTGAAATGATAAATAATGCTTCTCTTCAGAAAATAATTATTAAAAAAAAAATTTCTTCTTCTTCTAGGTAGAACCAAGTTCTGTTATCTATACAATGCCTCATCGATCCTCGTTTGAGGTCGAAATCCAGCTGTCTTTCCATCTTTTGGGGGGCCGTCGAGGCGGCCGTTTGTTGTTTGGTTTCTCTCTCATCACGGTTTTTGCTAGTCTGTCATCGTCCATTCGTTCCACGTGGTCTCTCCACTGCCTACGACGATTTCGAACCCACTTCACAACATCCCCCACTCCGCTGTCCTCGCGTATTTTTGCGTTTCTTATCCTATCTCTTAAACTTGTTCCCGTGATCATTCTCAGCGTTTTCATTTCTGTGGTTCTCATAATTTGTTTTGTCTTTGTGATTTCATTTCTTGTTTCTGCGCCGTAGGTCAGTATCGGTCTTACACAGACCTTGTAAATTCTTGCTTTGCTCTCAACCGTCATATGTTTATTGTTCCAGATTATGTCTCTTAGTTGACCTGATATCATGGCCGCTTTGTTGGCCTGTGTGCGTACTTCTTCCGTCACTGCCCTGTTACTTGTTATATGTGCTCCTAGGTATTTAAACTTCCCAACCAGTTCGATATGTTTGTCATCAACCATTAGTTTGCATCTTACCGGTTCTTTTGCTATTACCATTGCTTTGGTTTTCTCCACAGATATCTTCATATTATACTGTTTGGCTGTTCGATTGAGATGGAAAAGCATTCTTTGTAAGTTGTCCTCGCTATCTACTGTCAAGGCAACATCGTCTGCAAAGCATATAATCTGAACGGTGTTGTGTCCCATTGGGTACCCAATATTTGTGCTTTTTACCTCATCAATGATTTCGTCCATGATTACATTGAAAAGTGTTGGACTTAGGCTATCACCCTGTCTTATTCCTATGGATAGAGGGATTTCCTCTGTTAGAGTGTTATTTGTTTTAATTACCATGGTGTTTTTGGAATTCAGTTCGTATATTGTGCGTATGATTGCTTCGTCTACTTGTTTTCTTCGCAGTAATTCTGTTATGTGTTCCAGTTTGACTCGGTCGAACGTTTGTGTAAAGTCCATAAAACAAATGAACAGCGGTTTATCGTATTCGATAGATTTTTCAACCAGCTGTCGGATAATAAATATACCGTCGATAGTAGAGCGGTTATTCCGGAAGCCCTGCTGTTCTTCGCACGCCCCTAACTTGTCTACGATCCGTTGTGACAGTATTTTGGTTAACAATTTGGCTGAACTATTCAGTAGGCTGATTCCCCTGTAGTTTTCAGGTTGTTTCTTTGATCCTCTTTTGTGGATCGGAATTGTGATGCTTTTCCGCCCTTCGTTAGGTACTGACGTTGTGCGGAGTATTTTTTGAAATAGAACAGTGAGCTCTGTGACAAGGCTGGGGCCTCCGTACTTTAGCATCTCATTCGTAATTTGGTCGGTACCAGGTGATTTTCTGTTTTTTAATTTCTTAATTGTCAGGTGCATCTCTGCTTCACTGATGTTAACATCTGTTAGTTCTGTGATTTCTTGTTGGTTTTCGTCTACGTTGTTTTCTGTAGCTGGTGCCTGGAGTAAGTCCTTAAAATGGCTGACCCATTGTTGGCTGTCGATTGGACTTAGTTGAACGTATTCATTGATTGTTTTTTTTTCTGTTCCTCAGCATGTTCCATATTTTTTTTTGTCCTCCATATAGGTCGTGTTCCATGTCTTTTGAATGCTTTTCCTAGTATTTTTTCTTTAGTTGAGCTATTTGACTGTTGATTCTGTTTCTCACAATTTTGTACTCTTCGAAATGGTTTGTTGTTTTGTGCTGTCGGTATTTTGTAAATGAATATACTTATCATATTTTTAAAACATAAAATAGCACAGGCCGATATTTCAAACCCAGAAACGAGGCTATACTTTTCCGAAGGTTTTCGAGATATCCTAACCAAAAAGTGTAAAAACGCTGTTTTTTGTTATATTGAAGGTTATGTTTCAGGGTAGCCTGAAACTTTTAGACATGACGCGACGAGGCATCTCAAAGTATCACTCATTGCCTTTAAAATCCATTTTCAATCTTCTCAAAATCTGTTTTCCTTTCTGAGATATCATGTGTGGAAATTTCTGATTTTGCCATCCATTTACACCATATGGGTAAGGCAAAAAAATTCGAGAAATACTGAAAAAATATTCATTACAGATAACTTTTAATATCACATATTTTTCGAAAAATGAATATGTTTTCAGTATTTCGCGAGTTTTTTGAGTTACCCATATGACATAGTCGGCAAAACCAGAAATTTCCACAAGCGATATTACAGAGAGGAAAAAAGATTTTGAGACGATATAATATGGGTTTTGAAAGCATCGAGTGGTATTTTCAGATACTCCGTCGTGTCATGTCGAAAAGTTTCATATTACACTGAAACATTCCATTCATAGAACTGAAAAAAATAAAATGCATGCATATTGCATTGTCGTCGGGTTTATATATGTGAACTAAATTTCAGCTTGATTAGGTAATTGGGAGTGAAGTTGACCTTGAAATGGCCTTGAAATATGTTTTTTTTAAGGTCAGTTACAAGGTCATAATATTTCATTGTCATCTAGTTCTGAGCTGCGTTTAAAATTTTAAGTGTCTAGCGCATCGAAAAGTTAGTTTAACATTGATTGCAAAATTTGTCCCGAAGAGACACTCACATAAGAAGAGAGTTAATAAAAACGTGATAAAAAAATATAAATTTGAATTCAAATTTTGGACATCAAATGGTAAAAATACCAAAAGTAATAATTGAAAAACTTTTGATTGATTTTCAACATAAATTATATAAAATTATGAAATATAATCACCTCCATAATTGTCCCGGGCTCTTGTACGCCCAGTTAGCAAGGTGACGTTTCGAGGACGTCATTTTTTGGTCACTTTCTGGACGTAAGAGACCAAAATAGTCAATCGTCAACTTGTCACAGCCAGACCACGTGTAAGCCGACATTTTCAAGGTCATTTGCGCGATATTAGCCTAATATTTTGACGCAAAAAGGAATATTTTGAACCCGATCACTTGAAAAGTAAAAACAATTCTTACCTGAAACTTCCAAAAGATAGTCAAAAAAGGCATAATGAAGACAAGAATAATATATTTTGCACAAAAAATATCGTGCTTTTAACCACTTTTTCGTAGGTACGTTCATAATCCACATAAAAAAATACATTTTCTACCATAAAAATTACAATGAACATGTGTTTTTTTCAACTCTACCAAATGAAACTAAAAATTTGTGTAAAATAAGGAAATAATTCCCGCTTTGGCCTATACCTTATACATAAAAAAACTGATGGTTTCCTTTTGCACCTAACAGAAAAAGATATTCGACTATTGGCTGATGTTCGGACTAATAAGTCACTGTTATAATTCCGGAAATAGACTTTCTTCGAGATATTTGATGCAGAGGTCTCTGCTCAATTATGAAAGGAAAATTGCTTTATTAATGAAGCCATTCAAATTTTTAATTAAAATAATTCCTGTAGGTTGAAATTCTATAAAAATAAAGGAGAAGAGAATGTCATAAAAAGCATCTTCAATCTTTGCCGGATATGTAGTAATGTCACTGTTTTGTTACATTTAATTTTCCAGTGTTCTTATATCAAACAAAGAATTAATTAGGAGCGTATAGAAATATAAAACATTTTATTTCTCTAGATGTATAATTGTTATATACTTTTATTACTACAGAAAAAGGATGTTAATAAATTACAAGTAACATTCATTCCTTTTGTCTGGAGAAGAAAAATTTAAGGACTAAATAAATTCCAGGATAATTGAACAACTTATTTACAGTTTGCTATTTTATTTCTTCCACAATATTTTGAAAAAAATAGTTAAATTGATTAACATCTTTCTAAATAATTTTTAAACTATAGTATGGTTTAATTTACCAGAAAAAGGTATATGCTTAAATATAGTTGACGTTTGTCTCTAAGAAATTTTTTTCACTAGGATCCCGGAATACTAGGATTAATTAGGTCATATTTATCACAAAGAAGAGCTAATCCAAGTTCATTATGAGATTAGAACTATATTTTTGGGGCAAATAAAAATCGTTTGCAATAGTAACATGTTTTGAGTAAAAAAAACTCTATAATAATAAATATTTCGTACCTTAAGTAAGAAGGACAACACTTTCAACTACTTGACGCACAACTTCAATACAACTCCAGAATTTTATGATTTTAGTCTATTTTACTGTTTTTTTGTCGCCAAGAATTTAGATGTAACATATATTTTTTTTTTTAATTACGGAGATTTATCAGTAAAACTATATAATAAATTAATCAAATATTGTAACAGAAGAACATAAGTATTTAATAAAAAAATTAGTGGAAAACAAGTAAAATTTGAGATAAAATCATAACATAAAGTAGCCATTTACCGCTACATAATAAGGTTATGGACGAAATGAGCATATCATTGGTTTATTTAATTAAATAATTGTCATTGCGATTCCGATTATAGTTTCGTCTCTTTTTGTAATGGTTATTAAAAAGAAAAAAACATTTCAATTGACGTATAAGCAAAAACAAATTAAGTTGTATTTGCTATAGGCAACCATTCAACCACTGTTTATGTGGTTGTCGTATCGTAAATAGTAGGCATATTAACATTAACTTTAAAAAAATTATGATTATAAAAAATGCATAAAGTATTTAATATAGTATTAATATTTTTTGGCCATAGGGAAATCAGAACCACCAAAAATATTGTTTCTGTTTTCTTTTTTTCTGGATGGGAAAGTAATATCTATTAACACCTCGTCAAAGAATGAAAGTTTATGAATTTTATCCGATTTTTATAAATCACAAATATTAAATATCGCTTTATCGAAAGAAAACCCAAACTATTATGGTTTTTGCTTATCTTTGTTATATGTTATGACAAAGGATACATTTAGTTGTGCCACGCACCTACTTTTCAATGATTGGCAGCGATAGCTGAAACAAAAATAATTAATTATTTTTTGTTGCACTGTAGATATACTGATAACATGATAACTTTTATGTAAAAAAGACTTGATAGTTAAAGGGACGTAACGTAGAGGATAAAAAGTTGAGAAAAAATATGTTTTTAAGTTAAATCTAATTTTAATAAACAAAACAAATATAATTAAAGACCAAGAGATACCCCAAGATTGGAAGAAAAGTATAACAGTACCTATTTTCAAGAAGGGTGATAAGAAAATCACGGAAAACTATAGAGGAATAACTTTATTAAATTCAATAATGAAATTATTTACCAAAATCCTTGAAGGTATAATAACTGACTATTCCAGAATATCAGAAGAACAGCAAGGCTTCCGTAAAAACAGATCTACAGTAGATGCCATATTCATCGTAAGACAGATAGCAGAGAAATCTATTGAATTTAATAAGCCGGCTTTTATGTGCTTTATAAATTGCACTAAAGCCTTTGATAGGGTGAGACTGGATGATATTCTGCAAATAATGCGAATTAAAGGCATCCCATACGATTTAATTAACATAGTTGAACAGCTAAACTCCAACACCACAACACAAATCTCAGTAAGCGGCAACCTAACTAAGGATGTACCGATAGCATCGGGCATACGACAGGGGGACTCTCTGAGTCCATTACTGTTTAACATAGTAATGGACCAAATAATTGAGAACGTCAAAAGAGCGGGACCAGGGTACAAAATGAATACCGGGGAAATAACAATAATATGTTACGCTGATGACGCCGTCATAGTCTCGGAAAATGAAGACGATCTCCAAAGACTTCTATTTGCATTCCACACCATAAGCAAGCAATTCAACATGAAAATATCCATCGATAAAACTAGGTCACTTGTAATAAGCAAAGTGCCCTTAAGATGCAAACTAGTAGTGGATGACAAACCAATAGAACAACTCATGACCTTTAATTACTTAGGAGTTGAGATATCTGCAAACCAAGACAGAACAAGAGAAGTAAGAAACCAAGTAAACAAAGCAAATAGAATCTCAGGAAGCCTGGCGGATATAATATGGCACTACACATACATGAGCAAGGACGCAAAAACAAAAATCTACAAGACCTGTATTCGACCGATAATGACGTACGCAATAGAGACGACAGCTGACAACACAAAAACAAAATCAATTCTAAGAACTGCCGAAATGAAAGAACTAAGAAGAATATCGGGATACACATTAAGAGATCACATACGCAATTCAACAATACGCGAGGAACATGGAATGCAGGATATAGTAAGATGGGGACGGAAGCGCAGAAGAGCCTGGAATGAGCACGTAGGAAGAATGGCGCAAAATAGGATAGCGAGAGTCGCCCGAGATGGAACACCGGAGACCAGAAGACCAATAGGAAGACCACCTAAAAGATGGAGAGAGTCCTGGATTTCAAAATCAAATGAGATGAATGATTGAGTTGGAAAAAACAGGCTGTAAGCCTATAACAAGAGGAAGAAGAAGAAGAAGAAGAAAACAAAATGAAATAAGGTTGTTTTAAAGTTGTTTTGCTTTAAAATGGTTGGCGGTCTCTATCAAACGAATTTAATATAAAATTTATATTGTTATGTTTGGCTGCTAAGCACATTGTTAAAAGTTTTTATTTTTCGATTTTTAGTCTTGAATTCATTATGATATCCATACTTATTTGAACAAAGTGCTATTCGAGATTGGCGTACCTTGCAATGATTCCAAGGTGGCAAAAAAGTACTCATTTTATTCAGAATTGTAAATCACCCTTCAAATTCTTTTATTCTTAGAGTTCTCCAAATACCAATGAAATTGTGTCAAACAAATATTTAGTCTGTCATAGTAAATCCACTATGTTAAATTTCAAATTTTTGGATTGGTAATATAGATCCCAAAACCTTCCAATATCGATATTTGAAGAATTTGAGACGTAAATTTCTGAGCCTGATATATTTTATATTGCATAATGAGTTTGTATGCGCCCCAAGAACCCCACAATATCAATTTTAGTTAAAACCGGAAAATGTAAAATTTTTAGTCCCTCTTATCAACCTAATAGTCGTAAAAAATTAACTTCATATTCGTAATACACCACCCCTCAACCCCTTAATACCAAATCTGAAAAAATGGGAATAAGGTAAAATTTTCAACCCACCATATTGCATCCGCTATATTGAATTTCAAAAAATTTATGTTAAGTCTTAATCTAATCTAAATCTAAAACCTTCAAAGCCCCCCAGTACCAATTTTGGATGAAATCGGGAAATTTAAAATTTCTAGACTTATATTCGCTATCCTCATCCTCAAAAACGATTCAGTCCCACCTTTAAAAAAAATCGAAAAATGTAAAATTTTTTGTCTGCTATCTTGAATTTGCCATATTGAATCCTGAAAAAATACTTTTAAATTCATAATTTACACCCTCAAAAACCCCCTATATCAGTTTGGGAGAAAATCGAAAAATGTAAAATTTTTAGGATACCATATTTATTAATCTGCCAGATTGAGTTTTTCAAAAAATATTTTAAATTTATAATTAACACTAACAAAAATACCCCAATACTGATTTTAGACAAAATCGGGAGATGTAGAATCTTTAATTCCGCCATATTGAATTTTTTAAAAATAATTTCAGATTCGTTATGCGCGACCCCGAAAACTCCCCCGTACCAATTTGGAAGAAAATCGGACAAAATTGATTTTTTTCGTCCACCATATTGGATCTGCCATATTAAATTTTTAAAAAATAATATTAGATTAGTTATGTAAGACTCTGAAAACTCCCTCGTACCAATTTTGGAGAAAATCAGACAAAATTAATTTTTTTGGCCGCCATATCGTCAGCGCCATCTTGGATATTACTGCACCAATTTAGTCCCAAAAAGTACGGGACCACCGCAGCAACTTCCCGAACATAACGTAAAAAATTTCATTCAAATCGGTGCCGCCGTTCCGGACTAATCGGTGTATGTACATAAAAAAAAAACATACATACTCGACGAATTGAGAACCTCCTTCTTTTAGAGGTCGGTTAAAAAAAGCTAGGGACTACTTTATCAGATTTTTAAAATTTTGTACGTTTTTCTAGATAGTCTATAAAACTATAAGAACATCCAAAACGATCCACCCTGTACACCTTTGTTAGCCGTTCCTGTGTACACATATTTTTCCTTATAAAAGCACTATGAATATAAAATCTAATTTCCACATTTTTTCCCACTGACCTCATAAATCTTATTTAGCCAGTCGTTAGTCGTAAACTTCCTTTTATGGCTAGAAAATGTTTGCTCTTTGGATCTCTTTTTATGACCTTGCGTGCATCGCTTATCTCTTGATGTTTTTCTTGAAACGGTAAATAAGTCTTCGATATGTTTGCAAAAGTTGACTGATCGATTTCACATTGATTTACTGTAAAAATGATAAAGAGATCACTTAACGCAATATATATTGGGTTTTATCTTACACAGGAATAAAACGACGAGCAAGACTGATGATTTTTTTCTTACCATAGATAATATATTTATTATCGGTGTGGTTTTAAATGAATAATATTATTCAATACCCATGGCCACGGTTTTTTTGGGATTTACACAGATTAATATTAATAGTTTACCTACAGAAGCGAAATACGATCACGGGAAAATATTATACTTCACTATTGGATCAATTTGATGTTGTACTGAAGAAAAATCGACCACATCTGACAAAAAAAGTGCTCTTTTACTACTACAAAGTATCCCAAAAATATTTTCCAAAATAAGAAATCAATAATTAAATAATGTGTTACTTTAATAAAGAAAAGAACATTTTGTAATAAAGTACAGTCTCTGGGAATTCATTTCTTAAAGATAATATCGGCAAAATTTCTGAGAACTGATCGGCACGTGTTCTTCGTCGCTACCATTTCTTTTCGGATATTCTATTTTAAATGACCTAAAAAGGTAGGATTATTACCGTATACCTTTAACTTAAGGGAGCCTCACAAGAAAAAATCCATTGGTATCAAATCGGGGCTGCGTGGAGGCCAATTTATGTCACCTCGTCTGGATATCAGTTTTCCAGGAAAAAGTTTACGAACAATCGGCAGAGACATGTTAGACGTTGCTTCGTCCTGCTAGAACCATATATTTCGTTTGAAACCAACAACATCTTGCAAAGCTGGTGTGAAAAAATTGGTAATCATGTCCACATATCACTCCGAATTAACAGTTACAGTGCGACAATTTTAATCTTTTAAATAGTGCAGACCGCTTGTTCTTCTCTGCCAAAATTGCAGTCCAAAGACTGACTTTAGTGAACGAAGTGAAATGATGTTTTGTTTATCATTAAGGTGAAAATGTGCTTCATTCGAGAATAAAATGTTGTAGAAGGCAGAAAATGGATCAACCATTCGGTTAGCGAAGTTAGGCCTTTCAGCACCATCAATTAGTTTTAATTCTCGAACCAACTGTATCTTGTAGAGGTGAAAACCCAAGTCTTTACATATTATGAGATATAAGCAACTTTTAGGAATATTTAAGTTGCGAACAGAGAGAGTTGGAATCGCTCTAAATGATTGGTGTACGCTTTCCACATTTTCCTCGTTTCTCGATGACCTTCCTTGCCCCGTCCGAGGTTTACTCATCATCGAACCAGTCTCTTCAAATTTCTGAATCCATATTTGATGAGTTGGGTACTCGGTGGTTCATTTATATGACGCAATCGATGAAGATTATAAAATTACTTATTCTTTTTATAAAAATCGGGCACGCAGTACGCACGTTCCGCTCGTGTGGAACGCTCCCAAAATAGGACTCAAAATACTTTTGAAACACCTTGTATAATGCAACATATCATTCAAGTGCAATTGTGAAGGCAAAATTGCAGGAATTACGAGGGTGGTTCGATAAGTTCTCGGCCTGAAACAGAGAGGGCGCTAGTAGGATCAAATAACTATAATATTTTGTAAGCATTAACCTCGAGATGACGCCCTGCAAAGTTTCAGTTTTTTGCGTGCAGTAGCTTGTTTATGGAGATCGAGTGAACACATAAGGTTAGATATTTTGTGAAAGATGGATAAAATTGAAGTTCGAGCGGTTATAAAGTACTACGTTTTAAAGGGCTCAACTCCTACGGACATTAAAAACGAATTGCTGAATGCTGAATTTAATCGTAGTCGCACATCAGTTTAAGATGATGAGTGCTCGGGACTCCCAAAAACCGCCACAACTAACGAAATTGTCACAAAAATTCACAATGTCATACTTGCTTGCTCTTTTAGCAAGCATCTCGATAGATCGTGTCCACTACATTTTACATGATGTTCTTGACATGAAAAAGCTTTCTGCACGTTGGGTGCCGCGTTTTGTTTCCTTCATTCAAAAATCACTGACTTATCAATCCGCCCTCGTATCTTTATATTACAGTGTATTTATATTCATTCAAATGCCTGCTTTCATTTCAACAAAATGTAACTATCTTTGTAATGTAAAGAAAATTGTCATTTTTAGAATATATCCAATATGTCATAGAAGAACTAAATTATTATTTTATGATGCATCATGCAATATAAGCTCTGTATTACCACACGATGCGGCTTGTCATTTTTATTTGAATTATCGTGAATTCTGGGAAATTTCCAGGGTCGGGGAATATACAATTCATCAAGTTTTTTTAAATATGAAATTTATATCTGGAACTTTTTATTAGGGTCAATCACCAACTTCGAAGCACGTATTTATTACAAATGCTGTGTAATCTGCTATTTGAGTAGTGGAAAAAAAAAGAATTGGAATGACTGTGCGAATTCTGAAGTGGTGACAACTGCATGTTCTAAAATGATGCCATGGATTGTAATCTTGTTATTAAAAGATTTTTGAGATATTGAAGGTTTTAGTGTCACAGTTTTAGTTAACATCAGCTATGTTCAATGAGGTATATATGCTAGTGATGGGACTTACCAGTTGAAAAATCGATTTTTTAATAATCGGTTATTTTGAATCTAAAATAATCGATAAATAAAGAATCGATTTTAGTAAAAAAATAATCTATTTTTCCAAAACAATCGATTTTTTAAAAAGTTTGAAGGAAATGCCCAAGTAATTATACAGTTTTATTGAAAATTATTATTTATATTTATTTAAATTATAGCAACACCTTCGAGATCAAAAATTAACATGCAAATTAAGTTTTAAATAAAAATCACCACAATTTCTTTGGTAAAGGATTTAAAAATAATAGTTTTGACAACCGTTTTCCCAGTATTCGATTTCTGTTTTTCCTTATAATGGTACCTGCTTTCGAAAATAATCGTTCTGCGGGAGTAGAAAAGCCAGGACCAAAAGGTGCTTACACGCCAACTGAGTGAACTTAGGGTAAGCACTTTCAAAGCTTCGCTAGACCTTGAGAGGTTCTTTTTTCAAGTCTATCAAGGGCTATATACAGTTCTGATGTAGAAAAATCGTTGAGATTTGCAGTACTAGCTGCCAACAATTTTTTATGTGATTGCCATATATCGCCTTCTTCAGGCGATGTCGACATTGAATATTCCGTTGCTCGTTTTTATGTGGTTCTCGGTTTTCTTAACTGATAGTCTGCTTGATATAATTTAAGGTTTTGGTTAGAGCAGTACCATCGTTCAAATGTAATTTTTTGAATCGGGGTTCCAAAAATGTGGCCATTAAAAATAAATGAACTTTTTGAATATTTTCAAACCTTTTTTTCATTTCGGTCAACAATGATGTTTTTAAAAGAATGGCTAGCTCATGTACGGTATCTATTGTATCCAAATATTCTCTAAGGCATTTTATCATATGAATGGCTTTGCTTCTGCTAACATATTGTTGGCTGCTCATTTCTTTGGTTACTATTTGAAATGGTTTCAAGATCTTTGCAATTTCTTTTAGCACGATTATTTCATTGACTTGAAAGGATGATTTACTAAGATGGCCCCGACAGTCGCACTCATCGTTACAAATCTTTCAATCATCATCAGTTGCGAGTTCCATGGCTATGCATCGAATGTGCCTCGCTCGTCCAAATGGCGTTTCGATTGCACCATTGTCAGTGGTGACAGCTACAATTTTCGTATCTTGCATGTCCCATTCACTGCAAATTCGTTTTAAAACTCTGGCCAGATAGTCTCCGGTGTAATTTTCCGAATTTTTTTCATCGATTATTGATGACAGTTTTTTGGCATGGAAGTTTCAATAAAGGTGCAAGCAAAACCTTCTCCCTCTACTATATTAAAAGGGAGACTATCACGGCAAATCATTTCAGCTATTGCGTCAACAATCTGTTTGTTTTTTGAACCACCCGATCCATAGTCCAACATTTTTAAAAATGAGGCTTCTAATGGTTTGAAACGTTTCTGAGTAACTGTTGAAGTTCAAGGCTCATTTGCAGGTTCTGAGGTAGATGGTCTGATAGGTGGAAAGTGAGACGTTAAGTCTGTGAAGTCCGACGAATCATCGGAATTCTGCAAATAATAATAATTCATCAAAAAATCCAAAAAACCTTGGTAAACAAATATTTTTATTATTTCACAACCGACGGTTAAGTGAATAATTACAAATAATATAAAAATTAATACAGAAAGACCACTTACTTCTTTCCGTGCATTGGCGAGGTTGACAGAATATTTTCTTTCCATGTGCTGTTTCAAATTTTTTGTGTTACTGCAAGTTTTCAACACCTTTGGACAATTTTACATATGGCAGTTCTTTACTTTATATATCAAAATATTGACGCCAACAACTTCTTTGTGCCTCAATCAAAAACGCACAATCACAAAAAAACACCTAACGCAAGTTTTCTTATTGAAGTAAAGTAACGAATTTTACAGAAAATGCAGTGTCGGTAACATAATATACTATCATTATCGCCATCTATTAAAATGTTCGGGTAACATCTTCGAAGATGCTATGCCAGCCTCAAAACGTATTATGTCGTATTACTTTCTCAACTGAAATTTACATGGCGTTGACAAAAAGCGGGTTGTGTAAAAAAATCGATTTTTAATTAATCCTATATTCGATTATTAAAAATCGATTTTTATAGATTAATAATCCATTATTTTAAAAATCGATTATTTTTCGCATCCCTAATATATGCAATACTGTAATTTTGGCCTTTGGTTCGTATTTCATTTCTTTTTAAACACATTTTGACAGGTTTTTAAGTTTATTTTGAGCAACAATTCATTCCTAATTAAAAAAGGGCCGCTTGAGACCTTATTCCAGCATATAGAATGCCACATATTCCAAAAACTTCTGCGTGGCCATTGTGAAAAATTTTAAAAAATTGACAGTTTATTAAAGGCACTGGGGGCAATGCGGCTAAAATATTTTTTAGATGGTGGCACACCTCACAAGGAGAAATGTATTTTCAATAATTACTAATTTTTAGTTCAGGTTACTTGCATTAACTAAATAAACAGAAGATTTTCACCGCTTATCGACGCCTTGGCAACTATTACTGCTATTTTTGGCGAGAGCGCAAGATGAGAAATTTCCAAGTATTAAATCCAACTCATTCAATAAATTTTGTTATAAGTAAATAATAGTAAAAAAGCAAGACATGAGACGATGCAGTGTTGGCGAATCGTCTGCAAACTTTTTTTTCTTGTATTTTTCTATTTGTATATATTTTTTTTAAGTTTCTGATTTTCTTGGGTGTAAAATCCGTTTTATTTTTAGGGAGACAACATAATTACATAGAAAACTTTAAATACACAAGTTATAAAAAAATCATTCTGAAGAAGGTCAAGTGTGACCGAAACGTCAATGCATAACAAATAAAATATATATATATATATATATATATATATATATATATATATATATATATATATATATATATATATATATATATATGTATATCTTTATTTACTTATTTATTTATGTAGGCCGATTACTCCGGAACAGCTGTACCGATTTAAATGAAACTTTTTGCGTTATGTTAAGGAAATTTCTGCAGTAGTCCCATATCATTTTGGTCAAAATTGGTTCAATAAAATCCAAGATGGCGCACAAAAAATTTAATTTTGTCCAATTTTCTCCAGTACTGATATAGGGAAGTTTTCGAATTATTTTTTTTTAATTCAGTGACAGACTAAATATTTTTTATTTCTTAATTTTGTCTAAAACTGGTACTGGGTAATTTGTGAGGGTATAAAATATGAATATAAAATTATTTTTGAAAAATTTAATATGGCAGACTAAAAATTTAACATTCCTCGATTTTGCGCAAAATTGGTACTGGGTGATTTTTGAGGGTGCAGATTAAGACTTTCAATAAAAATTTTATATTTTTATAATTTTATCCAAAATTTATAATGGGTGTTTTTGGGAGCGTAGATTATAGCTTTAAAATTATATATTTCGGATTCTTCCAAAAATTGGGAAGCGGGGCGAACATTGTGGATGTAAAAGTAAGTTCTCGAAACTCAATCGGCTGAATAAAATATGTCAGACTAAAAATTTAGATATCTCAAGTTTTTTCAAAATCGGTATTGGGGGATTTTGGAGACGTAAATTAATAATCAAAAATTAATTTCTTTAAATTCAAGACACAGGATTTAAGACGAACTAGATTTTTATTTTGTACAATTTTATTTAAGACTGGTATTTGAAGAACTCTCGGAAACAAAGAATTTTTAATTTCTGGATCTATAAAATCTTTATTATTTAAATAATAAGAACACCATACTTTTCTTATTCAGAGACCCTTCGCTAGGAAGACCCTTCGCTAGGAAGTGGCGACCGTGCGGTAACAAGGAGGAGTTTATCCTCTTTAGTCGGTAAAAAGAGATATGCAACATTGCCACGTTTTGAACGGAAATCCAACAATTAAATTTTTTTTATAGTTGTTATAAAGGCATGTATATTGCATTTTATTATTGATATTCAATCATTTGCAATATTGATATGATGAATGAGTTGTGTCCTATCGTTGTATCCATTATATGAGCGTCAAAATTATAGCATTGGAGTAATAGTCTTGTGTTTATTTAGCCAATGGTTATTGGTACCAAAGATCCAAGAATTCTTTTTTTTATATAGAATAATTGTAAGTGAAATAATGTGATATAAGCCACACAAAAACTATTTATAAAATACAGCAGGCGTTGGGAATAAAAGATAAGCCTTAAGCCTTATATTCTCAATTTTCCACTTTTTCGATATACTCGTTTTTCTCTTATGTGGGCTGAATGTAAGCAAAGCTGGTAAACGTAAATTTTTATCTCTTCTGGCAAAAGACTAGTTTTAAATCGTAAGCCTTTATAGTGGATTAGCGACCCACCCGGCTTCGTAAGAGTAACGATTTTTTTTTATCTCGTTTTCTATCAATTTTTAAACCACAAATGCGTGGGCCATCAGACATAAGCTGTAACAGACCTATTGGACATTTTGAGATTTACAGGGTGTCTTTAAAAGGTCTGTACAAAATGTTAGCGCAAATTTCTGAGGTTTATAGGTAATTTATCTTAGTCCAAAAATTGATAGTTTCCGAATTTTTTAAATATTTATCTTAATAATAGCTTGATGTGCACTAAATTTGGTACTTTGGGATTTTTTTAGGATGAAAAATCAAGATTTAATTACAGTTTCGATGTACAATGCAGAGGGCGTCACCAACAATTCTTAGCCTACATTAAAAGCCTTATAAGTTTTTTGTGCCTTGGTATATTAAATTTCTAATTAAAAATTCTTATTCTTTGAGATCTGTTATCCAAAAAAGTTATAAGAAGGTGTTGCTGCGAGCAGCTGTTTCTGAGATAATTGAATTTAAATGTTTTATTGCATATTAAGACTCGTCCTAGCCCTCCTTCATATTTTATCTAGGCTTAGGACTGGTCTTAGAAATTTGGAACGTGATTAAAGGTCAACAGGTCGACAGGCCAATAACAATAAAAATTTACTTATTATAATTTGTATATATCTCATGTTAGTATTCATTTCATTTAGAAATAATTTGGCACCGATTGCAAAAATTTCAATTTCATATAAAAATTTATATTGTTATTTTTCGATTTTTAGCGCTTTTTCAGAAGTCTGTTTAATTTTTTTATAAAAATTTTATTTTTCGATTTTTAGTAACTAAACACTAAGCGAAATTAATGTACCCATTTTATACAAAGTTATACAAACACTAAAATAAACAACTAAAAATTCTTTGATTATGAGGAATCTCCAAATATCAGTTTGGAATGAAATTATACTAAACAAATATTTAGTCTGTCATAGTAAATCCACTATCTTGAATTTAAAGAAATTAATTTTAGATTCATTCAAGGCCCCCAAAGCTTCCAATAACGATGTTTAAAGAACTTGAGACATAAATTTTTTAGTTCGACAAATTTTATCTTGCATATTGAGCTTGTATACGTCTCAAAAAAACTTCCAATATTATTTTTGGACAAAATAGGAAAAATGTAAAATTTGTAGTCCTCCATATTGTATCTGTCATATTAAGCTATAAAAATTAACTTCAGATTCGTAACCTACCACCTCGAAATCCCCCTAATACCAATTTTGGTATTTTGTTTAATCCGCCGTATTGAATTTCAAAAAAATAATTTTAATCTCTTAATCTAATCTGAATCTATTCTCCCTAACACCAATTTTAGACAAAATTAGGAAATGTAACATCTTTAGATCGTCATATTAAATCTGACACATTAAACTCTCTTAAAATAATTTTAAAAACAATCCAGTAACAATTTTGAATGAAATGGAAAAATTTTAAATTTTTAATCCGCCATATTGGATTCGCCTAATAAATCTTTTAAATAATTTTAAATTTGTAATTTACACCTTCGTGGACGCCTCTATAACAATTTTTCTCTAAAATTGTTATAGAGGCGTCCACGAAGGTGTAAATTAAAATATGTAAAATTTTTAGGATGCCATATTGAATCCGCCAAATTGAATTTAAAAAAAAAATTAAATTCGTAATTAGCCCATCTAAGAATCCCCCTATACCGATTTTGGACAAAATCGAGACATGTAAAATGTTTGATACGCCATATTTAAACTCCCCCATATCAATTTTCGAGAAAATAGGAAAAAAATTTTTTTTTTGATCGTCATATTGGATTTTCCATATTAAATTTTTAAAAAATAGTTTCAGATTCGAAAACTCCCCTATACCAATTTTGGAGAAAATCGGAAACACTTAATTTTTTTTGTTCGCTATATTTTTAAAAATAATTTCAGATTCGTTATGAGCGACTCCGAAAACTACCTCGTACGAATTCTGGAGAAAATCGGACAAAATTAATTCTTTTTATCCTCCGTATTGAATTTTCAGATTCGTTATGTGCCGAAAATTTGCCTATACCAATTTTGGAGAAAATCGGAAATTTCTTTTATTTTATTGTCCGCAATATTGAATACGCCATATTGAATTTTCAAAAATAATTTCAAATTCGTTATTTACGACTTCAAAAATTCCCCAATATAAATTTTGGAGAAAATAGGACAAAATTATATTTTTTTGTCTGCCATATTTAATTTTTTAAAAATAATTTCAGAAACGTTATCTGCGACCCTAAAAACTCCCCAATACGAGTTTTGGAGAAAATCAGACAAAATTACTTTTTTTTTCCGCCATATTATCAGCACCTTCTTGGATTTTACTATACCAATTTCCTCCCTAATATCATCCTGAACATAACGTAAAAAAATCATTGAAATCAGTCCCACCGTTCTGGAGTAATCGGTATAAATACACAAAGAAATATGTAGTGGTAGAATTGAGAAATTCTTTTTTTAGAAGTCGGTTAAAAATCTTATAATTCGTTAATCAGTGTCATATTATTAATGAATTTTTTTCTCGTATGGTACGTATTTTTATCGAACACTGAAGATATATGAACTACTTGCTTAAGTTTTAACATCTGTCACTAATAACAATTTACCTAGTTAATAAATATTTTTATAGGTGCAAGGTATGTACATTGCACCTATAAAATTATTTTAATCCATGCAAATTAGTGCAATTTCTAGTCATAAACTATTATTCATCTAAAACACATAATAGTTATTAAATGTGACTCATTTGGGAAACAGTTAATTATCAGTGAACTATTTTTAATAATTGTATATGATAAATTCAGATGTTTGTTTCCACTTGTGGCGAGGTATATGGTGTGCGTCTAAAATCAATGGTACGAGGTTGCTAATCGATTAATATAGTTATCGATTGCTAATAGGAAAAAAGTTGATTTATGGATTGCTTCGGGAATTGCATCATAAGTAAACAAAGTCTTCTCTAATCACCTTCTAGAGTGACGATTAAAAATGTACTTGCTTTGGTCTAAAGTCAATCAACAAAATTTCTGTGGTTTTGACCATAGGTGTTTGCTTTTTGTTCAGCCTTGTTTGATAGTATTAACGTAAGCAGAGGCGGATTCAAGGAGGGGGCGATTGCTCCCCCCAAGACCTTGAAATCTTCGCTGACAACTCGCCTTCGGTTGTCATACTGTATTGTCTTGTATACGAATGGAGTGTGGGTGGTTTCGATCTTTTCTTTGCTTTTGTGATAATACCCCCTCTCCTAGAAAGAGAGGCTGGATCCGCCCTTGTGACTGGGTAAAAGTAGAGCAACACTTTCGAAAGGTATACAAATCCCGATATTATACTAAATACATGATATACTCAAATTACTCAGAGAACTCGTCAATTTGACAGATAAAAGACATGAAAATGGCAGGTTAGTTGAAGTAAGTAAAAAGAAGGGAAAACGATGTGTGAGTTTAACCAACATTTAGACGCTCTTTGTGGAAACTCTTCATCTTCGTATTTCACCATAGAAGAACGTCTATTATGAAAATTAATTGAAAACCACTCGAGTCCATGCCAGAAATCTAAAACGATTACGGACGAAACGTTACCTTAACGAAGGAGAACGTAGTGAAAGACAGACGACTAATGATGAAAGAAATAGCAGCAGGAAGGGTTAAAAATACTAGATGATTGTTTGGGTATTAATAAGGTTAGTGTACACTACCGTTTCCGGCAACATGTGCTTGGGTTCGCCCTTATGTAAAGAAAAAAACAAACGTATGCTCTCTAAAAGCTAACTATTCAAATACGTGGAGGTGTAATTTCTCTCCCCCCCCCCCCCCCGTTTGTCTTTGAATTAACTAAAAGAATAAACCTACGAAATTTGATAGCAAAAGAAAACAAAAATTCAAAAGTTACAAGACGGATAGACATGAAATGATAAGAACTTTCCTAGATACGTAGTATGAAGTCAAAATATGCTTTATTTTAAAAAGAACACGATATTCTCATTTACAAAGTTTTCTATATGGGGTTTATATGGCTAAAGTGAGGCAGGTTGTGAAAGGTGATGTGAATGGCGATGTGAATTGTCACTTTATACTTTTAACAATAAAGGCCGTATTCTTGTAAATGCAATGTTGCCAGATATAAAAGTGCTAAAACCCGAGGGATTTCAAAACATAAAATGGAAGACAGATTAAATTGAGCGCGAAAATGTCCGTAGTATATTTTGCCGCCATTCTAGGCAAAAAGTAGTTTTGGTAGGTCAAATTAATCGTCAAAAGTACAAAAAATAGTGTTGTTGTTGTTATTGTTTTGAAAATATTGATTGCCATTAAAATACTTGTACTTTGCCTGGATTAAATTTATTTTATATCACTTAATAACCGAGAAATATAGACCAAGCCATCAGTCAAATATTTAGGTGGAAATATAGACCACAAAATTATCTTAATTTGACACTCTAGAACGATTAAACAAAAATGCATACAAAGAGCCAAGTACTTTAGGATTCTAATATATAAAGAAAAAGAGATATCAAGAAAAACAGCAACTCATATGCAAAGCAATATACTGACGTCAATTGGAATACGTGCCATCTATATACGGCATTTGCAGAAAGCCAGCACTGATAAACCTTGAAACGGTGGAAATTACAACTCTACGTAGTATGACTAAAAGCCATCATCCCAATCCACTACGGAAAGTATCCAATCAGTTAGTTATTGTGTGAATTCACATGATATTCAGCCTCTTACTGCAATACGTTCTGTCCTGTCAACTAAATTTGAAAGAAAACCTGAAACACAATGACAGAGAAACTGTTTAAGACTAGGGACCGAAAGCAAAGGCAAGACAGAAGACTTCCTTTAAAGATACTGGCGGATCTCACGTTCAACTTTTAATATGTTTTTTTTTGTCATTTATAAAGATTTGTTAAGGCTTGAAGATCAAATGTACCATAAATAAGGTTTTTATGCTGAAAGACCTCATTCGTTGGTCTGTAGGGTTCATATTTATATGTCCCGATAAATTATAATCAAAATATTTATTTAATTGTAGTGTGGTATAGTGTTTAACACAGTCTAATTAAGTTAAGTGCTGTAATTAACATCATTTAAATATAAAATTTGTTACTTATTTAAATAAAAGTTTCAGATAGCTTACAAACTGTTATCTCTCAAATTTATTATAAGTTGCGTCGTGAAAAGAATTATGTTAGACCTAACTATCTAAAACTAAGATACTCAGCTGTTAAGGACACAAGTATTTATGTTAAATCCATAAGCAGAACTGGCCCTAGAAAAACATTTAGATTTGAACGATGAACGCTTCAAGAATACGCATTTGCCATCTTTTCACCGTCCACTTCACATTTCTCAGTTCGAGGATATGGCCCCAGGTCACCAGATCTGACACCGTGAGATTATTTCTTGTGGGGTTTCCTCAAATCTCGTATATACAACAAAAAGAACCCTGCAGGAAAATGTCCTACGCTAAATTGCAGCTATACGTCCAGATCTTTGCAAGGGAGTTTTTGCCGACATGAAGTCGAGCTTACAGGAATGTTTGCGGCAAAATGGACGCCATTTGATTGGAGTGTTTTTACAATAATTGAAGTAGATATTAGCAAGAAACAGAGAAATAGTTCAGATTTGGCCCCCTGTAACTTTTTTGTTTAGAAATTTGTAAAAGTTCCTCAGAGGACGTCATTTCGGAGACAATTACTGGTTGAAACAAGATGTTGTTGCCCGTTTTGAAGGCTGTTGAAATAACATAGTTGCAGGAGAAGTGCCTATCCAAATTGAAAACAGTCATACTCAAAGCCTACCCATCAAACGTGGAGTAAGACAGGGTTGCGTTTTGTCACCCTGTCTTTTTAATGTAAACTCTGAAGAAATTTTTAGGGAGGCTTTGGATGACAGAAAAGGGGGAGTAAGACTGGGTGGAGAAGTAATCAACAATATTAGATTTGCTGATGATACGGCCCTTCTTGCAGAAAGCATCGAGGATCTCCAAACATTAGTAAATCTAGTCAATGAGACGAGCTGCCGAAGAGGCCTTAAAATCAACATCCCAAAAACAAAGTGGATGCCTGTTGGAAAGATTAATGTAGATAAATGTCAACTTTGGCTCGATGAAGAGAGGATAGAGCGTGTAAACCATTTCAGATACCTTGGCAGTTTGTTGAATGTGAATGGGGACTCAGATGAGGAGGTAATAGCTAGGATTGAAATATCGCATAAGGCCTTTATGACATGGAAACCAGTTCTATGCAACAGGAACCTGTCAATGCATATTCGTAAGAGGGTCCTGAGATGCTATGTACGGCCTATTCTGTTATACGGTTGCGAGACATGGACACTAAAAACCACAACGCTAAATAAACTGGAAGCTTTCGAATTGTGGTGCTATCGTCGAATCCTAAATATATCATGGGTTTCGCACGCTTCCAATGAGGATGTTCTCAGAATGATGGATACAGATCGACTGCTCTTGAACATTATAAAGAGGCGGAAAACAGAATACTTCGGCCACATAATTAGAGGACCTAAATACCATCTACTTTGCCTTATAATACAAGGAAAAGTGGAAGGAAAAAGATGGATAGGCCTAAAGAAGCTTTCATGGCTACGTAACATCAGGCAGTGGTGTGATTGCACGATGGAGGAACTATTTCGCGCTGCAGCCGATAGAGAAAGATTTCAGGAAGTGGTAAACATGATGACCACCAACGTCTGAATACGGACATGGCACCTAAAGAAGGAGAAGAAGAAGGACAAGTGGTGCAAGTGCGTTGATGTTACAAGAAATTATGTTAGTATTTTGTTTATTAGGGAGAAAGCTTTTACTAATGTCCCTCGTACTGTGAGATGGGTAAACTTTAAACCCTCTTAAGGTCCCATTTGCAACCATTAAAGCTATAGACTATTCTACTTGTATGGGAAACTTCCTATATATAGGCTACTGCAGGTTGAAACGTGTGTGTGAAATTTAAAATTTAATTAACAGGAATTTGTAACCATTAAAATTAAAGCAATAAAACCACAATGGACTAACCTTCATTATTTTTAAATATAGATGAATACAAGTTGAGTAGACTTAACACTAGTTGTTATTATAACATGCCTACATCAATCCACAACGTAAGTTGTTATCAATAAATGTTTTGTCACCTTCACGTAACTAAACATGCAATTTTCTCTAATTACTATTATTTTGAGTTTTCTAATAAACATAATATAATATACAAAAGTATATTTTATGATAAATTATTTTTGCTCTCTTACGTTTTTGATTCCTACTCTAAATTCGACTTCAATATTATGTTCCACTCCTTTTATCAAAATTGGATCAATTCCAACATATATAAATCATATTTTCTGGATCTAACATTTTTTTTTTCAACCATAAACAAGTTTAATAAAGTAGTCTTTAACTTCACAAGTCTCTAACATGATCTTATCATTGCTCTATTTGCCATTTTCCGTTGTTTGTTTACTGTTGTATTTATCCATTTTGAACCTTACAAAACAACAATAAAATAATCATTTCTTTTTTTAAGATTTATTACTATATCGACAAAAATGAAAAAGTTTGTTTCTTTTTGGGAGGCATCTATTCATCTTATCAGTTCAAAGGATTCACTCTAGGTTTTTATCCTTAATTGTTCTATGTAAAGGTTTGTGTTGACATATATAATATAAATTATCACAATGTAATATCCTGAATTAAACTGACCAACTAGAAGATCTAACTCAATTCAAGTCATTTTATTTTACAATAATTATTTTCCAATAAAGAAGTAATACTATCAAAGTTTTGTTTTTTAAATGGAACTCCCTGTATATTATTGCATTTTTGGATTCTCCGATCAAAATAAGTGCCTATTTTAATAACCTTAAGGTTTTTACATAATTTAAATTTTGCCAAATCTAACCTAATTTTCATGTTTCAAATACTTAAAAAGTATTTCAGTTATACACTCGAAATTTACAGTGAAGTGTAACAATAAATCATATATATATATATATATATATATATATATATATATATATATACATATATATATATATATATATATATATATATATATATATATATATATATATATATAAATATATATACATACATACATATACATACATATATATATATATATATATATATATATATATATATATATATATATATATATATATATATATATATATAATAAACTTAATAAAATTAAAACTAATCAAATAAGAATTTTAAGTAGCTATAATTAATGATTAATTTAAATAGAACGCTATACTTTTTAACTTACCAGAAAATATACCTTTTGCATACCTATCAAATGGTATAAGGGTGTTATATAGCTAAGTCTTCGCGTTTTCACAGAATAACAACTAATAACAAATAATCGTTTTATGCACCATTTTGTGTTTTTTGAATAGATGTTCTACTGTATCTAGTTGCCTATGGCATTTAGAAACGTCAGATAATTCACTTAATCTGTCAGTTTAGTCTGCAAAGCCTGTTGCTATAATAGCGATATTATTTTTTGTAACTATGCAACTTCATTTATTGATTTAAATTATTTCAATATTGTTGTGTTATTGCTTTGTCAAAATGAAGATTTATTTAAAGGAAGAGCGTATTGATATGATTTTTATCCTTGGAGAATGTCATTAAAATTGTTTGTTGGCTTCTCGAGTCTATGCTCAAAGGTTTACTGAAAGAAACCATCCTAAACCAGCCGTTTTTGTTAGACTATTAAACCAGTTTCGGAAAGTGGAAGTGTCAGTTATAAAAACCTTGTTATAAGAAAACCTGTCACTGAGGATGAAGAAAATGTTTTTACTGTACTTGGTTCAGTGATCGAAAATCCCAATATTAGTCAGAATCATATATCCGAAAATACTAACATTTGCCAAATAACTGTTTCAAGGATTCTTAACAAATACAGATTTCATCCTTATAAAATCCAGCTTTGTGAAGAGCTTCAAGGAAATGATTTTGATAACCGAACTGAATTCTGCTTTCGAAACAGATGGATTGAAAGAGACGGCTTTCAAAATTAGCCCCGAGATCTCCAGACTTAACTCCGCCAGATCTCTTTTTATGGGGATACATAAAAGGAATTGTCTACAATGTGGCCCCGACAACACCACAGGATATGAAAATACGCATAAGAGACGCTCTTCAAACTGTAACTCCGCAAATACTGTCCAGAGTTAGCAGTGGTTTCGAAAAAAGAATATGTAAATATTTGGAAATGGATGGTCGATATTTTGAACATCTACTATAAATATTTGCCTTGTGTTTTGTGCTATCGTCAATATGTTATTATCATTATTGCTGTTACAGCCTGTTGGACGACTATACATCGCGTTCCAAGTTTCTGAACATTTGTAAAGGTGTTCCTGATTATTATTCTTATAGTTGTAAATCACCTGTCATTTCCAAATGCCATAGGTAACTAGATACGTTACAACATCTATTCAAAAAACACAAAATGATGCAGAAAACGATTATTTGGCATATTCTGTGAAAATGCGAAGACTTAGCTATGGAACACCCTTAGTAAAACTTTTTGAAAGTCACGTATTTTGGCCGTAATATTCCGTGCCGTATAGGGTGATATATTATATATATATATATATATATATATATATATATATATATATATATATATATATATATATAGAGAGAGAGAGAGAGAGAGAGAGAGAGAGAGAGAGAGGGAAAATAACCACAATGCATATTAAATACTATTAAAGCAAATATTATAATATTAACATACATTATTACTTCAAAAGGTATTTTAAAAAAGATGACTATTTGAGAAAAAAATGCCCTAAATACATTTTTAAACTGTTTCCTTCTTGTAATATTACATATATTTACTGGTATGATATTATACAATTTAGAGCCAAATAAGAAACAAAATGATTCCCTTGGTTATTTCCAGGATATTTCCCCTCGTTCCATACACATGAATTATTACTAAATTTGCAATCTTTCATTTCGATATATAAAATTCTAAACTATGATAATATACAGACTCTTCAAATTACAAATTTCCTCATCGTACAAGAAATTAGTAGGGTACAATCTTGTTTTTTTTACTACAATATTCACAATATAGTTTTGCGTAATTGCTTATTGTTTTTGATGTCAGTTACATCTTCTTCTTCTTTCTCAGCCCATTGACGTCCACTCCTGGACATAAGCCTCTCCGATGGTCCTCCACTGGGATCTGTCTCTCGCCTTCTGGAGCCAGTCTTTTCCCGCAAACTGTCTTATATGATCTACCCATCTGCGTTGTGGCCTGCCACGATTTCGGTTTGTTTCTCGCGGTCCCCATTGCAGTAATTTACTCGTTCACCTATCGGGCTGTTGTCTAGCTATGTGCCCCGCCCATTGCCACTTTAGTCGTGATATGCGTTCAATGACGTCAACTACTTTGGTTCTTGATCTTATTACTTGATTTCGTATTTTATCCCGTAACGAGATTCCTAACATTTGTCTCTCCATGGAGAGTTGAGTGACTCGGAGCCTATTTACGTTTGGTTTGGTTAGTGTTATCGTTTCCATGCTGTAAGTAGCAACAGGCAAGACACACGTGTTATACACTCTCCGTTTAAGGTTGATTGGTGTGTTTCTATCTCTTAATACGTACTGCAACTTTCCAAAGGCAGCCCATATCAGCCCTATTCTCCTTGTTATTTCCGCCGTTTGATTTTCTTTGCCCAGTTTCATGACGTGGCCTAAATTGATGTACTCTTGGACATTCTCTATGATTTCATTTTGAATCTCTATTTGTACATTTGCGTCAGAGCTCATTAACTTAGTTTTCCCCAAGTTCATCTTAAGTCCCACTTTTCTCGCCTCTTCATTGAAATCTTCAAGCATTTATTTTAGCTCTTCTGGGTTGCTAGACATGACAACACATCGTCGGCGAAAAGATAAGAACCGTCGACTTTCAAACCTTTCTCATCAGTCAGTTACATGCCCCTTCCCAAATCAGTGTGACATAGCTCAACAAAGACTCAACAAGTGCTTTGTAAATCATTATTAGATTTTTTTTTTGACACAATTTCCCTCAACCTATAGAATTTACGAATTAAACATCTTTTTTTAACTGGGTAAATTAAATGTTGATCCCATTTGAGATGTTTATCAATCATTACACCAAGGTATCTAGTACTAGCACTTTCCCGCAGAGGTTCACTTATACCCTCCAAGACTATCTGATAAAAATTTGGTCTGTTCGCTTCGGTTAAAGAAAAAGCAAGATAATGTGTTTTTTTGATGTTGAAACTTAGTTTAATGGTATCTAATACGTGTTTTATTATTTTAAATATTTTAAAGCCTGATTTTAGCTTTTCTCTTACCTCTTTCCAAGTTCTATCAAAAAATCCCATAGCGGTATCATCAGTATATGACACTATCTTGCCCTCCAAAGCATGACCGTAAACGCTGTTGATATATAAAAGAAAACGAACAGGTCCGATCACAGTTACTTGCAATTTGCCATGCTTTGCAAGTCTAGCTTCGCTGATAGTCTTCCCAATTGTGATCCGCTAGGGACGATCCCTGAGATAATCTTGGAAGACGTCAGACACGATTTCCCTTACTCCACATGTTTCCAACATCTCGAAAGGAACAGCGTGGGAGACCGTGTCAAAAGCCTTCACCAGATCAAAGAAAATAGCAACAATTATTAACTAGCTCAAATACTGCATCTGTTCTATTGTTACTCTCTCTTAATCCAAACTGGTTATTTGACAGCATATCACTTTTATTCAATAAAATCTATAAGACGCGTCTTCAAGCATTTCTCAAACATTTTCGCGATATTGGAGACCATACTTACCGGCATATACCTTCTAACACATTTTTTTTCATCATATTTATAAATCGGGGTGATAAGAGATATTTCTAAATGAAGGGAACCCTTCCAATTTTAAAGATTAAATTTATTATATAATCAAGGGGTGTCCGAAAGTATTCATGCAGAAATTTAAGTGTCCTGGCCGAAATTCAGTCACAGTCCGAGAAGCAATTGTTGTTTAGGTTATTTATATGCATAGAAACCTCGTCTGCATTTGCTGGTCTTAAAAACATCGATGAGTTAGCAGTATTTCTGCTTTTATAAGGGTTTTGTGGACAATTTATTGTGTCTGACATTGTTTTTACAATGTTTATAAAAGATAAGTTAAACGATTAGGATATGATTTTGAGATGTGTGATATTTTAATTGTTGACATTTATTTGTGTAATTGCTTTTTTTCATTTGTTGCTTTACTTATAAGTTGATACATTTTTTTTTCCAGGATTTTCATTTATTTTACTTCTATAATACATGTTCATTGAATCTTTAATTATCTTGTTTAGCTTATCACAACTAGATCGGATTTGACAGTTAAACCTTGTTAGTGAATTTGACTGTAAAAATCGAAAAAATTTAAATGTGTATCTGAGAAACTGTTCGATGTAGGGGTTGAATCTATGCAATAATAAGTTGAACCTGAATACATACGATGCCTTTTATGCAAAAATACTAACATACAGAGTTTGTTACTGAAAATATTATTTCTGTATAGTATAAAACATTTTAACAAAATGCTTATTTTGGAATGTAATTAATTTTTCCTAGATCTCATACTTTACCACTCGCCATCCATGCTAAGACACCCCGTACAGTATAGTTAAATTGGTGACAAAAATTTACCATAAAATCCAAGTTATCTGCGTTAACAAAAAATAGAGTAATTAACAGGTTGTCAGACATCGTAAAAAAGTAATAAAATGCAAATAAAAAATTTAATTATCGATTATTCACTTTGAACTGAAATTGTTTGTTATAAACAGACGACTAAAAAGGCGACAAAATAATGTCACTGTATGAGCACTCTCTGTAGTCGATAATGCTTTCGACACAAATCAAAGAGACCGTTTTTTGCATTTTACCAAAATAATTGTAAATTTAAAAGAATGCGCTCAGATGGCAACATTCTTTCTTCTATTTTTTAGAATGGCGATTTCTATCAAACGAATATCTTAACTTAGTTTTTAAAATATATTTCCTACATACCAAACTAAATATATTAAAACACAACTTATATCCACAAATATTCATTTATAAAGTCTCTAGGCTTTATGTGATCTCAACCGACGCTACAATGAATGAAATTTAAAGATAACTTGTTGAATAACATAAATTATCGGATTATTTGAACCTATTTTGAAACAATATATACACTACTCCAATAAATTAACGCACCTCTGAAATAATTTTGAATATTTTTGTGATATCAGTAACAAATCCAACTTTTAACACTAAAAATTTATATTTAGTGTCAATATTAACCCTGAAAAAATAAAAATTAAAACGAGATGACATTAAAAAATAACAAAATATTTGTGTTATTATCAATTTGTCTTTTATATTCTTTAAATGGAATTTACTTACAAAATATGTGTTTTTAAATTCCCTAAAAATTCCATTTGATAATAATGTTAGATATAATAATACATTAACAAAATATAATGAATCAATAGCCTTACTTTAAACGCTTTAAACTAGTTATAAGATATAGGCTACAAACCTATCTAATAAAATTTTATTTCACATATGTGTAAAGAATTCTTAATGTATTTACTAACTTATTCTAAAAATATATTCTATACAGTGGCGTAACTAAGAATATGTGCGCCCCCTCCCCCGCAGATTTTTGAATGCTCCATGTTATTTTGCACCCATCTTGGTCCCGTTTATTTATTTTCATAAAGTAACTTTAGGGCGCCTCTGGATTGGATGCGCCCCCTCGCGCCGCGGGGCCTGCGAGGTCGTTATTTATGCCACTGATTCTATATATAGTCATTCGAAACCTATTACACAACAAGAGAAAAAAATAATTTATTATACTAAAATGGACTCGGTTTCTTCTTCTCTTAATTGAAAGAAATACGATATTATTTACAAAAACAAAAGAAAGTACTCACTCCGAGTTGGGTTTTTCTTCTTACTGTTTGTCAGTCTTATAGTATTTCTTTCTAATTTTGACATCTTCCTTTATTTTTAATGTCAGAATCATCGCAAGGATAAGAAGAACTATGTTAAGTTTTCTCTCCTTTTTTTTTATTTGTAAACAAATACAAACGGGTATTCTTCTATTGGACCAATTGTACTGATGTGTGGAATATATTCCGATCAATTAAAAAGAAAACAACATGAATGTACACATCTGCGATAAAAAGTCTAATAATAGAAAAACAGTCATACCAAAAAAGAAAGGTGTACACTATTGGAGAACAAACAAAAACAGTGTGTGAAGTTTATTAGTCATGTAATCAATTAAATAAATACTTTACGCTTGCACGAAATAACACTTTGCAAATGGCTAGTGTCCCGAAGCAGAACAAATAATTGGTTTCAAGTTATATAGTTAAATAACGTTATATATAAGGAAATTCGACTCCCTTGTTATGTCAGTTCAGCTTCTACAGTTGCAGCGATTAAGTGGTTTCAAGTTGTATTGTTAAATAACACCATGTATGAGGCAATTCGACTTCCATTTTATATGTATTCAACTTCTACGTTTGCACTGATTAGATAAACATGTGTCACTGTGATGATATTTTCAAATAAAATAAACATTTGAAAGGTTTGTGCTATTGCCTTTATTCTTTAATATTTATTTCTACAACAACATTTTCTTAGTTTTATGGTTTTATATCTAATAAGTGGCGGATAGGGAAATACCTCCCAGATATGGGTGATGCCGGGGAAATGAAATATCCGGGGCGGACCAAAACTAGCAAAGAAACGACTGAACTTCAAGTTAGAAGCGGCTTCAAACGACGTCTGACTCCATGTAAGGAGCGGTCGAATCGCAGAAAGAAAACTATAAACCCTTCAGAAGGTAACGGGAAAACACTACAGTATCCAGAAAACCACATGGTAACAGATAAAAATAAATGGCCCTCAGTCTCCGACAAAAAGAGAGTGCTAAAAATTCTCGGAGTCAAAAATCAATTAAATATTGCGACATGGAATGTCCGGAATTTATTTGAGGCTGGAAGACTAGCCAATTTAAATGTAGCAATATTGGGAGTTTTTGAAACTCGATGGACAGATTCAGGTCAGTGTAACATCGGCAATGTGACATTTTATTACTCAGGTAACGAAGACAATCACCACAGTCACCGAGTTGGAGTTATTGTTAAGGAAATTAGTAAAAGTGTCACAGAGTTCGTACGATACTGGGATAGAACAAAGTTGCTAAAGATTCGAACACACCAATCAACACAAACATAATCCAGATATATGCCCCTACTTCTCATTAACCGGATAACGAAGTAGAAAAGTTTTACAGTAATAGAGCTGTGTGAAACATACTCGGGAGCTGATGTGCCTTTAGACCATGTCTTCCTGCTAATAAGTCTTAAACTGAAACTTGCTCTAACAAGACTTAATGGCGAACTATGTCCATTTTGCATAATATATAGATCTATAATTTCATAGTACATATAAAAATTATACAATAAATTGATACGGCACATAAGAGATTTCGTTTAATTTAAGAAAATTTTATTGAATTCTAACATATCGACAGAGAACTTGAGCTTGCTGTATAGCAGCTAAATAAAGCGATAATAATTTTATTTATGTTTAGAAGAGTGTTGATAAATAGTGCCAGTTCTTTTGATTCCTTGATATCCATACCGATTCTATGCTATCCTTATCTAATTGCATTTTTTAACCTAATGTAACCATGCATGCGTGGTACTTCATTTGGAGAATGAAGTAATCAGGCAATAAAGTAAAAGTATGAATTTCTGGTTGCGTAAATTATATTGTTATTTTCAATATATAAATAATATCTAATAGCAAAAAAATTAAATAAAAATATTTTTGTTTGTCAAATATCAAAAAAACCGCTCCCCCACCGAACAAGCTCCTCGAACTTATAAACTAGATATTTTTACGCATATTAAAACATGGCAAAAACCTTTCTTATTATTTTCTTAAACATATTTCCACTATACTTATGTATCCAACACGTGTTCTTCATCTTATACAATAACATAATAAATAACTTTCTGCCTCTTGAACAATGCCTTTTCATCATTTAGAAGCTTTTAATTTCTTTTTTTAATAGACGTAAAAAAGTGTTAATTCAAACTTCAATAATCCAACGCTTCAGATTCAGAATAACTAGGTAAAAATGGAAACAAAGAAAATTAATCGATAATAAAGTCCTTGGGAAAACAACTCGTGTGCAACTATTCTTTCCATTAACTTTTATTCGGGTGAATGGACTTTTATGAAATTGTGATCTCTTTAATGGATAATTCAAAGAAAATGCTGGTTTAATACATATAGGAAAAAGGAAGATATTTTTAACCGAGTAAAAAAAGATGAAGGTTATTAGTTAGTTATTAGTAAGTATATATATATATATATATATATATATATATATATATATATATATATATATATATATATATATATATATAAAGTGCGCATCATATGGGATTTTTTTAATAATAGCTTTATTTGAAATTTGACTTTGGCAACAATTTCTGCTTCGATCGATAAAAATTAAACAAAAAAATAGTAATCACGTGATTAACATTATCTGTCAAATTTTAATTTTTTTTCAAAAAAGAATCAAAAGTGGTGTTATATCTCAAAATATCGAAAAAAGTTATTAGGAAAAGTTTTTCTAAATGCAACTTATAGTGTATATGCAAAAGTTCATCTGTATAAAATAATTTAGATTTTTTGCCCATTTTTTGTAAATTGCACCACTGTTGGAAAATAAGACTCAACGCAACCTATATAAAACATCTTACTTATGAAAATGCTTCATTCCAGATATATTTTGTTTAAAGTAGCGTCATGTTAAATGTGTATTTTCTATAAAATTCAAATAGGGCTCTTAAAATTTGGTCATATATGATGCAAAGTTGATTTGTTTTTAACCCTGTATAAGGTAACTTCATAAAATAACTATTTTTGACAACGTACTTTGTGTTTAAAAGTAATACACATAATTAAGACAAACAAATACACAGTGTCATCAGTAAAGCCTGCATTAGGTGGAAAATACATTTTTATTTAACTTTATGTTAAGTTTATCTAGTTTCAGCGATTTCATTTAAAATTCTATTATTAAAATTTGCCATGAAACTATGTGATTAAAAACGCTAAAATAGTCTTTTCTCATTTAAGTGTAGTTTCCAAAAAAATTATTAATATTGTACGTTACGATGATGCATCAAAAACAAGTTGGCCGTAAAACAAATGATAAAAGATCCCCTCCTTAAGAGAGAGACTGGATCCGTCCCTGGGCTCACCGTATATTGAAATCATTTTGGAATGTATGATAACGTTCTGTACTCTTAAGAAAAGGAAAATAGACTATAAATTTTTATCATAAAAATTTGCAAAGACTACGGATTTATAATCTTTAGCGGCACTCAAGTTAGGGCATTTTAATAATAGTTTTCACATATTTTTTGTAATTTTTTAAGGTAAGAGTGCCCAAAATGCTAAAAAATTCTTATACTTTTTTGATATTCTCTGGAAAAATTACAAAAAACTAAAAAGATACTAGTTGGCTTTTTTCTCCCTTATTAGCATTACTTTTATGATAATCGATTTTTTTCAAATTATAAGATTATGTTATATCGATATGGATATACCGCATATTTGCCTATCTTATGATATGTAATGGTTCATTAGTGTTTTCTGGAAAATCCCTTAAACCATCAGTTTCAAAGCGATTAGAAGCTTGATCTACTAGGGGCGAAGCGTTAATGTAAGTCAGGAGCGTACCTGGAGTAATGTACTTATAATAATTTAAAAATTATTCATCTCTTTTAACAGTTTGAGATTAATGAAGACAATGACTCTTTTTCATACAGATACAGGGTGTCCAGGAAGTACCTTCTTATTTCTCGGGAGCATACACAATTATCAAATATTTTTTTATCATTATTGCTTTGAAAATAACTTTAAAGTAGTATCTTAAACTTATAACAAACCATGCAATGTTTAGTATGTAAACAACACGGATTTCCAAAGGGTAAATCAACGGAAACAGCAGCATATCACTTAGTTGACTTCATTTACAAACAATTGGATCCAAACTTCATAGCAGTAAGGATCTTCTTTGGCTTGTCTAAGGCTTTTGACACACTGAATCTTAGCTTTATTTGAAAGGAAAGACACTAAAATCCTTTATGTAATTTCCGACTGAAAGAAAATTCATAGGGAAAATAAGGGACACTTAATCTTCTGATTACAGTTTAAAGATCGAAATACCTCAGGGATCCGTTCTTGCGCCACTAATATTTATTCTGTTTGTGAATGACCTATTGTTACCTGGCATCACCATCAAATTTGCTGGCAATCTGTCGCAGTATCAGCAAGTCACGGGCCAGAGATTCAGAAGAAATTCAAAGACGTCTGTTAATCATTTGTTTTATTTATATAAAATAAAAAATATGTGTTGGGTGAGTTTGTGTTTTTTATTATTTTTTTAAAAATTAACCATAATATTTGTAACTTACGCCACTGTAACATACCAAGGGTTTCCCACGACGACATGCCGCCATTGATTTCTCGAAAATAGACTTTGGAAAAGTTTTAAAATTTGGCAGTTTACTAAAGTCGACGGGGCAATAAGGCTAAAATATCTTCAAGACGGTGTCACTTCCAGTTATACCGGAAGTTGATGCCTTCTTGCTTATTTTAAATAGAACATCGTATATGTTACTTCATTCTTGGATTCTACGTAAAATTATAAACATATTTTATGTATCATGTCCTATACCTAAGTTTAACTGTTTTTGACATATTTTAAATTTTATGTCAAAAGTGCTGCCTGCAGGCCTAAACATAATTATGAATTTATTCTATAAGAAAGTCTTTATTATTTAATCGGGGTTGGTTTCCCTCTAGAAGGGAGTCTACTTTAGTAGACTGTTTATATTTTGATAATAAATAAATATAGGGTAATCAAAGACTAACATTTTAATATTTATTAACTTGAACAAATCGTTAAAAGTCATTTTTTTTTTAAATATAAACCCCTTATTTTTATAATATATATCGAGAGTTACTTTTTATAAGGTTGTATATTCCAAAACTTTGCCGTTTTTGAATTATTGGCAATTAAAATCGGAAAATAACTTATTTTAATAAATTTTCAAAATTTCCACCCTGTACTGCCAAACACTTTTCGCATATCCGAGTTAGTTCGTCATGGGTGACCGCTTCAATAAACTTTCGAACGCGTCCCTTACCCTTGCCATACAGTCCTTCATTGTTGTCACTGGATTACAATAAACGCTGTTTTGTATCATTCCCCATATAAAATAATCTAAAACAGTCAAATCAGGAGATCGAGGAGGCCACAGAAAAAATCCATTGTTGGTAATTCACTTGTCATGAAATGTTGCTTGTAAGAAGTTGGCAGTTCGAACGGTTGTGTGGTGGGGCGCCATCGTATTGGTACAAAATTTGCCTGTGTTCCGCCAGAGGTAAATTGCTTGAATATTGATTATCTAACTCCTGATTATAATATTTAAATATCTTTCTCCTGTAAAAGTTAATACATAATTGAAAATGGGGACATTTGCTTTTTATTATTCATGAATTATTATTTAAGTTTCCCTCATAAAAATGTAGTTTTTCTATTCCATCATTTCTTGCAACCCAAAAATGGGAATTGTGTCTGTTAAAAAGGCAATTTTTTGTAAATTTTGCTTCATCAGTCCAAATTATGTTGTTTAAAAAGCCGAGGGTCGTCTTGTATCATCGCTGATATAAATTCGCCAAATTGTACTCTTTTCGTCAGATCAGAATCTCTAAGTGTTGAACTAAATATATCAAATAAGGTTGGAAGTTGTGTTTCAACAAAATTCTGTGTATTGCAATTTCGATATTTTCATCCTTTTATGCATTTTGTCTTAACGGTGCCAAAATTTTTGAAATTCTCCTATACACGTTTAACATTGTCCCATGACGGTTTCTGTTTATCTATGTATCTATCAGCAAATGTCTGACATGTTCTGGACAAAACTTTTTTACGTTTCCCATAGACAATAAACAAATTTAAACAATATTCGTGCGAATAATTTAATCGCCCCGACAAGATTTTTATTAATAATTGTTAAATGGCCAGAAGTAGTGACATTTCTATAACACCCTATTGTTTTCTTTCGACGCGTTTCGCCGTCATGGCCAACTAGTAACAAAACTTAAAAGCCGTATAGCGTTTTTACAATATATAATAAGATAACAATATAAAAATAGGGGATTTGTGTTTAAAAAAAGTGACTTAATAATTTTTGAAATTTAATATTTAATGTTAGTTTTTGATCATCCTGTATTTATTTATTATCAAAATATCAACACAGTACACTAAAGTAGATCGCCTTCTAAAAGAAAACCAACCCCAATTAAACAATAAAGGATCTCATACAGGAAAAATTGATAGTTATGTTTAGGCCTGCGAACAGCATTTTTGACATAAAATTTAAAATATGTCAAAAACAGACTTAGATATAAGACATTATACATAAATTAGGTCTGTAATTTTGCGTAAAATCTAAAAAAGAAGCAACATTTAGGGTATTCCATTTAAAATAAGCAAGAAGACATCAGCTTCCGGTATAACCGTAATTGACACCATCTTGAAAATATTTTAACTGAATTGCTCCCGTCGACTTTATAGTCTATTAGAGAACTAGATAAAGTAATAAATCATTTTTGACCCGTTTTTTCTTTGCAAACTACCTATGTTCTTCAGTCCGGTGTCTTTGGCCAAATCTGTAAGACACATATATTTTTTATAGGAATGGGTTAGATATTTTATAATCAAAAATACCGGTCTATAATAATGGACCATATGGGTTGGATAACAATAGATATTTGGAAGTGTGAAGTGTTAAAAAGGATTTTAATCATTGTCATAGGCGTTGGAAGGAGGTTTATTTTATCACTAAGTATTTATGCAATAGAATATTATTTCGGTTATTAGCTCAAAATAGAACTAAGTTGTTATAATAATATTATTTTATTTCTAATAATTTCTTAATAATTCACATACATTACAAAATAGAGATCATTTTACCATATTTAACACAAATCACAACTGTATTTTTATTATTTTTAGTTTTGGCATAGAAACCGTCTTAGGCACATTCAGACTAAAACGTAGTCTTATTGTCTCAAATAATTTAAAATACTTATAAAATACCCATTATCGGTCATTTTATTATTAATTAAAAACACTTTCAGGACATTTGACGTGTCAGTTTATTTATTTCTTAAACCATCTGCCGAATTACAATTAAACATTAAAACAAGATTTAAATGTAATTAATTTATAATTAAAATTAGACTGATTTATTTTTATTTTTATTGCACTGACATCTTAATTTAATTTACTTTATTATATGGAAATTCGATAGCCCCAAAAAAATAAAACAAACGTGTTAATTCTGCACGCTTAAGAAAAAGTCACAAATACAATAATAAAATAATAAAAAAATTACAGCTAATTGAACTTAAATCCTGTGACCCAATGTAGCTTGGGAGCACAACATTTCCAGTCGTATTTTCGCCTTCAGCATTCGGTTAACAATAGATTTTCCATCTCCTGTCATTTTGGAACACATCTCAACAGAGCTTTTAACATTATTATCTGGATATTGATGTTTTAATGCATCATAAACATTCATCGTAATAAATTTTTCGTTCAGGAAAAAATGCCCTGGTTTAATAATTTTAGAATAAATATAGAGGTGGAAGCCATGTCTTTTGGATATTTTACTAATCTCAAATAATATATAAAAACAAGCGCAAACAAGATAAATCACCAAGGACACACTGTAAGCTATATTTTGCTCACTGACGAAAATTAAACCGAACTATGAGAAATTTTTTACAGACAATTTATAAAAGCTTATAATATTTATATCTAATTAAATATAATTAGATTTATGACAGTCTTCAGTTACTAACGGCACCGGAGCAGGTACGTCGGAGGTTTCGGTGACAGTTTTATTACTCTATCTAGTTCTTGAATAGAGTATAGTAAACTGTCAAATTAAAAAAAATTTTCAAAGTCTATTTTTCGAAAAATCGGTCGCGGCTGTAAGAAAAAGAAATTAATTAATATATATTCGTTTGTTTTAAAAATGTTGAGGTTTAATTTATATTAATGGCGTTTATTTTCTATAGCGCATTTTATCATAAAAAATTACGTACATAAAATAAAGTAATTAAGTTATTTGTAATGAAATAAGTGAAGCGGCACACATTATTTGTAAGTAATATTGTCGAAAATGTTCTTTTACAATTTTTATAAGAGTACAAACTAATAATACTGAAAATCACCTTACAAGATTATTTCCTTTTAAGCTTCACTGTAGTCCGATAATGAAAAATAATGTTTTTTTACGTTGCTGGAAGTCTATTGAGGGGAGGAATTAATGTCGAATATTTTATCCAGTTCTCCATTCTCTGCCGAAACATGCCAACTTCTCGTTTAAACAAACGTAACTAACGCTAATGACATTTCACGTACCTAGTTAATGACCAGAAAATCATGTCATTGAACAGCCACATCATTAGCAAGCATTTTGCAGTAGTGCTTTTGACAGTGAAAGTTGAAAAGGAAGGTATTTTCATCTACAGAAATCTCTTATCAGATGTTACTGTTACATCCCGTCTTGATCTTATCTGGGTCTCAAAACAATTTGTCTTAAGCGTAGAGAAAAGACGAGACGAAGAATGTCGACATTTATCTTTTCAAATTTTATTTCGAACTCGAAACGAAACAAACCTTATATTTCTGAATTCATTAAACTTCATTTAACATAAAAATTACCTATATAAATTTCCATTATCAGCGCATGTTTTCTTTGGATCCCCACCCAGATTCCTCTTCCCTTTTCCCGAAATATATTTTTACTGAAAAATCGCAATTAACATCGGCAACATCGCGCCTGTTCCTATTATACGACTTTGAATATTCGCTTGAATCGCTCGGGCAAAGTATCGTCTTTGTTCATTTAGGTAAGCTAGAGAGAGATGCAATATTGTTTTGAGCGCGCACAACGTTTTTGCGTAAAGATTTAGGGAGGGGCATTGGGGTCCCTTCGATACGTGTGTATGTGTGTGTGACGAAAAAGAAACCATCTGTCGAAGTTGGCCGAGAGCATTAATAAACGCCGCGCGTTCGTCGATTATTTTTTTCGGAGCCGCCTGCGTTATGCCTCATGAGAAAAAAATTCTCGGTTGGGTGTGATTTTTCTGAGAGTTTCATCCGCCATTTTCGAATGTTTGCGAGTGATTTTCTTACGCGGTCCAACGCCTAGTTTTTGTTCAAGTAGAGCTTTTCCGCCGCTTTTCAGTACCCGCGTGCTCAAGTGGCAAATCTTCAAATTAAAAGTCACGAAAGTGGTTAAAACACATCAAAGCGGTTGATATAAAGAGTAAAAATTACTCACAAGTGATTTTAAGGAGTCTGGAGTTACAAGAGGTTTAAATTTAATTTTAACGAGCAGTAAATGTTATCGTTTTTGTTTCTGCTTTTCTCTGATCGATAATACAAGCCGATGTAGTTTATACTGAGAGAGTTGTAGTATTTTTGTTATATGCTGTTAAGTTCATTCATTTATTTGTAAATAAATGTATGTTTTTTTTTTGTTTCTGTTATCAATTTGCTTTCTTATTTAAAAAAAAATGTATCCTAAATTGGTACTTCTAGCTTCATCAGTTTAATTAATTAATGTCAATATATTTGATTGATAAAAAAGAAAAATTATGGAAATAATTTAGCATGGCTTAACATTTTTAAGAAAATTTTAATTGCTTGCCAAACTTGAAGCTGTTATTTAAATAACACGGATTAAAGGTGAAACTTTTTATTTAGTAACGTATTACCAACGTAATACCAAAAATAAATTATAGATATTGAAATTATAAAATAAATTTTGATATATACACACTTAAAATGACTAAAACTCACAGATATTGCTGGTGTAATTAAATTTTACTGTTTAAAACTTTGATTCTATTTGCCCTTAAACCTATTTTGAACTGATGTTCCCTTTATTTATTTTGAAAAAAAACTTTCCATAAATATTTTTTATCAAAAAACTAAATTTGAGAAGTCAAAATTCAAATAATTTCCATTAGGAAAACAGTGAAGTTACTAAGTAGGAAACGGAAAGTAAAAAAACTCAAAATGAAATAACAGTACCTATCAAATGCTATTTTCAAATTTTTTCAGCCAAATTCACTACAAAAGCTTAACTGTTAGTCAAATTAATGATAAAAACTCAGAAAAATGCCGTATGGTCGATTCATACTTATAAAAATTAATAACATTAAGAATTTTTAAGCTAAAACACTACAGAATAAAAATAATATACTTAAAAATTTAACAATTAGTAAAATTACGGATGATCAATAAAAATTATCCGTTGACATTGTAACCTTAAAGTAAAACGAATATTTTTTGCTTTGTAATTGTGGTTGGTGGACTAATTTTTTTCCAAAATGTTTCGACTATTTTATGACACATTTTCACTAAATTTTATTTTGTTTATAATATTTTTTTTCCTATTTTGATGTCAATTTTTCCTCCAGCCGATAACATCCGAAAGCAGACACGACTTAGACCGAAATTAAGAATTAAACTAAGAGGTTGAATATGTTCGTCAACGTCTTAGTTGTTAATTTTAAATTTTTAGACTGTCAACATGAAGAGATGAAAGTAAAGTGTATCATTTAACTTGCAAGTGAAAATTGTTAATGTAAATTCTTAGTGCTAATTGTTAATTTTTGGAAGTAGATATGAATCTACCATTAGAATCCGCAATTGAAAAAAAAACTTATATTCATAGTTTGCTAATAAAAAAAAACATTTTTTTAAAATTCTTGTATTGTAAAGGTTTGTTGTTGGACTTGCCAATTTAATCATAAACTTGGATCAGTTTTAAAGTAAGACCATGTTAGTGACAAGCGGTTAATAGAAAATAATTATTTATCGATCATTAGTTATTAAATCTAATTGAAGATGAAAAAGTACTTTTCTATTTGATTTCTTTATAAAAACTGCCTTAAATATGCTTTAGATTTATAACTTACGTGGAAAAGATGGAACGGTACATTTAACAATATTATTTTCCATAGCTTTTTTTTAGTAGCAAATTAAATTTACCCTAACTCCAGATTATGGTCGATTTATACTTCTAAAAATTAACATCTAACACTAAGACCTTTCATTAAATAAATACTAACACTACAAAATAAAATGGCGTTGCTCATACTTCAAAATTTGACAGTTAGTGAAGATTAAGGATGACCAGTTAGAATCCTTCATTGATGATAATCTAACCTAAAAGTAAAACGTATATTTTTTGCTTTTCTAAAAGGGTTGTTTCACTAATTTTATTTTAAACTTTTTGGACTGCTTTATGACACATTTTCATTAAACTTTATTTTATTTTATTTTTCTTCTTCTTCTTCAAGTGCCTTCTCCATTGCGGAGGTTGGCAATCATAATAGCTATTTTAATTTTTGAGGCAGTTGCTCTAAATAGTTATTTTGAACTGCATCCAAACCATTCCCTTAGGTTTTTTAGCCATGAAATTCGTCGTCGTCCTACGCCTCTTCTGCCACTTATTTTGCCTTGGATTATGAGCCGTAAGATGTTGTACTTTTCTCCCCGCATAATGTGTCCGAAATATTGCAGTTTTCTCTGTTTTACTCTTATCTCGACTTCCTTTTCTTTCCGATTCTTCTCAACACTTCTGCGTTCCTAACTCGATCCAACCACGAAATCCTCTGAATTCTTGTATAGGTCCACATTTCAAAAGAGTTAAGTCTTCTCATTGCCTCTCGATTCAGTGTCCATGCTTCCATTCCATAATATAGAACACTGTATACGTAACATTTAGTCAGTCGTATTTTCAGGGCTAACGTTAGATCTTTGCTGCAGATAACCTTTTTCATTCTAATAAAGTTGGCACGTGCTTTCTCGATTCTGGTTTTTATTTCAACGGTATAGTCATTATTTTCTGTTATTAGGGTTCCCAAGTAAGTGTACTTCTTAACTCTTTCTATGTGATGGCCTCCTACCATTAGGGTTTCATTATTATTGGTGTTGTTTTTACTACTTATCATGAACTTGGTTTTTGGTGTTGGTTTGTCATGTTTGACCCTATCAAAAGCTTTGTTGTAATCTATGAAGCAGACATAGAGGTCCTGATTGATATCCAAGCATCTTTGAGTAAGCACATTAAAAGCAAATAATGCTTCTCTTGTACCCACCCCGTTCCGGAAGCCAAACTGTGTGTCACTAATATCCAGCTCCAATTTGGAATGTATTCTAGCGTGTACAATTTTTAAAAGGGTTTTCAAAGTATGTGACATGAGACTGATTGTTCGATAGTCACTGCATTCTTTTGAATTTGCTTTCTTTGGTAAACATATGAATGTTGATGTTAACATTTCTTGGGGGATGGTTCCTGTCGTGTAAATCGTATTGAATAATCTCACCAATAAATCCAAATTTTTGTCATTGATCAGCTTCAACAACTCACCTGGCATTTCATCTGGACCAACAGCTTTATTAGTTTTTGTCGATCTTAATGCATAAATGACCTCTGCTTTAGTAATTTCAGACCCCATGTTACCGCTCAGACTGTTTATAGAAGAATTTTCGTGTCTTTGATTTTCAAATAGTTTTTCTATGTATTCTTTCCACCTGCATAATTTTTGATGTGTTTCCATAATAATGTTTCCCTCTTTGTCTAGCAATACGTTTGAGGTTTTTCTCTTTTCTATTTCAGCTAGTTCTTTGATTTTTTTATGCAAGTTGAAGTTGTCGTACTTGTTTTGCAATTTCTTTGCATTTTCCAGAAAGGTACTCTTCTTTTGCTGCTCTTATTTTTCTTCTTATTTGAATTTGCAATTGTTGATATCGGGTCTTGTTGGTCTTGTGTTTCCTTCTTTCATCCATCAACTCCAAAATATCATCTGTCATCCAATCTTCTTTCTTGTATCTTGATGTCGTAAGTACTTTCTTGCTTGGTTCCATAATTGACGTTTTGAATAACTGCCACTGTTATTCAACGTTGTCATCGTTTAACCCAGGCTTGCCTTGTCTTCTTTCTAACTTTGTGGCACTCTGATGATGTGTTTCTACAGCCTAAAATTAATTAAACTAAAAAGTGGAATGTTCAGTGTTTCAATTTCTTAGTTGTTAATTTTTAACTTTTAGTAGACACTATGAACAAATAAACAAATCATTTAACTTGCAACTGAAAATTAATGTAAATTCTTAGTGTTAGGTATTAATTTTTTGAATTATGAATCGAACAACTACTCTTTTACATAAACGAACATTTTTCTAGTTTAATAAAACTCAACATTTAAATTTTTGTGCATATTAAAATAAAAAAAAAACACTAAAATAACATGTTGAGTTAACTAGGAAAATTTTAAATGGTAAAATTTTTTAGCGACCACACGTAAGTTCCTGTATAAACCCAGCCAATAACCATAGGCAAACGAATATTTCTATTAATAAAAACTAAACGAAAATCCGTCTTACTGTGATCACTTAGCTTACACTTAAAAAACAAGAGCTCCAGTATTATTTTGACAAAATAAGGTCATAAATTCTCTCTATATTTATATCTATTTATCTATTCATTATCAGTGTTTTGTGGATTTAGCATATAATAGTGACTTTAGCAGTGACTAAGCGGAAAAGAACTGGAATAATATTTATTCAAATACCCAAAAACTATCTAACTTTGAGTTTGCTAGAGTAGTACTCTAGAATTTATTCCCCTACCGCGACCAATCAACTATCACCATTTTTTCCTCACGAGATAATAAAAAAACCGGCAACACGTCGTGCATAGAGGATTGCGCCATGGGGTGCACGGTTTCGGCTGAGGAAAGGGCAGCGATCGCAAGGACGAAGCAGATTGACCAAACCCTTAAGGAGGAAGGGCAGCGAGCCAAAAGGGATGTGAAGCTGCTTCTTTTGGGTATGTAAGATTTTTTAACCTGTTATATATTTTTGTCTTTACAAAACCAAGATCAAAGTGCCACAAACTGTAATGAATTTTTATTCTCTTAGGTTAGATTAGCGGTAACCTAAGGCTTATTACGGAATCGCAATTTCGAACACTTTGGTCCGATTTTCTGGAAAGAACTACAGCCACACCATGTATTATTTCTTGATAGTTCTGGAAAACTTTATTGTTAGTGTTCTTGTAATCATTAGATGATTGGATTTTTTTTTTGTATATTTGGCCATAAGTTAAAAACTATGTAATTTTAAATCATAAGAAAGTCATAGTTTTAGGATACATAAGAAGTCAGCTTTCAAATGACGCCTCACTTGACCTATTATAGCATGGGATGAAGACTGTATCCAAAAACCTATAATTTCTGTTAGTGATTCATCGCTCGCATATAGAGTGTCGGAGTTCCTCGGGTTGTGTGCTGTCAAGGAAATCAATTCCAGTGACGTGCGCCTTTCTGAAAATAATAAATGATGAAATTTCGTGGGAGTATCAAAATATATTTTTTTAATTAAATTTATTTCCCCCCATTTTTATCAACTCTTACAATTTTTTTTCCTGGAGGGGAAACCTTGCATAGACACCTTCACAAAGTCGAAATTTTTTCTTGGCTTCGACTATGATACAAGGCATTGTCCATACAATTACCGAATCGGCTATCACAAGGTTTAAAATGGAAGAAAACCATCGTCCAAAAAAATCGGCGTTCATGTCTTTAGTGTGATTCAATTTTTTCGCTTTCTCTCGTATTTTTTCCAAATTTTTATGCCGCCATAAAATAATTTCACTGTTCTCAATTAGTAAGCTTTTTCGATTCTGTTTAAGATAACTAAAATTCATTTCTTTTAAAGTTCGTTTCAAAATTCTTAATGATATTTTAGGTAAAGATTGGTCGTTATTAATTTCTGTCTTAATTTTTTGAATGTTGGTATTTCATTTTTGAAACAGAAACCATTGAATTTGCGACGAATGGCGTATTTTGTGTCTTCGTCCAGGATTTTTTTTTCGTCCTCTTGTCTGCTTTACTTTTTTTTTCGGTCGTTTTCTTTATAAAAACACCGTGCGCCAAGAAATTTTCGTTAAAGTGCCACATATTTCTGCAGCATCCAAAGGGGTTACTTCAGGATTTTGGTCCCGAATACCATGGTAAACATTTTAAATCATTATTCGTTCTTTTAACGTCAGTTGACTATTTTTTTTTACAGGCTCACCACTTGTTGAAGGTTCGTTAATATTCATAGTTTACCACAAATATATACACCATAATAAACGCAATTTACGCAACATAATATCTATATACAATGAAAGTATAGTAATTAAAATGTGAACTCACAGAATCTATCTATGAAACAATAATAAATCAATAAAATATTCAAACGATGGGAGAATCCAGTCAGGACGTTTATTTTTCAAGTCTATTCAAGGACATTTCGTATATGTGTGTTGTCACATTCATTATCTTCGCGATAAGAAACCAAGTACATGTTGGTCGGCTTCACCGTCCTATTTTAAATGCCTTCGCGAAATATGACAACAATGCGTTTTAAACTTTTAGTCCCTGCCCTGTTAATAGAGCGGCAAATCATTTATAGTTTCATGAGATGTTTATTCCACCGCTTCGTCGCCTTGGTGACCGGTACTAAATGAGTCACTGACAGAAATTATAGACTTTGGGTATGAGTGAGTGAAATCTGCCATCTTGCATTGAATACGCCATCTTAAGTATAAAAATTTGGAAAATTTGAATTGATTTCCGTAATCCGTGACCGCAAAAACTCCAACAACATTTCAGACACAGGTTTTTCGAAAATTTTAGTCCGCTATATTGAATCCGCCATCTTGAAAATGAGAGTTTTACACTGGTTTTAACGATATTTTAGAGATGAAAAAAGATATCAATATTAATCCAGATATGTTTTGAATAAGGGGAAAACTAGTACTTTCAACTAGCATATATAGTGGTAAAAATTAAACTTGTCGTGTTACATAACCTTAAAAATAGCGAAAACCCGTTTTAGATTAGAATATTGCGTAAATTCGAAGCTGACTTTAGATTCGTATTCAATATGTCGAAAATCTTCGAAAAGTATAGTCTGGTCTCTGGTTCTAAAATTTATTCCACCCTACTGGTTAAATTCGCAATGTATTCTCTTTTTTATTTCTGAAATAAAAAATGAGGGTTTCTAATAAAAGGGAACAACTTGACCTCAAAGGAGACGCTTTGTTTATCCCAGATGGAAAGAGGAAGACATATTACCTTAATAAATCATTAAAAGTAGAAAAAATATTTTTTATTATGTCAAAATCTAATTAGAAAAACACTATAATTAATTTTAACCTTATAAACAAATTGAATAAGTTTGTTGCTATTGCTTTTAAATTTTTTTTCCATATTCAGAAATCTGGCACTTGTACACAACTTTTGAAAAAGTCCTAAGTCAATAAGGGCCGAAGTTAGACATTTTTTTTTAAATTTACCGCCACATTGTTTATAACAATTAAGAAATGTAACTAGCGCCATTTGAAAGTTAAATAGCAAAACCGTCAGTGAAGCTTTTAATATGTTGTTCGGAGGAAGACGGCTCGGAGAGAGGAGAGGGGGAACCTACAAATCCGCGCGCTCAAAAAATGAAACCGCATCTTTAAACTCACGCACATATAAAAGTAATTGTACTGATCGTCAAATAAACAGAAAATGTCCAGACCATGCTATGCGCCATTTTGGGTAAAGTGAAGTTATAATAACAGTGAATACGCTGTTGCCACTGAAAAATTATAACGACTAACCGTAATCGTTTACCTCCCACTGACAAGGTTTGAAGCAATTTGCATTCCTTTCCGAAATTTCATCGACATAAGTAGTTGAACGAAACGAATGGTAGAAAGAGATAAAATGACAGTATTATGTTATAACCTTACCCAACTTGATTGCTGTGTGGACGTCTGTCATACTATTGGTCGGTCGTAAAAGTAGATTAAAATTTTTTATTATATTTTTGGTTGTTCAAAATAACTAGTCATTAAAAAAAGCAATATGTTGATGAACCGTTTCTTCAAAACGTTTTATTTTTTTGGAAAAACAGTTGAAATGTTAATCAGGTGGTACCCCATTATTTTCAGTATTTTAATTTCTAATTAAAATGTCCTTAGAAAGTTGAATGTCTCGCAAATTTCAAGTAAATTTGAGATTATAGACATACAATATTATTATACTAAATTCTGTTCATATCTCAATAGTATGAGCGTGCTATTTAAAAATTGTTTTCCTACGGCTAGTTCTAATTATGGATTTAACATAAACACTTGTGTCTATATATCCATAACAGTCGAGTATCTTACTTTGAAACAGTTAAGTGTAACATAATTGTTTTCATCAACACAACTTATAAAAAATTTGAGAAATAACAATTTGTAAGATATTTAAAACTTTTATTTAAATAAGTAACATTAAAGTTTATATTCAAATAATGTTAAATACAACATTTTACTTCCTTACGTTGTATTAAACACTATACTACACTACAATTAAATAAATATTATGATTATAATTTATTACGACATATAAATTTGAACCCTACAAGCCAACAAACGAGGTCCTTCAGAATAAAAAGGTTATTTATAGTACGTTTGGTCTTCAAGCCCCTACAAATCTTCACAAAATAATAAAAAAAGTATATTAAAGGTTGAATAGTATCATTAATGGAGGTCTTCTGGCTGGCCTATAGTTCCGGCCCCTGGCCGTACACAGTTCCTCTATCACCGGTCAAGTTTCAGGTTTTCTTTCAAACTTACTTGTCAGGACAGGAAGTCTTGCAATAATCGGCTGGATGTTTAGTGAATTTATACAATAATTGATTGGTGGATAGCTAGGACGATGGATTTTAGTCATACTACATAGAGCAGTGGTTTCTACCGTTTCAAGTTTTGAGTGCTGGCTTCCTGCAATTACTGTATGTAGGGGGTATGTATTCCTATTAAAGTCAGGATATTGCTTTGTATATATGAGTTGTTTTTCTTGATATGCCTTTTTCTTTGTATATTAAACTCCTAAGGTATTTGGCCCTTTGTATACATTTTTGTTTAACAGTTCCAAAGTGCCAATTTAAGATAATTTTGTGGTCTATATTTACACCTAAATATTTGACTGATGGCTTGGTGTATATTACTTGGTTGTTAAGTCATATAAAATAAATTTAATCCAGGGAAAAACAAAGATTACTTCAGAATGATAACAATCACACTATTTTTTGACTTTTGACGGTTAATTTGACGTGCGAAAACGTCACTTTTGGGTAAAATGGCGCAGAGCATACTCCAGACATTTTTCGTTTGACAGCTCCATTACCATCTGTCATCCATTTTATTTTCAGAAATCCGCGTTCAAACTGCTATTATCATTTGCTTTATCTCTGGAATTTGTCATCGGACTTTGATGTTGGTTTTTTTAATTTTTGATCTTTAAATGTTAATAACTCAAAAACCACAACTAATTAATTGAAGAAAAATTATACGTTTTGTTATGGAGGCCTATATTACCTAAAAATTATGTCGGTTTGCTGGATGATCGAGTGTCTCAACTGGCTATTTATTTGCCTTAGATCCCCGGAGTAGTATTGTTGGCGCTGGGTTGTTGATGACGCACGAAAATTGCAAATTAACAAGAGGATGTTTTGTTAAATGTCCGCAATATTTACAAAATATGCCATACTTATGGAATAAAATTTATAGAGCTTATTTGAAAAAAAAAACATTAGATATGATGCTTATAAAGTGCTGTTCGCCTAGCATTTTTTATTTTTATAAAACCAGCCACTATCCAAACAGCACAAATACGTCTTAAAGACGTCCATAAGACGTTTGATCTCAACATTCACGACGTCTTATGGATGTCCATAAAAGACGAACGACGCCCATAAGACGTTGTATAGACGTCTTATGTTACAAAAGGTAACGTCTTTAAGACGTTTGTTTACAACGTCTTATGAACGTCCCTTCCCAACATTAAAACAACATATTCCACCAATAAAATTATGTACATTAAAAAGGGTCCCTTTAATTTTTTTGTTTGTCTTGTTTACAAAGTCAAACCGTAATTATTCAAAAATCCAAGAAAAAACTTTAATTAAGAAAAAATCAAGAGCAAAATATACACTACCATTTTAAATAACTACAAGTTCCGCATGAATAATTTGCTTTAAAAAATATGTTCAACATAATCTCTTTATACAAAAAAATACATAACTTAAGCCTAATGTAAACTTTCTCTAATTTGAAATTTAAGAAGTGAGGTAGAAGAGCAGATATTTTCAGAACTACTACTGTTCGAACTATAAGTGAACCTATCAAATTTAAGCCTTAGTTTATCCCTTCGATAAAACAACTCTAAAAGGTAGACTATCAACAAAATAAAAGTTTATTGAAATAAAAAGTACACAAATCTTTAAATACAAGAATTTTTATTTAGTCGAATAACAAATCTGGTCTGATGCCCTTTTCAGCCATGTTTGGATTGAAATTTCCTCATTCTTCTGACTTTTTCCAGTCCTGTTGTCTCTGTAGATCCTAATAACAAACTGATTTTAATATTATAGGATAAAGTTTATCATTTGTGGTAGTAAATTTTTTGATATTTTTGCGAATTTTTATAATTGTCCTCTACTATAGAATCGTGACTTATGCAATTTCAAGGTTAATATATATAATGAAAGACAGAACTTACTCATAATAAGTCTCACCAAGTTGGAATCGTAGAACTTTATTTTTCCTTTTCGTACTAATCAACTGTACATGGTAATTTTACAAGCTCGCTTTACAAAGTCATAAATGCTCCGTACTCCCAGTTTTAAAATTTCTAAAACCTTAAACAAAATTACTTCTTGTAATTAACACAACTCTATTTTCTATGTTCTTTAAATATAAATCAATCATCAGGAAAAAAATAAATATTACAGGTTTCATTAGTGGAGCACTCCATAAACAAACATTTCGCCTTCCACTTCATTAGTAATATTTCTTGTAATATTTAGGACCTAGTCTGGATGAGCTATGCAAGCCTTTTTCGCATAGATAATATTTTTGAAGATTTCATTTCATACTTCTAACATAGAGTTACTACAAAAATATAAACGGCAAAACATTCGGGAATTTCCTGTAACACAACCTATAAATAACGTTACTGTTTTTCCTAAGTACATATGATTCTCGATCTTACCTTAAGTATTACATAAACACGAATAAAAAAGATTTTTAGAGGCCCATAGATAAATCAAACTATTTTAATAAAATTCTTTCAAAAGCTAAATTTTCACAGTCGGCACCCCAACAACATTAAAAATGAATAATGACATGACGAAACACAAATACAAAACTGAAAAATGACAGTGACAGAAACCAAAGGCGGGTTTTTTAAAGTTATAGTTTCGCTGGCATCATATTGTTATTGTTATTGGTACATCAAATAGTCTGTGACAAAAAGCACCAAAGTATTGGTAAAAAAATCACGCAAAAGTTCCATTAACCAAGGTCGTAGTGAGGCTACTAAAAATGTGTCGTTCAATCAAAAATTTTAACCTCAACTTGTATTCAGCTGAGCTCTGTGCGGCGTTGCAAACTTATTACCCAACTGCGACAAAATTCATAGGGAAGGAAATGCTTTTTAGTTTTTATCAACTAAATTATACACAACTGTATTTATTTTCATATAAAATGTAGTGTGGAGACTTTTAAAAGATGTCTTAAAGACGTTGTATATAGACGTCTTATGGACGTCTTTAAAACAACGTCTATAAGACGCCTTATTTATGTCTTAAGACATTCAGACATAATCTGGATATAAAAACGACGTCTATAAGACGTCTAGTGCTGTGTGGATACGGACAGGACAATGCTTATTTTTACGTTCTTAGCTAGCACAGGTGTCATGATAAATACCAGAAAATCTGACGTTCTCGACAATCACTCCCCTACTGATTTAGGATCCTGATTCAGGATTGTATAAAAGACGCGTTCAAAATTTCTCCCAAGCCTACATCTCTCTTCCTAGCAAATTTTTTTATCTTAGCGATCTAAAAATCTATCATATTTGTAATATTCCAAATTGTTTGTAGCATATAGACATACTTAACCTGCTGTAATATCATTTTGTAGTGCAAAAATATGATATTGAAGGTTTTCCAAATGATGATAATCTCGATATTCGCTCTGCATCAATTTATGAAAGAGAGTAATAAATTTAAACGTATAATTGTTTGTATTTAAGTAGTTTTCCAAAATAAAAACCACTTGAATAATGTTAAGTATTCATTTCCGGAAGTAAGCATTACTCTCACATATTTTAAGTGTTTCAAGTGGTATTTTAAATGATCCGCTGTATTAAAACAATTGAAGTAATTACACAAAGCTGTTTGGGGTAATTGAAAGGCGTGCAGGCACGTACAGAAGTCTGTGAAAAATGATTTGAAAATAGATAATTTTTACAGTCTTTAAATGCACCTGAAAAGTTGCATGACCGCCCAGGAAAGGGGAGACAGACATTCTCTGCAAATTTTGCTACTAGCTCAGAGTTTACTTAAAATAAATACAAATATACTACTACATTTTTCTCTATACGGATAGCTCTCTTTTAAAACAAAAATTTTTTGTGTTTAATTTTAAATTTCCTGACATTTAAAGAGCTTTAGAACCAATACTGTTGATTAACCGTTAAGTAATCGATTAAACTAATTAGGATTTTGAATGTATTAATGTCAAAATTAAGTTCTTAAGCGTGATGCGTTGAAAACCCAGATCATCGATGGAAATGCATTTAATTAAATCTGTTATACAGACATGACAGGATGGTCAATTAGTGCGATTTAGTTAACGTATTTCAAGATATAAAAGGGAATTAAAAAAAGAATTACGAGGGCGGTCCGATAAGTAATTAGCCTACATAAGAAAAACGAAAATTTTTGAAAAGTGGCGATTTATTTCTCAACATATTCTCTTTTTAGCTTGATACACTGGACACAGCGAGGCTCCAACTTCTTTAACCCCTCTACGGTGGATGGGGCAGCAGTTCGTAGCCCAATTCAACCAATTTGACCGTGGCGACGGCGGAGGTGTGAGCCGGTGCGTTGTCATGGTGGAAGAGCACTTTTTTCTTTGACAAATGGGGCCGTTTTTTCTGCAATTCGGCGTCGAATCGGCCCAATCATTCGGCATAGTAGAGCCCTGTTATCGTTTTGCCCTTCTCCAGGTAGTCGATGTAGATCACACCGTGTGAATCCCAGAAAACGGTGGTCATCACCTTTCCGGCCGATAGGACAGTCTTCGCCTTCTTCGGAGCACGTTCGCCGGGTGAAGTTCACTGTTTCGACTGTTCATTGGTCTATAGTGTATACCAGTGGATCCATGTTTCGTCGACGGTCACGAAACGACGCAGAAACTCCTTCGGATTGCGCTTAAACAGCGTCAAACACTCCTCTGAAGTGGTCTCACGGTTGCGCTTGTTGTCCGGAGTGAGAAAATGCGGCACCCATCGTGCCGACAGCTTTCTCATGCCCAAAATTTCATGCAGAATATGACCCACGCGGTCTTCTGAGATTCCTGCTGTCTCAGCTATCTCGCGCACCTTCAATCACCAAAATCCGACCTGCGACCCCTTTGAAACTCGTTAAATCAATTTTTGACGGTCACCATCAAAGGAGAAGAGTCACCGTACACCGCATCCAAGCGTTCTTTGATTTCGCTGTGCGATTTCCCTTCCAAAAACATTCCATTTTTCTAAAATCCGCGGATACGCCCGCTTCCACACGCGGTCAAAACAAAACTGCGAGTCCGATTCAGCTAAAATTTTGACAGTAGCCGTCTACGAGAATGTACTACACGATAGTAAATTTCTCTTGCAATAGTGGCGCCATCGAGCGGTGAGGCTAAGTACTTATCGGACCGCCCTCGTATATGATTTGTTTAGTTCAGGTTTGCAAATTTTCAGGGTTGGATTGATTTAAATCATCATTAAAATCACGATTTAAAGCACTTGATTGTTTAAATAAAAATCATGATTTGAATAAAAAAAAATATTTATTATAATATTTCAAAAAACTTGCGAAAGATAGTTCACATATGTCTTTATAGCTACAATACAACGTCTAAGAAGATAAAAAAAGATAAACTTTACTTTAAACTACAACTTACCTGCATAAATTGCACCTTGCGGCTCATGAGTCTTGTGATATTTCTTCTTTTTTGCAGCTTTTACAAATTGCTTTTTACAACCAGATTTATTGGGATTTATTTGCTTAATATAAGACTACCATATGTATTGTTCTTTCCTCCCGGCCCATTCAGCGAATATAATTATTTGAATAAAAATTACATCACTCCACAGAAACCACATACGACCAGTAATATAAGAAAATGAGCACGAATTATTACCCCTTAAAAATTTATAGACAAACAAACTCTGGCAAGAATGTTATGGTCGTAAAAAAAAGGAAAAAATGCCTTGATTTTTTATTTGGCGAATGAAAATGTGAAAAGTAATAGAAAACCCTACGCAGTTTACAATACAGTTATTTATGCTGAATAATAAGTAAAAAGTGATTTAGGTTTTTAATTACAACAATATTTTATACCTACCTATTGGGCATTCGTTATCATTGATAATAATAAATTAAGTTTTTGCTGAAGGATATCCGAACCTACTTAAAAAATATAATGTTATTAATGTAACTGTAAATATAAAAATGATAAAAATAAAAATATTAAATAATATTTAGTGAATTATTTCCGTAGGTATTTATACTCGATAATAAAATAAATTTTATGAATATGATTAAATTCCCTCGCTTGCTCCCTATGAGTAATTAATTTTAAATCTCAAAAAAAAAAAATCAGAAAGATAATGATTTTTTTTTAAAATTAAATCATTGATGTTTGATTAAAAGAAAAATCAAAAACAACCCAACCCTGCAAATTACATTTATCAAAATTTTTAGAACCCCACAATACTTGATAAAACCTGAAACTTTGACCATACTTGGTTCTTTAGTTGATTATATATAATTATAAGGTATTTAAGTAATAACATTGAACTGAAAGTGCCAAGTTCCCAGTTTTACTTTATTATTCACGCGCTTTCTTACATTTTCACCATTAACTTGTTCTGGGAAATATTCGATTTATTTTTTCTACACAGCTGCTACGCCACAAATTATTGATAGAAACAAAACCGACAAATTATGTTTTATTAAAGTTAACGGAGTAAAGCAAAAAGAAAACAGAAACTAGACTAAATTCAAAAGATATAGGGTGGCACAAGCACTAAAAATTTTTAAATTTCTGATTTTTTACATAAATATTTACAAGTCGACTTACATTGTAAGTGACCCACCCTCTATATATTTTTACAGTTACAGTGCGTCTCGGAATTAAATTACCCTTTTTATTAATACGATGTAACTACATTGTTTTGATATATACAAGTAGCATTACATCTAAAGCTTCATAACTTTTTTGTGCCTCGGTATATTAAATATTTAATCAAAAATTCTTATTCCTTGACTTATTTTATCCAAAAAAGTTATAAGCAGATGTCGTTTCGAGCAGCCGTTTCCTAGATAATTAAATTTAAATGTTTTATTGTGTGCTAAGAGTTGTCATAGTCTCCTTGATACTTTATCCAAGCTTAGGTCTGATTCGAGAAATTTAGAGCGTGTTTAAGGGCTAACAAGTAAACAATAATAAAAATTTACATTGCAACGAGCTAACAATGATAATAATGTAAGAATGGACTGACAAAGAACAATAAGAATAATAACAAACCAAAACAAAAAAAAATTATTTATTAAATTTTTTAGTTTAATTTAAAGTAAATGTTCTAAAAGTTTTCATGTATACAAAGATTATTTCTTTTGACAAAGTTGAATTGAACCCTTTCCATCATATTTGCATCTAAGCATAAAGTGTTTTTGCTAAATAAAACTTTTAAGTAGGTTTTCACTTTATATTAGTACACTGTAGAAAATATTCGTATATTTCCTTATATTATAGCTTCTTTGGGCACTACATTTAAACTGAGGAGAAATGAAGGAATAACGAAGGACCTGATTTTTTGATACCTACTCTTATGCTCTAAAATGATTATATATATATATATATATATATATATATATATATACACAGACAGGGGCGGATCCAGCCTCTCTCTTTGGGGGGGGGGGGGGTGATATCACAAAAGTACAGTATGGCAAGCAAGAGCACAAACACCAGCAATATTCCTATTTCTAGTGTATAATGTAAAAGGCAGGATCGCGTCTATTTTTCTGAATTTGAAGCTCTTGGAGAGGTGGGGGGGGGGCGATCACAAGAAAAAACAAGTTGTGAACGGGAGGGGGGAGTGCCAGCAGCATACACATTCCTAATATAAAAGGCAGAACCGGTTCTATTTTCCTAAACTCAAAGCTCATGGGAAGGGGAGGGGCAATCTCAAGCAAACACATTCCTATGCTCTATTCAAGAACTAGAGAGAGTAATAAAACTGTTACCGAAACTTCCAACGTACCTGCTCCAGTGCCGGAGATAACTGTGGACTGCCGTAAATCTAATTACATTTAATTATATTTAAATATTATAAGCTTTTATAAATTTACTGCAACAATAAAATTTCTGATAGTTCAATTTAATTTCTGTCATGAGCAAAGTACACCTTACAGTGTGTCCTTAGTGATTTATCTTGTTTGTGCTTGTTTTTATATATTATTTGAGATTAGTGAGATACCCAAAAGATATGGCTTCCACATCTATATTTATTCCAAAATAGTTAAACCATGGCATTTTTTCCTCAACGAAAAACTTCTTACGATGAATGTTTATGATGCCTTAAGATATCAATATCTACATAATAATGTTAAAAGCTATGTTGAGATGTGTTCAAACATGACAGGAATTGGAAAATCTACTATGTACCAAATACTGAAGGAGAAAAAACGACTGGAATTGTTAGTACTCCCGAGCCATATTCGATCACAGGCAGACGAAAAACCTCGTTGGAAGGAGAGATGTAAACTGCAATAAAAGGAGATGTACATACATTTTATTATGAGAAGCAGATCTCAACCGTTGACAAAATTCTAACTAAAATCAATGAAGACCGGGATTTACCTGAAATTAATAGAACTGAGCTCTGGAAATCGCTCAGAGAACTTAATTTTTGCTGGGAAAAACCTGATAGGAAATCTGTTCTAGATCGTCCGGAAAATGTCCTTTGAAGAAAGAAATATCTCTCTCAAGTAAAAGGTAGAGTTGCTAGAAAGAACACAACTTACAAAATTAGTAATTTAACTGAAGTTTTGAAAGATTTTTTTGAATAAAGTTACTACAGAAAATTGGGAAAAATCCTTATAATAAAAGAAAAAAAGAAAATGTGGAAACTCGATCTCATGATCGGTAAGATAGAGGAACTAATTATAATTAATTTGAGCCAAGATAGCTTCAGACTTTGATTAGGAATTAGATACGTGATGTTTACCAGCGTAAACACAATTTATTATTTAAATTTTCTATAACATATAAAAAATAATTACATTTGAATCCTTTTTTAGTGTTTAATTGTAATTCTGCAGATGGTATAAGAAATAAATAAACTAAGACGTCAAATCTTCTAAAATATTTTTAATTAATAATAAAATGACCGATAGCCCCAAAAAAATGTTAATATTATATGGACGAATTTATTATTTTATATGTTTAACTTCTTGTATTTTTGACAACGGGTATTTTTTTTCTAGGCCAAAATTAAAAATTAAAAAAATACAGTTGTGATTTGTGTTAAATATGTCAAAATTATCTATATTTTCTAATCTATGTGAATTATTTAAAAATCATAAAAAATAAAATAATATTATAAAAACTTTTTCTTTTAAGTTTATTACCGAAATAATATTCTATGCCATAAATATTTAGTGATAAAATAAACCTCCTTCCGACGTGTATGACAAACAAACACAATTCAAATATTTAGTGTTATCCAACCCAAATAGTCCATTATTATAGACCGGTATTTTTGATTATAAAATTTCGAATCCATTCCTATGAAAAATATATGTGTCTAACAGATTTTGCCAAAAACACTGGACTAAAGAACACAGGTAGTTTGCGAAGAAAAAAAAGTAAAAAATGATTTATTACTCTCTCTAATTCTTGAATAAACTATAGTATAAAAGGCAAAATCGGGTATATTTTTCTAAACTCAAAGCTCTTGGGGGCGGGGCGATCGCCCCCACCGCCCCCCCTTGAATCCGTGCCTGTATATATATATATATATATATATATATATATATATATATATATATATATATATATATATATATATATAATAAAGGGGACTGGTTGGTTTCTATTTAGGGATTTCCCAGTATTTTTAATTCTATTAATTTCTAGGTTCGCATAACAAGATAGTTTTTTGTTCTTTTCTAATACATGTAATATCCTAAATTTATTATTAATTTTACGGTTTTATATATATTAGATAAGAGCAAAAATCTTGCTAAAAGCCTAGATTTTAATAGAATTGAAATACTGGGACATCCCTAAATACTCAATTAGAAATCAACCCATTCCCTCTATTAAATATGTGTATAATACCATAAAATCTTTTTAGAACATAAAAGTAGGTATCAAAAAATCAGATCCTTTATTAGTCCTTCATTTCTTCTCAGTTTAAATACAGCGCCCAAAGACGCTATAATATAATGTAACACACTAGTATGTTATGCAATATAAAGTGGAAAATTATCTAAGAGTTTTATTTAGGAAAAATAAAATTATTACATAGAGTGCTTTCTGAATCTTGCATTCGTTTCAAAAATTCTTTTTCAGTGTTTACAGGCCTACAGTGCATCTGTTTAATAACTCCTAACAAAATGTAATACATATGTATTAAGTCCGGTGAGCGAGGTGGTCAATTTGCAGGAATGTTATTCTCTTCACTGATTCATCGATTTTGAAGCTTCTCATTGAGATGATTTTTAATATATAATAACTGAGGGTAGCGAACTTATTAGGATATTTCCATGTATATTTCAACCTACCAAAAAAAAAAATTTTCAACGTGAAATAATGAAATATAGTTGATTTATGTGCATATTCGTAGTGCGCCTCGCTACTGAAGTGTCCTAATAGTGGGAAAGAAGCAGGTCGTTATTTTTGTCTGAAAGAGAGAAACCAAAAAAAAAATGATTTTCGTACATCTTTTATTGAATTGAACTAAGAAAATCCGAAGAAATCGTGAAATTCAAACTTTCTCGTGGTTTTTCGAAAAAAAACGCTTCAGCTTCACATAAAAGTGGTTTAAAAATAATTTTTCATCAATCTTTTTAGTTCAAAAAGAAGAGGGCAGAAAACTGAAGATACCACGCTTTGATTCTTTTCAACTGGTCTTCTAGTTTTCTTGCAATCAGGCGCACCAGTTTAGAAAAATCATAAAAATAATAACTGGAGGAAACTCACAAATCTGCTCGACTCCTCGCTGCTTTCAGTCCTATATCTTCTAAAATACTTACAATTAGCCTCTATAACTATGGGTACATATTCTTAGATATCTTTAAGTAACAAAAAAAAATCGTTTTTTGGATCTTCTAAAGCAGGATCCTCTTATAACGTCCAATTTACAATATCTTTACAAAGACTAAGTTCTAAACGTAAGTGTCTGTGTTCGGGCTCGGATTTTCTTTAACTCATTCTAAAATTTCTTCCTCAACCATCGATGTCGTCGAAGACTTATTTCAGCAGTGGCAAATCTTTCTCTGTATACTCTTTTATTATGTTTACTGAACAACTGAGAAAAAAATTGATCAAATTCAATAAATATTTCTAGTAGAAGTCTTCCAAAACTTTTGAGAAATCGCGTTTAAAGATAAGTGACAATGTAAAAAGTTGTTAGAAAAAAAATTACGATCTAATCGACTATACCAGGGCCGTAGAGCTTTCAATCATCGTCATGGCTGCCACATTCACCTCTCTTTGTTGGATTCGGGCCCTTTTTGCCACGTCGCTCATTCTCGGTTCCAAGCGGTCGATGCAGTCCTCGTAAAGTCGAGCTGCGCACATCTCTGTTGAGATCCCAGGGTAATTCCCAAGACGTTCATAGTTTGTAGAATCGATGAAAATCCCTCATTGAAAATCATGACTGCCAAATGAGTTGCAGTTTCGATTACCTGCTTGCCTGAATGCGAATGTTTTGGCGCCAACATCCAGATGCAACTGTTTACACTTGTCGTTATTTTGAGTATGGGCGCCTAAACATCTTTCCAATAAACTTTCAGATGATAAACCTTTGTATATTGGTTTCATTAATTTGATGATTGAGGGAGCGAGAAGAACTCTGTCATGCTGAAAAGTCGCTAAAGTCCCGTTAGCCTCGGCCTGACGCCACTGGCACCAACCTTGCCGAGGGGACACTTTGAGTGTTGGGGATTTTCGTCTGCCGTGCTCCAGGAATGCCCAAATCGCCGTTTTCTTTTTTCCTCAGAATCGGAGTTTCTATGAATTGCTAATCCGTGAAAATTTGTAAGCTCCCTGATGACTTTGTCTGTTAGTTTTCCGACACGCATACATTCACATGCATTCACCAAACGTCAAACAAACGACCGCTATATCCTTCCGAAACAGAATTTATACCTGAAAGAGAGACGGAGAACTCGAAAATGACAGAGGTGGCCATTATACAGGTTCCATATACCTAAGAAGGAAAGTGTATTTCACAAAATCCTTCCATCTTCAGAAATACAGTTAAACACTAAAACGGGATTGAGATGTAATTAATTTTTATATGTTAAAATTAAAATGTCACTTCTTATTAATAAAAAAATGACCGAGATCCCCAAAAAAATAAAACAAACGTATTACTCGGGAATTAAAGTTTGTAGACAATTAAACAGAGGAAAAGGCATATTGCAAACCTATATTTTATCTACGATATTAAAGAATTTCACGATTTTTTATAACATCTTAGCTAATGCGCCCCCTAACGGTGAGGTTTTAAACTCGAATACTCCTGATTATATTTGTTTATAATTTTTTACGCCGAAATCACATATTGAAATAAACCACCTAGTAGCCTTAATTAATCATGTTGTGTAACAACATTTCTATTGATTGGCTATTTACAATTTGTGCGTGTCAATTCTGGGATTTTGGCGTTCTGAAAATCTCGTTAATTGATAACAAAAACTGTTAATAATTTCGGGAAACTCGCCATTATTTGCTGTATACGAGTGAGGTCCCAAAGTTTCCGCTCTGAATTTTAAAATACATTGTTAATTAAAAATATTTATTATTATTTTTCAATATAATCATCATATTTTATTTCAATATATTTCAATTTTGAAAACAAATAATAGTTACTAGAGGTCAAACAGGGTATTTTCTCTCCTTTAGTCAAAAACTTAACCATTCTACGCTATCCGATTTTGAGAATATTGAAGATTTAATGTCAGAAATCTGTGTCCAAATGGTATGAAATTAAATTACACAGCATGTGTATTGCATGGAATATTTTACATCATCCTATGCTAATTTTTGACGTTGATTTCAAATATATACAAAAAATTCTCTTACCATTCAAAAATATTTTTTTTGTATGGTTGATTTTTTGAATGACTCTGAATACTCCAGCATAATCGGCCATCATGTGCGCATTCCAGAAACCCTGGAATCGTTCCTCCATAGTCCGAATATCTTTGTGGAATCGTTCAACCTGTTCTTCACTCATGTCACCGAGATTTTCAGGAGAACGATCTAAATGGCTGTGAAGAAAGCGTCCTTTGATGCTCATGTTGTATCCAAGTTGCTGGATGCGAGACAACATCTCTTCAACGCGCTCAACCTTTCTATTTCCTAATAAATTTCGAATAACCGAAACAAACGAATCCCATGCGTTCTTCTGAATTTCGGAAATTATGGTCGTTCACCAATTTGCGAATGCCTGCTGTGGGCTTTTCTGAACTCAGATTCGGAAACTTCCTTGAAATATACTTAAAACATTCACTGTCTTTATTAATGCTTTAACATACTGTTTCATCAGATCGAGTTTAATATGCAAAGGTGCCAATATAATACAATTTCGTTCCACAACAGGTACGTTTATAACATTACGGTTACCTGGAACTAGTGCTTCCGTACAAGATCTTTCTTTTCGTGTCCGATGTTCAGATTTACCTCTGCGCCTCTTTGTTATCCCAAAATGAAATTAACCATCTTAAGATTAACGTAAATTATCCGTTTATGTTCGTTATACTATATTTTGTTCAAGACTAAGGCTATTGTAGGATATTCTTCCTTAACTTTGGTTGATCAATAGGAAGCTTAGTTTATTTCCGTTATGCAATAGTACCGACTTCAAACTACGTTTTGATGAGTCGATAAATAAACACCATTCGTTTGTATCATATCTCTGCAAGCCCATGGCAGTAATCAAACCAGAAGTAAGTCTTTTTCCCGAGTGCGGTAATACGAAACTTTAGTTTCTTTAGTTAGGAGATGTCTCTCTTTCAACCCAGAATCTAGTAATTCGGAGGAAGTTTTCGACAGTCCAAAGTCTTTAATTAAATCATTGACCTCGTTCAATCAAAAACCATCAAAATATTTCATGCAACAAAAAAAAAGTTTGATTATGTTGTGCTGTGTTATAATTTTTTAAGGGTAAGTCGTGAATAGAGAACTAACGAAATAACATTAAAATTTCGCATCACTGATTAGTCTAAACGTAAATACGTGTTTTAGCCAAATAGGGGTCGAAACGCTCAGTCCTCTTAGGTTTTCAAGATAAAAAGTTTCATACATAATACTTTTCACGTTTTTAAGCTTTATGTTGCTGTGTGTGTTCATACACTTGTTATTGATCAATAAATCGATTTTTTCTCTTTAACAACCACTTGTGGGTTTATACGTAGACATGTTGTATACCAGTTTCTGTTTAAATGGAATCTATTACTGCTAACAATGCTAATCATGCAAATTATTGTAACTTAAACTTACAAGGAGAAAAACGTCGAGTTCATAAATTTAGAAGAAGCGTACAATTTTGTTTTAAAGCCGGTTCCACGCTAAAAAAAATTGCAGCATCGGTACAAACATCTTCGCTCGTAATTTCGGTTAAGTAAACTTATGGTAAACTATTCGTTCACAGTATTTTATACCAGTTGAAATTTATTACAAAGACTCCTGGAAGAGCAACTTAGAGGTGAAAAATAAAATGCAGTGGAAAATTAAATAAAGAAATTAAAATGTTCAATAATAGTTTTAAAATGCAAGTAAGGTGGTTTGAATGGTCGTAATATTGTGACAGATGTAAAAATGAACGAAGTTGCTCCTCCGTTGTAGGTTGATCTTTTATACAAATATAAAAATGTCTTGGTGTGTGCCAAACATAACGCATAGTGCAAATTTGGGTCGATGTGGACTCGGCTTAATACAATAAAGTAGGGGGTATGTCTAATTTCCAAATTGGATAAAAAATAACCAGGTGTTTTCATTATAATAAAAAAAACAATTTATAATCGACCATCGTGCATTCTCCGTTTTACATAGTTACTATTAATTAATCGGGCAACTTTTAATTGGAAAAAAAAATAATCGTTTATATCTGCATATGAACTTGTTAGTATAAACACGTGTAAGCAGCAGATTTTTATTGTTATTGTAAGGAGAGTATTAGCTTATTATAATTTTTAAAATTTCGTGTACATACAGACTTTAAAATATAGAAATATCAAAAAGAAAATTAATTAGAGTACTTGAAAGTTTTAATTCATCAAAACAACAAAAGAGGAAAGATTAAAAAAAAAACTAAATATTTAACAAAAATTTCTTAGTATAAACATCTAATATAACCAGAAGGCTAACTCATCTTCGTGTTGGAGCTAATCCTTCAGTTACCCCTAAAAAGTCTAATTAAAATCATTAAAATCATCATCCTTTCACTTTGAAAACTTCATATTTTAATGAATAACGCTGTTAATGTATAATTAAATAAATAAGTATGTATACACTATGGTTCAATGCTGAACCAATACTTAGTAATATTACTTATTCTAAGAAAGTAATACTTGTATTTGGAAATCAAAAATAATATTAAAAGTTAATCGCCATACCTGTATAGCATTTATTATCAAGTATTTAGAAATAAGAAATTATGAATTACAAATACGAAAAATTGTTGAATCGCTTTTGCACCAGGCTAAATATCTTAATTGTTTTACGTTCTAATAATTTATCCATAAGCCTTTAACTTTTTTAGGGGCTTGTAATCGTATTATCATACATTTTACGCGACTCTCAAAATAGTTTGCTGAAATTTTTCCCATTCTTCTTGGACTCGACCTCATAATATGTTTGACGAAGACCGCAAAAATCATAGTTATTTAGTACAAATGTTTAAATTGTGACCACAAATTTTCGATTAAGTTTAGTTCAGGACTTTGGGCCGGCCAGTGTAATCTGATTGCAAATGTGGATAGTATGCCTCATCCGATGAGTGAAGTTATCTTTTAGCAAGACAATGATCCAAAACACCTAGCTAAAATAGTAAAGAACTTACCCACTTCTCATGAATTTCAGGTATTACAGTGGTTGCTTTCTGTAAGTTTCGCTCTTGGTTCGTTACGGCTCCACTGACGAAACTTTTAGGTGGTCGACATTAATATGGAGATAAAATCAAATATTCATAGAGAGAATAAATTGTATGTCTCCTTTCTTAACCATCTTAAGGAGAAAAGACCACTTTTCCAAATACATAAACTGTGAAAATAATTGTTTTTATTCCGACCCCTCTAGATGTTTGTTTTGACTGTCGATAGTTTACATTTCAGCATCAAGATCTGCACACATTACGAAAAAAGACAACCTTTGGCTCATTACAACTGCATTGCTACGACGGTCCGGTCATATATACATATACATACATATATATATATATATATATATATATATATATATATATATATATATATATATTGTTTTGAAAATAAATAGAAATAGTCATACATGATTTCAAGCTAAACAGCTTCGCACTCCCTCCAGGAAATATTGACTCATACCAGGTATACCAAGATACCACAGATATGAAGCTCTATGGTAACCCTTTCCATGTTATTGGGTCCTAGATGACGTGGTTTGCTGTATTTCCTACGAACTTTCAGACGGTTCGTGCGGTTGCAAGGAGAACTGCTTTCTGCTTATAAAGATGCTCTCTAAGGCCCAGTGGTCATTTTCTATTGAGGGATCTTTGATGATAAACTTCCGATAGTTCTTCGTCGGAATAACCTGGTCTTGGATAGCTAACAAGAAGCCCTCCGTTTCCGGAAACATATGTCCTGAAACCAACGAGTAGTTCGACGCTGAGTTGTCGACATTGTCCTGATTGACCTCATTTGGATGTCGTCCATTAAGTATTTTCTGTAGCCAGGTTTGTAACTTCTCTTGGTCTGTTTGGTGGTGAGAAGCAATATCCTGTTCCCTCAGCTATAGCGACGTTGAATCGTCTGCCTCGCATATTGCTCGATGTAGTGTGGAAGAGTCCGCTAACCTGTGGAAATATGAACGTAAGTTTATTATTTGTTAGTCGAGCTGCTTACGAATATCTACCAATCCTCTTCCTTCTTGATGTCTTGGAAGCATTGTACGTTCAATAGCACTCCGAGGGTGATGTTTTTGTGCTTTTGTTAGGAGTGTCCTTATTTTTCTTTGCAAGTTTTGGATGTCCGTCCTGTTCCATTTTACAATTCCAAAAGAGTAGCTAAGCGCAGAGCAAGCGTACGTGTTGAGCGCTTTAAACAAATTTCTACTATTTAGGTTAGTTCGTAATACCCGCCTTACCCTCCTGACAAATTCGGTTGTCAATTCAGCTTTCATAGTGCGATGATCAATTCTTTTAGCCTGTTTCATACCTAGGTATGTGTATGTTTGTTCTGCTTCCATTGCAGCTATAATTAAACCGGTCAGCATCTCAAATACTCATGGTTGTATCTTACCTTTAACGATGTTCAAAATATGGCACTTGTCAAGTCCAAATTGCATCCCGATATCCCCGGAGAACTCCTCTACAATTTTAAGCATTGGTTGTAGCTGGTTTCTGGTAGCAGCCATCAGTTTAAGATCATTCATGAAATAGTCACATAATTAGAGTAATATTGTCCAACAAGACTATGATATAATAACACTTGCTCTTAGAAATTCATTTATGGCAATGATGGTCGCTGTCATAGAGCTTCGCTTAATTTTTATTGAAATCACTTACTCATTTATTTGGTTATAATCTGCGTTTAGAAAGATTTGTTCAAATGTCAGACATTCCTATTTTGGAGTTAAAGGAAATACTCATCGATAGGTTACTACAAGCAACATTGTTTTAATACTGTGACTTCTTTTTATTCCAAACAATTCAACGATCGTCAGTAGAAAAAAGTACTTTTATATGTTCAGTTCTTTTACCCCAGGATTCGTGACGGTTATTTCATATTTTAATTAAGAGCGAAATTGAACTCTATAAAAATAAAGTATATAAAAAATGACAGGTATCATCGGTCATGACATAATTATAAATTAAGCGTCAATGAACTCCAGCTGGGTTCATGAACTCTTAACATGGCGAAAAACTTAAATTCCTGCAGAGTTATTGAAAAATTTGCTTTCACTTTTTAATTCCTTTACTAATTCTTCATTTGGATGGTTGGAAGTAATGGATTGAAATTTTGCAGTTCTGCCAAATTTATTTCGACTATTACGTAAATAAGGCTTGCGTGTATACGAACAGTTGTGCAACTTAAAGTAAAATTAAAGATCGAATCATCTAATAAAAATTTAATGTGCCACAACTTTTTCTAATTATTTTTTAGGATATTTTTAACCGTATTTTAGATACGCTAAAGAGAGTATTGTTGCTCTTGTTTTAGTAAACTCTACAATTAGATCTCGTTTTGAATATTTAACGCAGTACGTGGAGAACGAGGACTTTCATTAGGTCGTTATTATGTCATTCCATTTTACAACTTCCTGCATTGCTTTACAATAAAAACTGCATAGTTGTTGCCCAGTGTTGCTGAAATAAGATATTTTCTAATCTGAATAATTTTGCATATGCAACCAAGTGTGGTTACTTACTTACCTGATTTACTTTATTCAGTATTAGTGAAAGTGTTAGTCTTTTAAATGTTTGTATTTTTTTTAAAGTTAAACTTGCTGATCTTGTTCTATTAAAAATTTGGCAGACTTACCGTTGTGTACTGTCAGAACATAAATTTAGTTTTCTACGAGTATTCTTTTTTTATAGATCTAAAAATATAAAATTTACAAATCACACTTGAGTTTGTGTAGCGAGCCATTCAATTCTTTCAATCCAGATGAGTTTTAGAGTTATTCATAAAACTTATTAAAATGATTGATTTTTAAGATTTCTCAAGGAGGTCCAATCGCTAATAAAAATATTATATCATAATGGAAATCAATTTTTTATAATATGTAGTTTATATCGTAATTTATACTATCGCGGAATTTCGATTAACCTTACCGTGTAAATTTTTGAAAATATGCTTTTTAAAAATGTAAAAATTTGAAGAGTCTTATGGGAAATCAAGATCTTGACACTTTCCTGTGAATCATACTTCCATTTGTCGATTAGTTGAGGTTAAAAAGATTAGCTTTGTGAAACACCGATTTATTTTTTTTCAATAAAACATTTTGCTTACTGTGGGGTTTACTGAGATATCAATTAAATAAAATTTAATATTAAGCTGCATTATATTGGAGTCGAAACATTTGGCAACATTGCATGAGCGCGCACTTTAGATTTCATATCTTTGAATACATTCAAACTTTGACCCATTGATATTTTGACACAATAAAATTAAATAATTATTGTATATATATATATATATATATATATATATATATATATATATATATATATATATATATATATATATATATATATATATGTTTATGCGGCTTTCACGGATTCATCCGTGTGAGATGCAATAGCAGTGGATATATCCACATTATGCCGTTGTAGTGCTGAAATCACATTCAGCAAACGTACAACTATATGCAGCTCCGTATATGAATGAAGTAAAATGCGAACAGTAAATGTTGCACAGAATAAATTGTTATGGAACGCAATTTATCCTATTCCACCACCATCGAGATGATGTCCTACCTGTACCACCATACCGAGAAGAAAGTCAAAACTTACCCTCCCCACCACAGTGATACGGCAGAGGTACATCTTTCGTCTCTACTAGACTATCAGGGTACCGACATGCACCTGGCTGTGCAAAGGACAGATCGGAAGGAAGCATGCAAATACTGAAACGCGGCTTCGCCGACCTCCCGCCGGATGACGTATATATGTTTATGCGGCTTTTACGGATTCCTCTGTGTGAGATGCAATAGCAGTGAATATATCCACATTATGCCGTTGTAGTGCTGAAATCACATTCAGCAAACGTACAACTATATGCAGCTCCGTATAGGAATGAAGTAAAATACGAACTTCTCTCCATCATATCCTTTCTGTGTTAGAGGTTGCACAGTTAGAATAGATTGTTATGGAACGCAATTTAACACAGTAATCTAACACAGAAAGGATATGATGGAGAGAAGTTTGCATTTACTGTTCGCATTTTACTTCATTCATATACGGAGCTGCATATACAACGGCATAATGTGGATATATCAACTGCTATTGCATCTCACACGGAGGAATCCATGAAAGCCGCATAAACATATATACGCCATCCGGCTGGAGGTCGGCAAAGCCGCGTTTAGTATTTTCATGCTTCTTTCCGATCTGTCCTTTGCACAGCCAGGTGCATGTCGGTACCCTGATGAGTCTAGTAGAGACTAAACATGTACCTCTGTCGTATCACTGTGGCGGGGAGGGTAAGCTTTGACTTTCTTCTCGATATGGTGGTACACGTAGGCCATCATCTCGATGGTGGTGGAATAGGATAAATTGTGTTCCTTAGCAATTTGTTCAATCTGTGCAACCTCTAACACGGAAAGGATATGGTTGGAACGAAGTTTGCATTTACTGTTTGCTTTTTACTTCATATATATATATATATATATATATATATATATATATATATATATATATATATATATATATATATATATATATATATACTTACCAAAAGCTAAACAGAAGTTAATATCGTAACGTTTATGGTGTGTATTATCATCTTTATAACTACTTGTGTAAACTACATTAATACTATTACATTTTATGCATTTTACATGAACCCAAAAATTTCCTCTTTAACGGCATGTTGTAAAGATATTGATAAATCAGAATTTTTACACCAGAAATCATCAGTAATATATTTCATTTCTATCACTCGGTTATTGATATGAAAATACACATCTTGTGGAGTAAAATTTTCTTTTAATTTACGATTTTTTGCATTCACTATATTCTAATGCCATTGTTTACGTTTGAGACTTACAAATTAACCAGCATCTTTGCCATTAGACATTCGAATATTATTGGTAAACATTTTACTATTTTGTTAATTTATTTATTATGAAAGAGTAAGGTTAGACTGTCTCAAGATATAAATAGAAATAGTAGAAACCAATGTTGCCAAATCACATACTAGTAACGACCGGCTGATTTAAATGAGCCGAATGAAGTTCCATATTTAATTATTATTTTTTTCTATATTTTCTACTTTAATGATAAATGCCTTGCAAACTATTTATCTTTGATTTATATTATTTTTATTATATTAAGTTTCTTTTCTGATTGGCATTTTGTCTTAGAAACAAGGTGTTCGGGTAAATATTAAAAGTATGCCGATATAGGCGAGAATAAATAAATATGAAAAGTAAGTAGCATCAAAACGAATATGTCTGAAACTTGAAAATAGTTCTAAACGTTTGCAGTATTTGTTAAATTCTTTTATGAAAACTATGCCGAAATAGACAAGGAGAAAGATTCACAACTGGCAATTCGAATAGCCAAATACATTCTGCTACCAGAAAATCAAAGTGCCCTATATAATATTGTATACAATGAAGTTCTATCATTTAATGCTATTTGAAAATCAGTGGGCTACATGGAGCGGCGAAGCCGAGACGGGGGAGGCTAGTCATTCAATATAACCTGTTTCATAAAGAATTGTTAATCAAAATCGGTTTTTACCATTGTAAGGAATACAAACAATAACCTACTTCAGAAAGCTGTATAAAACAAACTACGTGATAAAATGACTATGGTCGACGTCGAAAACTTTTTAAATGACCCTGGTAAATTTCTAATTGAAACTGATTGTTTAACGGAAGCATTTTTACGTTTTGTGTTTATTAATTTATTTAGGTTAATTGTTTCTTTATTTGCATGATGCACTGATGTATGTATTGATTTAATTAGTTTTCATTTTTAAAGAAAAATTTTTAACTTCCTTTAGTGCGTAAATAATGCGTGTTTTGCAATTAAATTTAAATTTAAAAAAATTGTCTAGCGCATGTCGGACACGTTGCATTTATTGGTACTGTTAGTTTTTTCGGTAATTTGGTTCTTGGAGTTAATTGAAAGCACGCAAAATATAAAAAACAGATGAAGTTATAAGACTTTGACAGACAGACAGACAGACATGACAAAACGGTGAAGATGCGTGAAAATATGGCGAATCGATCCCATGACTAACCTGCCGCGAAATTCCTTTGAATTTTACCGACTTCGATTGATGTCGAGCACACCACGTGAAACCCTTGTGCCTTCGGCGATCGGCGTCAAAGAAGATAATAAAAGCATTTAGGATACAATTAACTAATTTCATCATATTTCTTGTGTCGTCAGTCTTACTGCAAAGTTATTTTTTTCGAATAAGCGTGCGATAAAGCTGTCCAACTAGATAAGAGACATTTCTTTGAGTTCTCACCAAAAACCGACAGGAAATTGATCACTGCGAGCATCGGGCGTGCTGCTCACGAACAATAGAAATATGATGAAATTGGTTTGTTGTATCTCAGACCCTTTTATTATCTACTTTGATGCCGGGCGCCGAAAGCCGTTGAAATCAATCAAAATCGACAAAATTCAAAGGAGGATTGCGGCAGGCTCATCACGGGCGCGGCTCGCTATATTTATACGCACCTTAAGGATACTAGCTAGGGCTAGGGAACCCTAAACATGAAAATGCTCTATTTTTAAAAGTTACTGTAAATATTTTATGACATTAAGGAATGATCTCATAAAACTTCAATACAAGTTCGATTTGAGTTTTTATTTAAAAATACTGTCCAACATTATCGACTCCACAGAAATGTTTGTATAAGCAACTATATTAACTGCAAATTTGTTAGTAATATAGAATAATTTAAATATCTCGAAAACTATGAGAACTACAATCGTCGATATACGATATAGTGTTTCTATAAATTTTAAGTGTACCTCTAGTACTCCTATTAATTCCAAAATTTTTACGCTGCGCGATTTCGAGGCTTGACTCCCTCTTCAGGATAGCACCACTGACCGGCTGGTTTGCTCCCGCTTTAGATATGGTTTGCGCGCAAGCGACGTCATTGACGTCTTTACTAAAGATTTTAACTCTAGACATTGTCAGATAATTTCACAAATACATAATTCCAATAAAATGACAAAATTAAATAAGTGATCAAATTCAGTCAGTGGCTGGTGCCTGAAAAATGTTACATGATTCGAAAAAAGATCATTACTCTGTAATAAAGAACGAAAGGCTTTGGTCAACTCGAAAATCATGGTTCTTTGATTTAGACCGTGTCAAATTGGAATTATTATCCAACGTTTCGCCTACGATTGCACGAGGCTTCTTCAGGGATCTTTACTCCACGAGATTAGAACACTGAAGGGACTATTGAGGAACAACAGCCCGGTATTTATACCCGACTGGTGCTCAGCCAACCGTGATCCAGCGTTACAATCGATTTCCACATGTAATGTAGACTGTAACCTGCATTTCTATTAATATTATTTGGATATTTACAAATTTCGATTGATTCTCTAATTTTACGTTTAAAGAAACCAGACAATGATGCTAGCACCTTAGTTTCTTTTACATTAAAAGTGTGACCTGAGCAATGCTGGTGTTCAGCTACCGCAGATTGTACATTTTGTTTCTTTTGTATATATATTTCATGTTCCTTAAGCCAAGTGGTAATAGATCGTCATGTTTCACCTACATACACTTTCCACAAGAGCTGGGTATCTTGTAAATTCCTTCTGTTTGAAATGCAATTGCGTCCTTTGGAATGAAAAATGAAGATATAAGACGTTCTATTAATAAATATAAAAAAACCCAACCCCTCAACAAAATGTCATAAATGTACTTCCTATGGACAGTGTGGTCTTATCTTACATACACGGAACCACCGACAGGATTGCCAGATTGCTCCGAAAATCCTAACTCCTCAACAAAATGTCATAAATGTACCTCGGACACTTTTCAACACATGTAAGAAAGTTGGACAATGTTTGAAGTCTCCAAAGGACACAATTCCATTTCAAACAGAAGGGAAATTTTGTAGATCTCGACAAAAACCTAGTAGTCACTGGGCTACCTTGGCTGGGAAAAACATTTCGAGATTGGGAAAGGTATTCTATATTCGAAATATAATACAAAATTAAAACTTTCAGAGATTTTCGTCATTGTGCTGAAGAAGTATATTAGAAATTATAATAATTAAGCTCAAAAACTTATAGAATGTCAACATTTAGTTCATAATTTGACTCTATTTAACCAATATTTTTCAGTTTCTGTGGGAGAAAAACAATATACCTTGCTCTTGTCGTAAAGTGTATGTAGGTGAAACAGGACTGTCTATATTCACTAGGTTTAAGGAACATGAAAGATGTATAAAAAAGAAACAAATTGTACAATCTGCGGTAGCTAAACACCAGCATTGCTCAGTTTACACTTTTAATGTAAAATCAACCAAGGTTCTAGCATCAGTGTCTGGTTACTTTAAACGTAAAATTAGAAAATCAATCGAAATTTGTAAATATCTAAATAACATTAATAGAGATGCAGGTATCTACATCACACGTGGAAATCAATTGTAACGCTGGATCACGGTTCGCTGAGCACCAGTCGGGTATAAATATCTGGCTGTTGCTCCTCGATGGTCATTCAGTATTCCAATCTCGTGGAGTAAAGAGCCCTGAATATACGTCGTGCAATCGTAGGCGAAACGTCGGATAATAATTCCAACTTGACACGGTCTAAACTCAAGAAACATGATTTTCAAGCATTACTCTGTAGTTTATTTCACTTAAAAATAAATTTGTTTAACGGGAACTGTAAAAATTGTGTCAAATTTAACTTAATTATCTTTAAAAACAAAAAAGGTAAATTTAATAAACTAAAAAAATAATAATATAATCTATCTTAAAAACGCCATATGAACTTTTATGCTGTAAATTAGTTCTATGATAACTTTTGAAATTTTTCGCATTTGTTTGGAAACACCCTGTATAAAGAGGAAAAGTATGTTTGTTTGTTCGCATAAATCTCTAGAATTGCTAAATCAATTATTATCAAATTTCAATTGTAGCTTTAGTATGTATTGCGAACTATCCGGCTATTTAAAGAAGGAAAATAACTTCTTATGCTGGCCGCTAGGTGGCGAGCCGCTAAACGCTCATGGTTCTTCCTTATGGCGATATTATCTGGAAATAGCGTTACTAAAGATAGAACCAAATAATTTAAAGACAAGATGGCTATAGGGTATATTTTGTGAAAAATGTCTAGAATGTAATGATATGTACTGTGTTCCATTAAACGAATTTATGTTGACACACGTAGCTCTTTTTCTGATCTACCCTGTATAATATTTTTTATACAAAAAAATGCATTTTAAAAAAAGTAAAATCCACGGATCCGAACGATTATTTAAAAAATAAGTGATGTTCCATATAAAATGTTGATTCATTTCTTATTACAACCCTGTATATTATTTTTACCCTATTCCTAAAAATAGGGATAGTTGAAGGGAGCAAAGAACACAAAACGCGAAAACAGCTGTAACTATATGATTCATATGATTTCTGAAAGGATACTTTTTATTGATCGTACAAAGTGACACCCTTCCTTTTTCCGGAAAATTCCTACCCCTACACATATTGACTCATTTTTCATTTAATTTGCAGAACAATCTTTATAAATATTAGTTCTCTCTTTGGACTTTAATGTTTTATAACCATTTTCTGTGTTGGGCTGTTATTTTCTTGGCTCTGCAGCTACGAAAACCAATAAATTATCTCCAACGTTTTAACCATAAAAGAAAACCATCTTGACAGTTCAATTTATAAATAAATTCGCAAAAACAGTTTCACTGATGTGACGCTGTCTAATAAAAAATTAAATGAGTATTGGAAAAGGGTGGAAAGCCGGATCTATTTCGGGCCCTGGAGGAAAAAGGGCGATAACAGAATTGAGAAATCGTGCCCATTTATAGGATTCCTTATACCCTAACGAAAAAGGCTTATGTGCGAAAAACCAAAATGAACAGAAGAATAGAATTTGGCTCCCAATCTTTAAGATCCTAAATTCGATTTATTGAAAACGTACCGTATCGTTTCGTCAGCAAAGGCACGGTTTCCGTATATCTAGTAATCTATAAATCAGTTTTAGGATTTAAAAAGCTTTTGTTACAGTACTATGTAGTAATACAACCAGGACATTATTATGATTTTAAAGTGTTGCTAATATCACTATTACTATATAGTGGTGAAAATACACAAAAAAAATTTTCGATTTCCAGAATGACGTGCTTAAGCTGGAAAACAAGATAAAGTTGCTGGATTCTGGACAAGTATTTTCAGAATAAGTAATGTAATCGAATGATTTTGGGTGTACAGACGGGTATTTATCTTTCAAGAAAGGAGGTCCTAAATTTGACCGCTCTGTATTTTTAACCTACTTCTAAAAGAAGGAGTATGTATGTACACCGAATACTCCGGAACGGCGGCACCGATTTAAATGAAATTTTTGATGTTATGTTCAGGAAGTTGCTGCGGTGGTCCCATATTTTTTTGGACGAAATTGGTGCAGTAATATCCAAGATGGCGCTGACAATATGGCTGCCAAAAAAATTAATTTTGTTTGATTTTCTCCAAAATTGGTATGGGGAAATTTTTGGGGTCGTACACAACGAATCTGAAATTATTTTAAAAAAATCAATATGGCGGATCTAATGTGGCTGATAAAAATATTTAATTTTGTGTGTTTTTCTTCAAAATTGGCGTGGGGTAGTTTTCGGGGTCGCACATAAGGGATATAAAATATTTTTAAAAAATTCAATATGGCAGATCCAATATGGCGGATAAAAAAATCCATTTTGTCCGATTTTCTCCAAAATTGGTACGAGGGAGTTTTCAGGGTCGTACATAACTAATCTAAAATTAGTTTAAAAAAAATCAATTTTGTCCGATCTTCTTCAAAATTGTTACGGGAGAGTTTTCGAGGTCGCACACAACGAACCTGAAATTATTTTTTTTAAATTCAATATGGCGGATCCAAGATGGCGGATTAAAGATTTTACATCTCCCGATTTTGTCTAAAATCAATATTGGTATATTTTTGTTAGTGTTAATTATGAATTTAAAATACTTTTTGAAAAACTCAATCTGGCAGATTCAATATGGTGTCCTAAAAATTTTACATTTTTCGATTTTCTCCCAAACTGATATAGGGGGTTCTTGAGGGTGTAAATTATGAATTTAAAAGTATTTTTTTCAGGATTCAATATGGCAAATTCAAGATAACGAACTAAAAATTTTACATTTTTCGATTTTGTTCAAAGGTGGGACTAAATCGTGTTTGAAGATGTAAATAGCGAACATAAGTCTAGAAATTTTAAATTTCCGGATTTCATCCAAAATTGATACTAGGGGGCTTTGAAGGGTTTAGATTTAGATTAGATTAAGACTTAAAATAATTTTTTTGAAATTCAATATTGCGGATGCAATATGGTGGGTTGAAAATTTTACCTTATTCGCATTTTTTCAAATTTGGTATTAGAGGGTTTTCAGGGTCGTGTATTACGAATATGAAGTTAATTTTTTACAACTATTAAGTTGATAAGATACAATATGAGGGACAGAAAATTTTACATATTCCGATTTTGTCTAAACTTGGTATTGTGGGGTTCTTGAGGCGTATACAAACTCAATATGCAGTATAAAATATATCGAGCTAAGAAATTTACAGCTCAAGTTCTTTAAATATTGAAAATTGATTTTGTGGGGTTTTTGATGCGCATACAAACTCAATATGTAGTATAAAATATATCGAGCTAAGAAATTGACATCTCAGGGGTTCTTTAAACATCGATATTGGAAGGTTTTAGGGCCTATATTACCAATCTAAAATTAATTTGAAATTTAAGATAGTGGATTTACTATGACAGACTAAATATTTGTTTGACACAGTTTTTCTGGTATTTGGAAAACTCTAAGAACCAAGGAATTTTTAGTGGTTTCTTTTGAGGATTTACAACTGGGTACTTTTTTGCCACCTTAGAGTCATTGCGAAGTACACTAATCTCGATTAGTACTTAGTTCAAATAATTTATGGATATCATAATGAATTCGAAAACTAAAAATAGAAAAATCAAATTTTTATAAAAAAATTGAACCGGCTTCTAAAAGTGCGCTAAAAAGTGAAAAATAACTATAAATTTTTATATGAAATTGAACTTTTCGAAGTCGGCGCCAAATTATTTGTAAATGAAATAAATAACTACTAATATATACAAATTATGGTAAGAAAGTAATTACAAATAAAGTATTTTAAATCTCTTTATGCAAATCACATTTTGTCAGGTATTAGTTTGGCGCCAACTTCAAAAAGTTCAATTTCATATAAAAATTTATGGTTATTTTTCATTTTTTAGCGCACTTTTAGAAGTCAGTTCAGTTTTTTTATAAAACTTTTATTTATACTTATGTACGTCGCTTACTCCAGTGGCACGGATTTAAACGAAATTTTTCGTATTATGTTTAATAAGATGCGACGGTGATCCCATATTTTAGCCGAATTTGGTTCAGTAAAATCCAAGATGGCACTAATAATATGGCGGATAAAAAAATTAATTTTGTTGTGCAGGTGGTGGTACACTACCAAATGGAAAGTTTTTCTGGTAGTTTCTTGCAATCTGAAGGAAGTAATGCTTGTTAGCGCATTTTTGGAAGAAGATTCAATTTTTTTATAAAAAATTTATATTATTCAGTTCAGTTATATAAGGATCTGGCTCGTAATTAACGTGATTTTTTAAAGGCAGAACTTCTAGGAACAATACAATGTTATTAACAGGTTTTTGAACCCCATAAGTAAGCTATTATTGGGCAATTAAAAACTCGTCGAGAATCAAACAGGCTTAAAATTTTGACCTTTTTTAAAATGGTTCAACATTTATATTTATGTCATTTTAATTGTCAAATTATCAAATATCTATAAATTTCCATAGTTTTGATGTATATTCGATAATTTTGACTTTGTGTATTTTTGAGGTGCAATATGTGCAATTTGTTTCACATAATATCAATATTATGGGATTAAATTTCAATTGAGTTACAAATTTGTAAATTTTTTGCTATCTTTAATAAAATATTTTATTAACGTCATGTCCAGATAATATTTTTTGAGACAAACAGCTGATTTTGTCTCAGCTATGATTTCAAGGTCGAGACGAGACAAGATCGTCTTTCATTCTCGTCTATTGGACCACCCGATATTCTGAGTTAGGCACAGAATTCAATATGGTGTAATAACATTTAAGACATAAGGGACCTTATTAGGATTAGGATTAGGAGAATTAATTAGGAAACGATTGAGTGTGGTCTAATAGCATAAAATTGTTTAAAATTTAATAAAAACCTACTGGCAAAAACTGGTACCTGTAATTTAGTGAAGAGTTTACCTATTCTGGTATAGGTGGCACCACTTCTGCTAATGTTTATATAGTTGCTTCTCTCCTAATGATGTTTATGAGGTTGCTTATATCGGCCAAATCCTGTAATATAATGTAAATTTCAGCAAAACAAGTCGAAGAGAATTATTTTCTTTTTTCTTGTGATTTTTTTCAAACATCTTAATTTCTAATTAACTTAAGGTAATGTAGAAGTAATTGATTTATATGAACCAAAAAGGAATCTCGTTCTTTGAATTAAAATCTCGCTTATTTTTGATAAGACCGTTCGCTTGAAAAACATAGGTGTGACATAACACGGACGTAGGGTACAAAAATTTTAGTTCAGGTTATTCGGCGCTGTTCGTCCAACACTTCCTTCTAATTATTTTATTTTCATATAACCAATCACTGCAATTAGGAAAATATCTATTTTTACGTGCTTAGAAAGCATGGGGACCATGCTAAATATAGGAGTTCTGGCGTGTTTAATGATCAGGGTAGTATAATTGACGCGCTCTAAATTTTTCTTACTCCTATACAGTAGTTAGAAACACTAAATATCGTCTAATCTAATAGTCCTTTTAAAAGCACTGTCTTAACACGATTTCTAAAATTGAATATTGTTTTAAATCAATTGAAAAAAACTTAATTAGGAAAAATATGAAACTCACGATTATTGCAGTCAAAACTATTCCACATTGTAATTAAAACTTGTTATTTTTGTACAAAAATGGCAACTTTCACGGTTTTTAAAAAGCAAAAATGGATTATTTACATAAAAGTTCTTATCTTCTTTAAGGAGAACACCACCGTACCGGGTCGAAAAAAATTTATTTTTGTATTTATTTGATTTTCTGAAAGTTAAAAATATGTAAAAAAAATCCACATCTGCTAAAAGTAAAAATTTATACAGTCGTATATTTGAAGTTCATTTGCTATTATAAAGATAACGACAACGAAGTAGGATCGGGTTGGGGACCCGGAATCGACCAAATTAAGTAAGTATCAAAAACTTCTCTTCATGTACTTGAGGTTTCAGTAGCGTTTTTCTCGAAAAGACTTATCTATCCAAAAAAAAAAAAAAACATTCGTTTTGAGTTTTGCATTTAAATTCCAAAAAAAATGCCCTTGAAAACGCATGTTTACGACTATGCTTATAGTATTATCTACCATATATGTTTGTTACGCTATTTTTTTACACCTTGTATATGACACCTAGTATATAAAAACTTTTTTCAAGGTTAGTAAGTCCCAAAGATTTTTTTTTATTTTCAAGTAATTAATTTACTTTTTAATTCTTCTAGTTTGGCGCTTTAACCTTGATTTGTTGCTAAAACGGACAATTTTCATATATTTTTTTTATTTTTCGTATAATTACCATTTTATGTCGCTTAATTTTTAATATAAACAAATATTAAACTTTTATTTTCGAAATTTTGTCAAGGATTCCGGCTATTTTTTTAATTAATTATTAACACTGTTTTAAACAAATCTTGGTGTAGGTAGGAAACAATTGAATGAACTTTTAATTGTAGGTTAAGTGGTTCCAATTTGGTTCACTTAACGGTTGAGGTGTATAGGAAATTAAGATTGGTTAACATTATGAACCTTTTCTAATAGCAGCACTATTAATTACGTTGCAAAATAAGTAAGATTTAAAGCTTGATGTTTAATTATTAGAATTAATACAATAAGTAAAGGTTAAAAAATAAGACAAGCTATGTCAAAATAAATCTCAAATTTTGCTATGTAAAGACAAGTTAAAAGGAGATTCATTGTTGCCTGCAATATCAGTTCTAGGTGAACGGGATAATTGTCTTGATCAGATTTAGCAGACTGCTCACTAATTTATCTTCTGGATAGAAATCTTTTGGATGAATTGATGTTTGAAGGTGTCTCCAGTAGGCCAAAGCTTCACACTCACAGGTGATGTGTGAGGCAGTCTCGTTCCCTTCATCATATAGTCTACATAGTGGTTCTTCATTCTCATTGCATGTAAATGTTTTTTCAAGCTGCAGTGGCACATTATAAATTCTGTCACAATCAGATTTTATCCTAGAATATTCAGGGAGACTATAGAAATTCAATCTCTAAAAGTGAAGCCAACACAACTTCATGGCTCTCAGTTGATCGAAACGGAAATAGAAGCCCCGTCGTAGAATCAAGAAAAGCCGGTCCTTTGACAGTGACAGATACAGTTTTCAGTGAGCCATCAGGAAGAATACTAGACCCTGGATCCACCTTTGATCATGTGTAAAGATATTTTTTAACAAATTACCTATTTAAAATTTAACATAAATGTAGGTATTATCATTCTAAAAAAGTATGTCAAACCCGCAATCTGTGAGTTTTTATTTTCCGAGAAATCGGATGTCAAAGTTGAAAATTCAACTTCAATTTTTCGCTTTCCTAGTTAAGATACAATTCTCAATTTTAATGGAAATTATTTGTATTGTTTTATAATTTGAAGATCTAGAAAAAAAATTTTTTTTTTTCAATCGTGTACCGAAAAATTTAGCAAAAACCAATTTTTGCACCAAAAAAATTGCGATAACTTTTCACCGGATGGAGATAAAATTAATTTAGATGTATCATTTCCGACCTCAAAAAAAAAAAATTTTGGATAAAAAAAATAGACTGATAGATAATAATAATATAAAGGAAAAACAACAGTATAATATGTAATATATAAGTGAATATTTTTATGATTTTTTCTATAATTTTTTGTAGAAATTTTGTTAATAAACAAATTAATATGACTAAACAAATTTTTACTATCATATAAATTAATAAAACAGCATCAATATAAATATTACTTGTGATGCATACGTTTCCTGCAAGCGCTAATGAATAATGCACCTGAACTATGGCAACCCTCCAACAGCTGCCTGCAGCAGCTATTTTCGATTAGATTCGGCCCAATTTTCGAAGGTTCACAGATCGTATTGAAATATAATTCTTGGATCCAAAAAATTCACAAGTAAAGGGTGTTTTTTATAGAGGTATAGAACTTTAAGTTGGCAACACTTTTTTAACTGGCGGCCATTTTGTCAGCTGTCAAGTGATTTATGTTTAGTTTGGTTTAGCATTTCAACATGAATAGACTGACGTCTGAACAACGCTTCCAAATTGTGCAAATTAATTTTGAAAATCATGGTTCTGTTCGAAATACGTATCGCGCACTACGTCCATTTTACGGTCAACATAATCGTCCATCAGAGTAATTAATTCGATTAACCATGGATTGTTTTCGCACCACGTTTATTCTAAATGATAATACGCATCCACAGAGACGTCGTACAGTGCGTACAGAAGAAGTCATTGCTGCTGTAGAGCGTAGCGTAGAGGAAGACCCGAATCAGTCTATCCGTCATCGTGCACAGGAATTGGATATGTGTCCATTCACTTTATGGAAGATTTTGCGGAAAGATCTTGGTTTGCGTGCTTACAAAATCCAACTCGTGCAAGAATTGAAGCCACACGATCACCTAGCAAGGCGTAGATTCGGTGAATGGGCCCAAAACAAGATTGCCGTTGATCCCGATTTTCATAAGCGAATTTTGTTTAGCGATGAAGCTCACTTTTGTTTGAATGGATACGCCAATAAACAAAACTGCCGTATTTGGAGTGATGATAATCCTCAAGTGTATGTTGAGACACCGTTACATCCAGAAAAACTGACTGTTTGGTGTGCTTTATGGGCTGGTAGAATCATTGGTCCGTACTTCTTTAAAAACGATGCTGGTCAGAACGTTACAGTCAATGGTGACCGCTATAGAGCCCTGATTACTGACTTTTTCGTTCATCAATTGAACAACCATGATGTGCAGGAGTTGTGGTTTCAATAAGACGGCACAACATGTCACACAGCTCGTGCCACAATTGATTTATTGAAGGAAACATTTGGTAACCGCATAGTTTCACGTTTCGGAACCGTGAATTGGCCTCCAAGATCGTGCGACTTAACGCCGCTAGACTATTTTCTGTGGGGATATGTGAAGTCGCTAGTCTACGTCGATAAGCCCGAAACGATTGATCACTTGGAGGACAACATTCGCCGCGTTATTGCCGATATACGGCCATAAATGTTGGAAAAAGTCATCGAAAATTGGACCTCCAGATTAGACTACGTCCGAGCCAGCCAGAAGTCATATTTAAATTATAATGCCAGAAGGTTATCTTTCGAATAAAGTAAATTTCATGTCAATTTAAAAAATTCATCTTTGTTTTATTCCATTTAAAATTTCTATACCTCTATAAAAAACACCCTTTATAAAGAAAAAAAAACAGTATAATATGTAATATATAATTGAATATTTGTATGATTTTCTCTATAATTTTTTGTAGGAATTTTGTTAATAAACAAATTAATATGACTAAACAAATTTTTACTATCATATAAATTAATAAAACAACATCAATATTATAAATATAGCTTGTGATGCATACGTTTCCTGGAAGCGCTAATGAATAATGCGCCTGAACTATGGCAACCCTCCAACAGCTGCCTGCAGCAGCTATTTTCGATTAGATTCGGCCCAATTTTCGAAGGTTCACAGATCGTATTGAAATATATTTCTTGGATCCAAAAAATTCACAAGTAAAGTACAAGAATTAAAAAGCATCTTCTGAAAATTCGAGCCCTTAATATTCATTTATCACGTCATTATGAATTTTTGAAAAAAAAAACGTTTTCATCCAAAATTAAATTTTTTTTTTTTGACATCAGAAATGATATATTTTTCATTAAAATTGAGCATTGTATCTTAATTAGAAAAGCGGAAAATTGAAGTTGAATTTTCAACTTTGACATCGAATTTCTCGGAAAATAAAAAACTCCCAGATTCCAAGTTTGACATACTTTTTTAGAATAATAATACCTATCTTTATGTTAATTTTTAAATCGGTAATTTGGTGATAAATGTCTTTTAAAAAAAAAAAAACAAAAACCGTAAATTTTGTCGAAAAAAAAATATATCTCGATAACTAGTGACGCCACTTATATAAATCGATAGGTTTTTTAATTCTCTTTAACTTTTGTTTGAAACATTTTTCGATATAACTTTTATTTTTCGAGATAAACTCAAAAAACCAAAAATCGTGACCATTTTTGGTCCGCCATTTTTTTTACACAGGTCTTTCAGAGTTACCATCGAGATATGTTTTATAGGATGCCGAAATGAACACATTCCAGCAAAAAACCAAAGTTACGTTTTGTACTGACGAAAGTCTATTTTCCATAGAGTATTTTCCTTTAAAAATTTTCTGATATTATATCTATCTACACATGTAACATAGGCTTTTTTATTAGATGTGGGAATGGAACGTTATACAACACCCCTGATTCAAAAAAAAAACGTTTATACTTTAGTAACGGTAACTTTATATACAAGAAATATAAACATTTTTTTCAGCGCCAGACAAAAACAATGCCAGCATGTTATTTTTTATTTGAAATATTTTTATCGCCTAAACAAATCATGAGTAGTCTTTGCGACACGCACCAATAATAACGATAAAAATGGCTGACAACCTTTATAAATAAATAATTGCATCTGGAGCTTCTTCTAGGAAAATATTTATTATAAGTCGGAATGTTTTTTTAGTATAGAAAAATATGCTTTATCGTGTCTCCATAACATAATTATTTATCAGTGGATTTAACAACATAATAAAATTGACGTTTTAAATTAATCCTTTTCAGTGTAATTTGTTTCTACTCTATAATATTCGAAGCGTTTAGGTAGCTAGAAAAAGAATCATTAATTAAAATAGCTTTTTGAACAAACCCACCGTAAATAAGCGATTTCATGGCAAAGCATAACAAATTTCATCACTTTTAATATGTAACCATAACACTTTCTTTTTAGTTTTAGCTATATATATATATATATATATATATATATATATATATATATATATATATATATATCATGAGTATACGAACTTTTGGGGGGACGGATTTTTGGACACTCTACACGAGCAAATTTGGAATTTCCCCATACATATTAAATTTTACTCCAAAATGAAACTATCCTCGTAGACTTTTCCTAGTCGTAAATTAAAAAGGAATATTGTTCAAGAAAATTAAAGCTTGTAATAAATTACACAACACGGCGTTAAATTTCTACATTTAATAAATCAGGTTTTTTAAATATCCTAACCTTAAAGTGCAAAAAACGCAATTTTGGTCTATATTTGAGGTTATGTATCATCGCGACCTTTTTGGAGCATTTGATGGAGCAATTCTGAAGATTCGAATTGAGCGTCTCAAAATTTACAAAAAATGACTATTATTCAATATACAAATTTCACGTCGTGATGTGTTATCGGCCATGACAAGCGTGACTGACGGTTGTTTTTGTTTGAAGCTTTAACTTTGATATTACAACATAATTAAACAGTATATCTTTCAAACACACACATTCTACTTAATAAAATGTTATAAATAACAAATAAAAAATATCATACCAACATGGCGATACAAAATGGCGACAGATAGAATTCATTTGCTGCTCAATAGTTGGGATTATTGGCTGTTCTCACCAAGATTTCCCCATGATTATATTTTCCCCTTACATTTCCTTTTTCATTTTTCAAGAATTTCGCAATAATATCTTTTTCCCAAAATTGCCAAAAAATCGCCTATTCAGGCAACCCTGTCGGTTGTTAGGAAGGATTTAGTGAGGATAAGCATCATTTAAGGACCATAAGAGCTTATTTACAAGTTTCAATAAATGATTTGAAACTTTATATAACCTGTAACACTTCGAAATACATAATAAAGCTACAATTAAAACTTGGTGATTGATTTAGTAATTCTTCAGATTTTTGTGTACATATAAATATACCTTCTCTATTTCTATAATAGTGAGATATCAGTTTATTCCAAAAATGAGTCCACACAAAGAATAAAAATTTGTCTGCTACCTACTCTGTTTATACTATCTCTGTGAGCATTTCAAATGCGTGAAGAAGAGAGATAGATAGAAAAAAAGTCATGCATTACAGTGTATCCGCCACCTAGCGGAGAGAAAACATACTACGCCTTAAAGTGTGATTTTTAAGTTGTTTTTAATGGAAGTTAATGTTTTATCAAGATAAAATATAGCTTTAAACATTTCCAGTTATGTTAAGAAGCATGGGTTAAAATTTGATACCAATTAGTTTAACAAGTGTTTGGGTTATCTATAACAAACAAAAACATGTTTTCTTTATATAATAGTATACGAGGTGTGGCAATTAAGTTCCGGGGATCTGTCAATAAAAAAACAAGCAAATTAAGTTTCGGGCAAAATTTTATTATCGACCTTCGTCTAACTCCAAACAACGATTCCAACGTTGCTCCCACGATTGGAAGCAACCTTGGTAATCCCCCGAAGTTAACCACTTCAGCACCACGGTTACAGCGTCTTCGACCTCCTGTACGCCGCCATGATGTTCCCTTGAGGTGTGCCTTCATCTTGGGGAATGACAAAGTGGCATGGGGTAATATAGGGGCTATAGGGTGGGTGCGGTAACGTTGGAATTCCTTTTTGGCCAAAAACTCTTGCACAATGAAGGAGGAATGGGCCGGCGCGTTGTAGTAGTGAAAGATTCAGCCGTTCTCGGCGAGTTCGGATGGTACATGGAAAACGCTTGCCCGCATCCCCTCCAAACGCCACCATAGAACTGTCCAGTCACTGTCTGGTCAGTAGAAACATATTCACGATGCATGATGCCGCGGATATCGAAAAAAACGATCAACATTACTTTCAGTCGCGACTTAGACATCCTCGCTTTCGTTGGCCGCTCCCCACCTTTTCCACTCATTGCTGACTTTGTTTACGGGTCTCGGGGTCATCTCCAGTGACTACCCGACTCATTTAGTCTCTGTCGTCGCTCCGAATGCGGGACAACAAATCTTCGTAGCTCGATTTCACGACGCCACTGAAAAAGTTACTTTAGAAAAATGCGCATAAAACACAAACCAAACATGCTATCGACTTCAACTTGGTCTGAAAATAAAAGGAGGGTCCACACTCTCTAGGCAGATGTTGACGAACGACCAAGTGTTGCCAGTTTCCGAGTTATTACTAAATTCTCGGAATTTAATTGCCACACGTCGTAGATTATAATGAATAACTTAATTATTATGATAGTAAGTGCTCTAAGATTGTAGAAGTAGTTTTTTTAAACTATTTCTGTAAAAACCTTTAAATAGATTAGTGTTTGTTATACAGTAGGGGGCATTGACACTAAATTTTAAATGCGCTTCGGCCATAATAAAAACAGTAAATAAATTCCAAAGAAAAAACTTCTTATTACAAAAATAAACTCCGAATTACTCTTGCTTCGTCAAATTTTCTGTTATGTCACTCGTAACTTGCAATTTGTTGTGACACTGAAAGGGAAAACCTTAATAAAGAAAAAAGCAATACAAGTTTAATAATTTTTATCCGGGACTAAGAAAACTTTCTCGATATTTTTTCGTTTTACTTGAAACAAAGAAAAACGATGGACATAAAGTGTAAGCTTACCATTTAAGAACGTTGTTTACGAAAACTTAAAACATTCAATGGCGTATTTACTTCCGGCAAAAAAATTTATAAACACATAAAAAGGAAGTAGATCGGTTATTCTATTTTTTTATGCACGTTTTTATTTCGAAGACAGAAAGCATTATTTTTTTATATGTTGCGTATGCTGTCGTAACATTTTCGGTAAACTTACTTTATAACTTTTCTTTAATGTAATTGAAAAGAAGGGGCACTTAAAATATATGTACCGCAAATTCAATATATTTACCACTTTGTTATATATACAGGGTGATTCAAAAATCGATCACGAAACTTAAGGGGGTGATTCTACTTGACAAAATAAGGGTAGAGCTTCATATAATTTTTTTTCAAAATGTCATTCGTTTTCGAGTTACAAGCCGTCCAAGTTCAAGTTTTAATTTTTTGTTTTTTGAATTACTCGCTTACAGGAAAACCGATTTGACTAATATTTGAAAGATAGGCTAAGTCTTCTGCGCTTCATCATTTTAGTAACAATTCACATTGATTGTTTGCCGCTAGAGGGCACTTTACCTACATTGAAAATTGTTTTTTTGTCATAATTTTTTAGTGTTGACAGCTACAGTAGTTTTTGGCATAATTTCTGAAAGACTGATGCCAGGCCTTTAAAAAAGGTGCTCTTTATTTACATTGCTAAACCCAACGGTTTAGACGTAAATCACCCTTAAAAATTAAGTGGTAAATTTACTTTTCTCATTTCATTACCACCAGCTACCAGGTAAATAGCTATCAAAGTATACTAGAGCTGTCAGTTTACCATCAAATAAATTCGCTTTTTAAACTATTTAATTTATAATCTTAAAATAACTAATAATGGCTAATCACCAATATTCAAATATCGAATATTGTGATATCCATTTTTGTTATGGAAAAGCAAATGGTAATGCAGAGTTGGCTAGAAGATATTATATGGAGAGTTATCCGGAAAGAAATATCCCTCATGCTCAAACATTTTCCAGTGTGCACAGGAGGCTTGCGGAATGTGGTTCCTTTAAAAGTTATAATGGAAATAGGGGAAGACCTAGAACTGCTAGAAACGTGCAACAAGAAGAAAGAGTGCTTGAAATTATTGAAGATAATCCAGGTATTAGTACTAGAAAAATTGGGAATGAAGTGCGGCTCTGTCAGGCTAGTTCATGGAGGATACTAAGAGAAGAACAACTCTACCCGTTTCATTCAAAAAAGGTGCAGGCTCTTTATGACGATGATCGGCCGAGACGGTTGGAAATGTGCAATCAGATCCTAGCTAAATATGAACACAATAATCGATTAATTGGCGTCATATTATTCACTGACGAAGCTGGTTTCACTCGTGATGGCATAACAAATCTACACAACATCCACACATATGCTTACGAGAACCCAAACAATGTGGTAGAAACGAAACATCAGCGTAGATTTTCACTAAATGTGTGGGCAGGGATAATAGGAGATTACCTTATTGGTCCTCATTTCTTTGATGGCCCATTAACTGGTGACGTATACTTAGATTTTATCCAAAATCGTCTCCCATTGTATCTGGAAGATGTGCCATTGGAAGTAAGGGCCAACATGTGGATCCTCCAAGACGGAGCTCCGCCCCACTTTAGTATACGTGTCCGACAGTATTTGAATGCAACGTATCCTGAGCGATGGATAGGACGAAGTGGACCATTGGCATGGGCAGCGAGGTCACCAGACCTTAATCCTATGGATTTTTTCTTTTGGGGTCATTTGAAACAATTGGTGTACGATATTCCAGTAATCAACGTCGAGGATCTTCGCTTCAGGATAATCGAAAAGTGCCAAATTATTAAAGAAACACCAGGAATTTTTCATCGAGTTAGGCGACATTTTTTGAAGAGTGTTAGGAAATGTATAGAAGAAAATGGGGGACATTTTGAGAATCTTTTTTAGTTTGTTTAGTACTGTTTCATTAATTTTTATCAATTAAATGTATATCGCAATAATCCATAATATGAATATTTACTGATTAGCCATTATTAGTTATTTTAAGATTATAAATTAAATAGTTTAAAAAGCGAATTTATTTGATGTTAAGCTGACAGCTCTAGTATACTTTGATAGCTATTTACCTGGTAGCTGGTGGTAATGAAATGAGAAAAGTAAATTTACCACTTAATTTTTAAGGGTGATTTACGTCTAAACCGTTGGGTTTAGCGATGTAAATAAAGAGCACCTTTTTTAAAGGCCTGGCATCAGTCTTTCAGAAATTATGCCAAAAACTACTGTAGCTGTCAACACTAAAAAATTATGACAAAAAAACAATTTTCAATGTAGGTAAAGTGCCCTCTAGCGGCAAACAATCAATGTGAATTGTTACTAAAATGATGAAGCGCAGAAGACAGCCTATCTTTCAAATATTAGTCAAATCGGTTTTCCTGTAAGCGAGTATTTCAAAAAACAAAAAATAAAAACTTGAACTCGAAAACGAATGACATTTTGAAAAAAAATTATGAAGCTCTACCCTTATTTTGTCAAGTAGAATCACCCCCTTAAGTTTCGTGATCGATTTTTGAATCACCCTGTATATATATATATATATATATATATATATATATATATATATATATATATATATATAATATAAATATGTAGTATGATTCCTGACTGTATAATGTGTATACAGGAGCAGACCTTTATCAGGAGTGCGATCTCAATCATTAGTCAAACTCTCTTTACGTTAAATTCACTATATTTCGTTACAGTTTTGTAACTTCATCAGGAGTAAAACTACAAAATTAAAGAGAAAAAGGGATAACACCACAAGAGACTGAAAACACTAAAACAACTTGCACTCTCAAAGTTAGTTCTGGAAACTTAACCTAAACACGCTCAGCATAATTATGATTTAAAATAGAACTACTTTCAAATAAAGATCTTTAAAAATTCCTAATATATTTTTTATAATATCAAAAATTTTTAAAAATGTATTATTTTCTTTATTAATTCTTTTAGTTTTTCTAGTTTTGATTTCGGTACAGTTACAGTGTTACGAATCGTGATTGTTCAGATAATTGTTTCACAACATTAGCTTGGCCTTCAACGACCTTTTTTTTTTGTTTATATTTGTAGGTTCTGTGTGTGCACAACGAATGCATGTAACTATACTTCCTACGTCCTCATCGTCTATACTAAGTGTGCTGTTAGCATAGACAACATGCCCGACCTGTTCACAGATTATGCATGTATGTGCACTAGAATTCCCTTTTTGACAAATAAAGGGTGTTTTTTTATAGAGGTATAGAACTTTTAAATGGAATAAAACAAAGATGAATTTTTTAAATTGACATGAAATTTACTTTATTCGAAAGATAACCTTCTGGCATTATAATTTAAATATGACTTCTGGCATATGACCGCCACGGCTGGCTCGGACGTAGTCTAATCTGGAGGTCCAATTTTCGATGACTTTTTCCAACATTTTGGCAATTGATCAATCGTTTCGGGCTTATCGGCGTAGACTAGCGACTTCACATATCCCCACAGAAAATAGTCTAGCGGCGTTAAGTCGCACGATCTTGGAGGCCAATTCACGGGTCCGAAACGTGAAACTATGCGGTTACCAAACGTTTACTTCAATAAATCAATTGTGGCACGAGCTGTGTGACATGTTGCGCCGTCTTGTTGAAACCACAGCTCCTGCACATCATGGTTGTTCAATTGATGAACGAAAAAGTCAGTAATCATAGCTCTATAGCGGTCACCATTGACTGTAACGTTCTGACCAGCATCGTTTTTAAAGAAATACGGACCAATGATTCCACCAGCCCATAAAGAACACCAAACAGTCAGTTTTTCTGGATGTAACGGTGTCTCAACATACACTTGAGGATTATCATCACTCCAAATACGGCAGTTTTGTTTACTGACGTATCCATTCAAACAAAAGTGAGCTTCATCGCTAAACAAAATTCGCTTATGAAAATCGGGATCAACGGCAATATTGTTTTGGGCCCATTCACCGAATCTACGCCTTGCTAGGTGATCGTGTGGCTTCAATTCTTGCACGAGTTGGATTTTGTAAGCACGCAAACCAAGATCTTTCCGCAAAATCTTCCATAAAGTGAATGGACACATATCCAATTCCTGTGCACGATGGCGGATAGACTGATTCGGGTCTTCATCTACGCTACGCTCTACAGCAGCAATGACTTCTTCTGTACTCACTGTACGACGTCTCTGTGGATGCGTATTATCTTTTAGAGTAAACGTGGTGCGAAAACGTTCCATAGTTAATCGAATTAATTGCTCTGATGGACGATTATGTTGACCGTAAAATGGACGTAGTGCGCGATACGTATTTGTAACAAAACCATGATTTTCAAAATAAAATTGCACAATTTGGAAGCGTTGTTCAGGCGTCAGTCAATTTATGTTGAAATGCCAAACCAAACTAAACATAAATCACTTGACAGCTGACAAAATGGCCGCCAGTTAAAAAAGTGTTGCCAACTTAAAGTTTTATACCTTTATAAAAAACACCCTTTACAAAAAAACATATTTGACGAAGTACTTTCAACAGTTAAAGAATTTTTTTCATATCTTGGTGAGAAGAGTCCAGCAACTTTGTCATTGTGGTGATTAGTTTTTTCTTCAGTTGACGTATTTTCTTTCTCTAGAGACGACTACGGTCTAGGTGTTTAAATTTCTTTTTTTGTGCTAAAATGAAATTCCTGTATTTAGTTAAAACGTTGTTCATATAATCGAATATTCCAACGCTTAATAAAATTTTGCTACTTACTAGTATCAGTGTCATTTTCCTTCTCACCGGACGAATTGATAGCGTTTACTAACTCTTCCTCCGTATGAAGAACCTTTTTTTATCGAATCTGGGAATGCATAACTGCAAACGGCGATTGTTATATACCATGATGGTATGTGCAATTTTTCTGCAGTTGATAGAACCGGCGGCCCTCACTTCCAACGAGTTTTATTATCGTCCGTCCAGGTAAATAATATTTTCTGTATGTCTTGGTTGGCACGCTCGATGCTTTCCGGACTTTGGTTTGCCATGCACTCTGGACAATTCTCGCCCATTGTCCGATTGAAGCACACAGTCCACGCTCAAAGTACTGAAGATATCAAGAAGAACATGAGCTACTTCCTGTGCTTTTTTGTCTGTAGGGGACGTAGTATCAAAAATTTTGACAAATGATATTGATAGTTTAAAATGTGTTCTTAATCATGGTCAGGACACGTTGGCATGTCTATATGGCCTCTTGTCCCCCTACAGTTTAACTATTGGCCCCCGTTTAGAGTGACTTTTTTTTGTGAAATCTCTACCACCATTACCACATTCCTGATGAACACTTTCAATCACAATGAACAACTTGTCGTCTGTAACGTAGTATTGGATATTTTTTGTATCGGATAATGACTTAATCAATTTTTTTTCGTCTCCGAAACACACAACGTCGTAGCGTTTGAGACGACGATACTGTAGAGAAGTTTTCTTAACGGCTACTTTAGCAGATTCTACCTCACAGACAATATTCTCATAATTTTATTAAATTAAATAAGAAATGAATACTGATTTTAATTCAAATTAGTTATTTCCTGCATAAACGTCACTTTTACAGCTTCTTTATCCATATTTCAGACACAACACGGTTTGGTTTACGCATCTTTAAGCTTACACACTCACACATTCAATGTCCAGATATGGGATAACAAATGAATTTATTGGAAGGCCGCAAAGAGTTAGCCTAACATGTAAACACCTGTTTAAACATGTAACAAGGGCAGTATAAATCGACCTTTGACGAATTTGCTTTCTCGTTGAACGTTTGGGTTGGAATTGTGGGTGAATCGTTAATTGGAAGGCTTACCAGTGAGGTATACCGCAACTTTTTGGAACAAACGCTACCTTACCTTCTGGAGGAGGTACCATTGGTTACAAGAAATGTAATGTGATTTATGCACGATGGTGCACTAGCGCATTTTAGTGTGGTTGCTCGAGAGTTTTTAACAGTAACATATGAAGATCACTGGATTGGTCGAAGTGGACCTCACTTATGGCCTGCTCGATCTCCGGACTTAAACCTCCTGGATTATTTCGTATAGGGCATTTAAAGTCATTAGTTTATACTACCCCAGTGGAAAATGGGGAAGATTTAAGAAATCGAATAATTGCTGGGTGTAACTCAGGAAGAAACCCCCGACCCTGGTGTTTTTAAAGAGTTCGGCAGTCACTTAGAAGAAGATTGGATCATGCATTAGAGCTGGAGGCAGTCATTTTGAACAGTTCTTGTAGATTAAGAAAAGTTACATGTAATTTTTGGTAATAAATTGTTTTTATTGTCAAAAATTAGTTTTACCCAGTATCTTCGAAACAAAGCGCCTTTTCACAAATAATCAAAGGACAAAATATCCTTGGGATAGTCCAGGGAATAACCCTTTGAATTTTTGCCGTATGTTTAATAAACACCCTGTATATAAGCTCGGTAAACCGATGGACAACCATAACGAAATAATGCAGAAATTAAGGTTACAGAAATCCTACGATCAACTGAGGATTTCCAATAAAACCGAAATTTTTTTAACCTGGCTGATTTCGAACTGTTTAATATTGATGACTGCCCTTAATTTTAACGCAAGCCTAAAACTCACTGATAATATTTATCCACCGAGTGGGTATACATTCTGCTTCCAAAATGTGATTTAATAAAGACAATGAGTTTATTTTTAAATACGTATATTAACGGACGACGGGAGCAGCATTATTAACGGAACAGAAGCTCAGCACACATTGTCCCAGCAGTATTATTATCGGCCAGCTCAATAGCCACGGGTTCATATTACTCGAAAATCAATGCTTTTAATTAAGATTGGGTATTTTTGGATTGGCGTACCTATTGGGATTTTAATTGGAATAATTACATTAGTGCAGATACATTATCTTTTACCAAATTTGTATAAAGGTTTGTTCTGCATACAGCGCGATAAATTGAAGTTGACTAGTGGTGGTATATCATAAAAAATTATTAAAATAAAGGGCAAAATAAGCTCTTAAAAATAATTTTAAATTCCTATTTCACCGCCAGGGGTGACTATAATTTATAATAGCAATATTGTCTAGTAGAACCATGATATAAAAAATAATTGCTGTAGTATATATATATATATATATATATATATATATATATATATATATATATATATATATATATATAAGTAGGCACATTAAAAACCTTAAGAATACATTACAATACAGTTCATACGAAAAAATGTTAGGATATACCCAAATAATAATTAATAAAATTTAAATACCTTCTAAATAAGCGCTAAAAAGTGAAAAATAACAATATACATTTTTATATAGAATTGAAATTTTTGAAGTCGGCGCCAACTACGTGATAAAAACAAAAAGATTGAGAGATACTTTATATGTGATTGCTTTCTTACTGTGGCTTGTTTATATCTCGTGTTGGTAGTCATTTGTTTCATTTACTAATAATTTAGTGCCAACTTCAATTTTATATAAAAATTTATATTGCTATTTTTCGCTTTTTAGCGCCTTTTAGAAGGCGATTCAATTTTTTTTTTATAAAAATTTTATTTTTAGATTTTTAGTTTTCCTCTTGTCACGAAATCCATAAATTATTTGAACTAAATACTAGATGTGTGATGTATCTCGTAATGTTCTCAAGGTCGCTAAAATATATCCATTTTATTTAAAGTTGTAAAATGTATTAAATTGAACAACAAAAAATTCTTTGACTTTGAGAATTTCCCAAATACCGATTTTGAATGAAACTGTATAAAACAAATATTTGGTCCGCCATAATAAATCCGCTATCTTGAATTGTAAGAAATTAATTTTAGATTCGTAATGTACGTCTCAAAAAAGCCCTCAATAGCGATATTGAAAGACCCTGAGACATGTACATTTTTTAGTTCGATATCCGTTTGAAAAAATTAATTTAAATCCGTAATATACGCGTATAGCCTCACTATCAATTTTGGACAAAATAGGAGATATATAAGATTTTTAGTCTCTCATTTTGTATCTGATATATTTAATTCTAAGAAATTAACTTTAGATTCATAACCTACGACCCCAAACCTCCAATACCAATTTTGGATATAATCGAGGAATGTAAAATTTTTAGTCCGCCATATTGAATCTACCATATTTAATTT